>OX377619.1:54254864-54854864 GCA_947397865.1 Polietes domitor
CAAAAAGGGATAAAAATGGTACCTATCAAACGACAACAGATAGAAACACGAAATTTGGCGTGTACATTCCTCTAACAGAGTAGATTCACAATATAAAAGTATTTTTTCTAAATTCGTACTTTAAGGGGTTAAATGGGGATAGAGGGATAAAAATAGTACCAACCTAACGGCTGCACCTAGAATAATGAAATTCGATATATACATTCCTCTTATTGCGTAGACACGTAAAATAAAAGAACTTTCCAAAATTCGTACTTTTTGGGGTTCAAATGGAAAAAGGGGATAAAAATAGTACCTACAAAATGACAGCAGCTAGAGTCATGAAATTCGGAGTATACATTCCTCTGAGTGCGTATACACGAAAAATAAAAAGCTTTTTCCAAATTCGTACCTTCAAGGGATACAATGGCTACAGGGGATAAAAATAATACCAAATATACGAATACAGCTAGAATGACGAAATTCAGTGTGTACATCCCTCTAATTATGTAGATACGTAAAATAAACAGAGTTTAGATAGTCGTACTCTTGAGGGGCAAAATTGGAAAAAGGGGAAAAAATGGTACCAACAAAATGGCCGCTGATAGAATCATGGAATTCGGCGTATACATTCCTCTGACTGCATAGCCACGTACAATATTTTTTTCCAAATTCGTACTTTATTTTGCTTCTTTTACTACAAAAAATGGTAGAATCATGAAGTTGTCTTATACTGCGTACGTGAGAGATAAGGTATTTTCAAAATTTATACTTTTGAAATTAAAATAGGATGGAAATACAACCAACCAAACGACTATAGCTGTAAATCCCCCAATATTTAAGGTATTTGTGATTGATCCCTTATATTTACTTTATGAATTGAAGTATTATATCCATTATATATATATAGTATACAAATATTGGTAGCCTTGGCTTATTAATTAAATTTCTTATTTTCATACAGTTAAAATTTGTTGCGGACATTCCTCTTGTAGGTTGGAAGCACCACAAAAAATAAAAGTTTTAGCGTGCGAAATGGAACAAAAAGGGATAAAATGTGGTACCAATGATACGACAATAGCTAGAATCATGAAATTCGGTTTGTACATCCCTCTAATTGCATAGACACGTAAAATAGTGGGATTTTTAGAAATTCGTACTTTTAAGGGATATAATTAAAAATAGGGATAAAAATGGGACCTACCAACGCTGAAGTTGAAATCATGAAATTCGGTGTATACATTCTGACTATGAAGACTCGAAAAAGGGTTTTTTCGAAATTTGTACATTTGGGCGGAGAATGGGGCGAATGGGGATATCTTTTAAAATTATACTTTTCTTATCACTTTGTCTGTATCTGAAAATGCTTCTTTCTAATAGCGACTGATAATCGCCTGAAATTTAGGCATGTTCACTTTCACAATTTCAGCATTTTATTTATATATAGTAGTCGATTTTAAACAGTGCGCATAAGTATACATTATAGTTTGAAATAGTAAACAAATATAGTAAGTAACAATTTTCGTAATATGGTACTGTACTTCTATTTAAAGTCGACATCCTTTAATCTGCTGGTAATACTGTGGAATGCACTCCGTGGTGGAGGGTATATAAGATTCGGCCCGGCCGAACTTAACGCCTTCTTACTTGTTATCCCTTAAAAGTGCAAATTTCAAAAAATCTATTTATATTGTCTGTGTCTCGCTCGCCCCTTATAACTAGAAATTTCGAAAAATCCATTTAGATTTGCGGTTCTACGTTGTCAGAGCAATTTACACCATATTTCACGACTATAGCTGCAATAGTTCAGTATATACCATGTTTATCCCTTTTTGTCCCGTCCACCCCTCATAAGTACAAATTTCGAAAAAAAATCCATTTATATTGCGCTTCTATGTGATGAAAGGAATCTATATAGCAAATTTCACGATTGTAGCTGTAATACTTCAGTTGGTACCATTTTTATCCCTTTTTGTCCCGCTCGCCAAAAAAGTACAAATTTAGTCAGAGAGTAAATATCGATTTTCACGAATATAGCTGCGTTACTTAAATTTGTACCGTTTTTATACCCTCCACCTAAGGATGGGGGTATATTCACTTCATCATTCCGTTTGTAACACCTTGAAATATTCAACGGAGACCCCATTAAGTATATATATTCTGGGTCGTGGTAAAATTCTAAGACGATTTAGCCATGTCCGTCCGTCTGTCTGTTGAAAGCACGCTAGCTTCCGAATGAAATGAGCTAGGTGGTTCAAATTTCTCCTAAATGTGTCTTATGGTTGCAGATCGGTTGGGATTGAAAGTGAGCGAAATCGGCCCAAAGGGAAAAATTTTTTCCTCACAAGGACTAAAAATACCCATAATAACCCCTAATATTTTGGAGCATTTATAAGCATATTTTTTGAATATGTCTACTTGTACTTACTTGATATTGGGTATGCACATTCCCCCAAAAACGTGCACCATAAAGTGATTTTTATTCGTAGGGGTAAAATGAGGCAAAAAGCGATAAAAATAGTACATATTAAACGACAACAGCTAGAAACACGAAATTTGGTGTGCACATTGAGTAGATACATAATATAAAAGTATTTTTTTCCAAATTCGTACTTTTAAGGGGTAAAATGGGAATAGAGGGATAAAAAGGGTACCAACCAAACGGTTGCACCTAGAATAATGAAATGCGGTGTATATATTCCTCTGATTGCGTAGACACGTAAAATAAACGGATTTTTCGAAATTCCCACTTTTTGGGGTTAAAATGGAAAAACGGGAAAAAAATAGTACCAACCAAATGACCGCAGCTACAGTCATGAAATTCGGAGTATACATTCCTCTGACTGCGTAAACACAAAAAATATACGTTTCTTTCCAAATTCGTACTTTCAAGGGATACAATGAGTACAGAGGGATAAAAATGGTACAAACTAAACGACTGCAGCTAGAATTCGGTGTGTACAACCCTCTAATTGCGTAGACATGTAAAATAAAGAGACTTTAGAAAGCCGTACTCTTAAGGGGGTAAACTAGGAAAAAGGGGATAGAAATGGTACTAACCATAGACACACAAAATAAAAAGATTTTTCTAAATTCGTACTTTTTACTTTTACGGCAAAAATTGGTTGAATCATGAAGTTATGTTATTTTGCACTATGTTCGATATGTAAATTTATTTAGAGGTTTGCCTTATAAGCGTGTTTTGAAATAAGTAAAAGATTATATTTATTTATAAAATTATGATTTCAATATTTGCAATTGTTTTGGTTTGGCTATTAAAAAAAAAAAACATATTTTCCTGTAATATCACTGCACTTGTAGGAAAATAGACAACCTCTGTGGAATGCAATCTATGGTGGAGGGTATATAAAGTTCGGCCCGTCGGAACTTAACTCCGTTTTTACTTGTTAATACTAGAACAAAAGTTATTGAATTTTGGCCGATGGATTTTGATTCTGAACCACTGTGCGGGGCGGGCAGCACAGTCACAAGTTGCTTGGACAGTCGTGCCGTGTCACACATATTCAAATAAGAACGTACGAGACGATACTATTGTCACAGCGACTGTCGTGTCGCGTCTGTCTGAATGGGCCTTCATTCGGTAACTTCTGTTCCGTTTGCCCTAATTCCAAGAAATCGCATACAAGCTAAGTAAGGTTTTTTGTCTACTTTACTTAGTATACCCTCATTCTGCAGAGCTAAATCCGTTTCATGACTTTTAAAGCGGTTTGAGCCCGTCGCACACTGCTTCGTACCATTTACAAAAATCGGAAAACTGACTTTTTTCATATCGTTTTAAAGGACAAGAACAATTTTGGGCTCCAGAGAGCGATAAATTTATTTTGTTCGTTCGTAAATAGATAAAGGAAAATATTGTTCAAAATACATTTTAGACCGATTTGAATATTCTTATACTCTCTGAATAATGAAGAAGAAGAATTTTAATTTTTTTTCTAAATCTTTTAAATATTATTTAATTTATATATTTATATATTATTTAAATTATATAATTTTTATATATTTAATTTATAAAGATGAATGGTTGAAAAATCTATTAGAGAAAAAGAAAACCTTCCTTGATTCTTCTTATACCCTCCACCTCCAGGATGGGGGTATATTCACTTTGTCATTCCGTTTGTAACACCTTGAAATATTCATCGGAGACCCCATAAAGTATATATATTCTGGGTCGTGGTAAAATTCTAAGACGTTATAGCCATGTCCGTCTGTCTGTCTGTTGAAAGCACGATAGCGGCCGAACGAAATGAGTTAGGAGGTTCAAATTTTTCCTAAATGTGTCTTATGGTTGTAGATCGGTTGGGATTGAAAGTGGACGAAATCGGCCCAGAGGGAAAAATTTTTCCCTCACAAGGACTAAAAATACCCCTAATATTTAGAGTATTTCAGCATGTTTTTTGGACATATTAGCTTGTATTTAGTTGATATTTGCAATGCGCATTCCCTCTATAGCATAAAATGGCACCATAGAGTGATTTTTATTTGTAGGGGCCGAAATGGGACAAAAAGGGATAAAAATGGTACCTATCAAACGACAAAGATAGAAACACGAAATTTGGCGTGTACATTCCTCTAATAGAGTAGATACATAATAAAGGGTGATTTTTTAAGAGCTTGATAACTTTTTTTAAAAAAAAAAACGCATAAAATTTGCAAAATCTCATCGGTTCTTTATTTGAAACGTTAGATTGGTCCATGACATTTACTTTTTGAAGATAATTTCATTTAAAGGTTGACCGCGGCTGCGTCTTAGGTGGTCCATTCGGAAAGTCCAATTTTGGGCAACTTTTTCGAGCATTTCGGCCGGAATAGCCCGAATTTCTTCGGAAATGTTGTCTTCCAAAGCTGGAATAGTTGCTGGCTTATTTCTGTAGACTTTAGACTTGACGTAGCCCCACAAAAAATAGTCTAAAGGCGTCAAATCGCATGATCTTGGTGGCCAACTTACCGGTCCATTTCTTGAGATGAATTGTTCTCCGAAGTTTTCCCTCAAAATGGCCATAGAATCGCGAGCTGTGTGGCATGTAGCGCCATCTTGTTGAAACCACATGTCAACCAAGTTCAGTTCTTCCATTTTTGGCAACAAAAAGTTTGTTAGCATCGAACGATAGCGATCGCCATTCACCGTAACGTTGCGTCCAACAGCATCTTTGAAAAAATACGGTCCAATGATTCCACCAGCGTACAAACCACACCAAACAGTGAATTTTTCGGGATGCATGGGCAGTTCTTGAACGGCTTCTGGTTGCTCTTCACTCCAAATGCGGCAATTTTGTTTATTTACGTAGCCATTCAACCAGAAATGAGCCTCATCGCTGAACAAAATTTGTCGATAAAAAATTTCGAACCGAACACTGATTTTGGTAATAAAATTCAATGATTTGCAAGCGTTTCTCGTTAGTAAGTCTATTCATGATGAAATGTCAAAGCATACTGAGCATCTTTCTCTTTGACACCATGTCTGAAATCCCACGTGATCTGTCAAATACTAATGCATGAAAATCCTAACCTCAAAAAAATCACTCTTTATAAAACTATTTTTTCTAAATTCGTACTTTTAAGGTGTTAAATGGGGATAGAGGGATAAAAATAGTACCAACCTAACGGCTGCACCTAGAATAATGAAATTCGATATATACATTCCTCTGATTGCGTAGACACGTAAAATAAAAGAACTTTCCAAAATTCGTACTTTTTGGGGTTCAAATGGAAAAAGGGGATAAAAATAGTACCTACCAAATGACAGCAGCTAGAATCATGAAATTCGGAGTATACATTCCCCTGACACGAAAAATAAAACGTTTTTTTCAAATTCGTACTTTCAATGGATACAATGGCTACAGGGGATAAAAATAGTACCAACTAAACGAATACAGATAGAATGATGAAATTCAGTGA
Organism: Polietes domitor; assembly: GCA_947397865.1. Lineage (NCBI taxonomy): Eukaryota > Metazoa > Arthropoda > Insecta > Diptera > Muscidae > Polietes > Polietes domitor. The sequence goes on from OX377619.1 coordinate 54,260,760, forward strand.
GTACGTCCCTCTAATTGTGTAGATACGTAAAATAAAGAGATTTTAGATAGTCGTACTCTTGAGGGGGCAAAATTGGAAAAAGGGGATAAAATTGGTACCAGCAAAATGGCCGCTGATAGTATCATGGCATTCGGTGTATACATTCCTCTGACTGCATAGCCACGTAAAATATTTATTTTTCAAGTTCGTACTTTATTTTGTTGCTTTAACGACAAAAAATGGTAGAATCATGAAGATGTCTTATACTGCGTACATGAGAGATAAGGTATTTTCAAAATTTATACTTTTGAAATTAAAATAGGATGGAAATACAACCAACCAAACGACTGTAGCTGAAAGTACACTCTCTATCCCCCAATATTTTGGGTATTTATGATTGCTCCCTTATATTTTCTTTGTGAATTGAAGTATTATATCCATTATATATATAGTATACAAATATTGGTAGCCTTGGCTTATTAATTAAATTTCTTATTTTCATACAGTTAAAATTTGTAGCTTGGAAGCACCACAAAGAAAATAAAAGTTTTAGCGGGAGAATGGGACAAAAAGGGATAAAATATGGAACCAATGATACGACAACAGCTAGAATCATGAAATTCGGTGTGTACATCCCTCTAATTGCATAGACACGTAAAATAGAGGGATTTTTCGAAATTCGTACTTTTAAGGGATATAATTAAAAAGAGGGATAAAAATGGAACCTACCAAACCGCTGAAGTTGAAATCATGAAATTCGGTGTATACATTCTGACTATAAAGACTCGAAAAAGGGTTTTTTCGAAATTTGTACATTTGGGTGGAGAATGGGGATATCTTTAAAATTTATACTTTTCTTATCACTTTGTCTGTATCTGGAAATGCTTCTTTCTAATGGCGACTGACAATCGCCTAATATTAAGGCATGTTCACTTTCACAATTTCAGCATTTTATTTATATATAGTAGTCGATTTTAAACAGTGCGCATAAGTATACATTATAGTTTGAAATAGTAAACAAATATAGTAAGTAACAATTTTCGTAATATGGTACTGTACTTCTATGTAAAGTCGACTTCCTTTAATCTGCTGGTAATACTGTGGAATGCACTCCGTGGTGGAGGGTATATAAGATTTGGCCCGGCCGAACATAACGCCTTCTTACTTGTTTATTTTAATTTTTTGAAAAGTGCCTCAAATTACATTTTTTTCGTGTTAGTAAAATATGAATTACTTTTTTGCTAATTGTTACTTCACTTATATAATTCAAAGCTACATTAAGTAATTCCTACAAAAAAATATTTCCTACTATTACCTTTTCAGAGAAAATTAATGAAAACAGACATACCCAGCAAAAAAACTGAGAAGTATTTCAAAGGAAGTGCTTTTTAATCGCATCCTAAAATATAAAATGAACATATTTTTCGCTTCCCACAAAGTTGTTTTAATAAACTTCCACAAATGTTATTAAAATTTTATTTTTTTTTTTCGAATTTCCACTTTTTTTCACTTTACTGTTCTCCAGCTCATACATTATATTTATTATTTTGCGTCCTTGACACACGGTCATAGCTAATTCGATTTAGTACTGATTCTAAATCAATGGTTATAATAAACGATGGATCCATCTCTTTTCGTTTGGTTGTTACAAACAATAGCACTCGGGTGGGAGGCTTACAAATCAACCCACCTAATATTGAAGTGCAACAACAACAATTCCATTTGTGTAAATGGTAATGAAATACCAAATTTATTTGAGCATATTAAGATACAGAAAAGTATGCAGTCTAAATTTGCCCAGGTGGAGAACAAAGAGGGTGCTGTCTAAAGTGACAGAAATTCAATACCAAAAGAATGAAGCAAACTGACAGCTTTCAAACAAAGATATACACACACATGTGTGTATTTCTCAGTGGCATACCATATTTCTAGCCATAACAAATGGTTCATGTCATTGGCATGGATATTTCTATAAAAAAAACTGAAAACAATTCGTCTGTACGACAATAAACAAAGTGAGCATCGGCATTTGGACACCTCAGTCCATTTTGAAAAAATCACAAACAACTTAATTGACAACTGCATCTGTTCACTTTCTATCGTGTTCATATTAAACTAATACATCTATACTAGGGTGGAGCAAGAAAAAAATGGTGATGATTTTGAATTTTATGCAATGAAACTTTACACTCAAAATTACAAGTCATTTAAAATGAAATTATTATTGGAAGCTATAAACAAACGATGAAAATTAAAAAGAAATCGTGAATATTCAATAAACACCATTGTGGGTTCTCATATTATTTCTCATTTCATTTCTAGAATGAGGGAAGCACCTGCAATATTTAAAGAAAATACAATTTGAATACTAATACTAGTATTCCAATATTCCTCAGTTTATGTGCATCAGTGGTGCATTTCTAATCCTTCAGCATTTCTAAGCCGAAATAAATTTCCTTGTCAAAAAGCCTGCTGCTTCTTGAGTGCATTTGGTCATATTCCTTTCAAGCCAACTTCCTTTACAAATTAAAATACGAAAAAAAGTCTTTGCCTGTTTTAATTTAAAAATGTCAATGGCTTCTGTCATTGAGTACGAGTTTCAACAAATTGTCACCAGAAATGGGGACAGCGATAACACCAACATCAACAACAACAACAAAAATCAATTGCAAACTTACTGGGTTTGCAGTTGTTGTCGTTGTTTTAGCAAAACCATTTAAGTGTGAACTTTCCCATGAACATTTCATGTGTTGTTGGCTGACCTCCGGCCACTCTACTCTACTCTGCTCTACGACTCTGCTGTGGGCCATGACGAATATGGGTCACTTTTTAAAGCGCAATTAAAAAAGGACGAATATTTTTTCCACTTTCTTCAACCCCCACCCCCACCCCTCCCTTGTTTTTGCACAACAGTAACTACTAATTTCCCTCCGTTTTTCTCGTGTTTTTTGTTGGCCCTACTCATATTTAAAAACAAGTAAGAGAAAGAGAGAGTGAGAGTGAGAGAGAGAGAGAGGAAACCCTATAAATGCATATCCACATGTGTATGTACGAGTGTGTGTGTGTTTGGCTAATGAAAAGCTGCAGAGAAAATCCAATTTCAGAAAGTTTTTCACTTTTACACTTTTTGAGTGGAAGTAGAGAAAAAAAAGAGTCAAAAAATTGCCAAAAATGAAATGACTTTAAAATACAAACCCTAAACACACACACACATACACATAGGTGTAACACTATACACACAGCTACACTCATACATATGCCTGTATGCGAATGAGCACACATATGGCAGCAGGATCCTGTTTTCCTTTATTTTTTTGGTTTTTCGTGAATGTTGTAGTGTTTGTTTAGCTGATGTATTAAAATTGAAACCATATACATTCGCTCCGCATTCGACACGCTCGTCGTATCCTTTCTTTTCGTCGTCTCGTCTGTGATGAAAGATTCGCCAGCAACATATGCCGCCTGTGCAAAAAATGCCATCCCAAAAATGTTTGCCTGGGGTTTTTTCAGCCGCATTGTTATTGTTGTTTTAGCGATTTTTGTACCTTTTTAGGGGACATCATTTAAGAAAATTGAGTTTACACATGTAATTTTGGAGAACAACATACTCCACAGTGCAGCCAAAGGGAAAACTTCGTAAACGGAACCAGACTCGATGTAAAGAGAACGTTCGTTGATATCACGACATTGCTCTGTTAAAGCAACGAAACTGCCAAATTGATCAAAAAATAAATATGACATTATCTGTGGGAAATACATATATATCTATGGGGTGGGCCATTTAAAGTTTTAAATTAAACTACCGACTAATTTGACTTTGAAAGGTAGAATAACATTCATTTTTATTTTCAGGTTTACGTTTGACATTTGCAAATGGGAATACAATTGGGAAATATTAAAAACTTACTTCCAAAGTAGTGAGAAACTGTAAGAAATTTACGTTGATTTTTTTCGAGACGAGATGTTTTGTGGGTTAATCGTATGAGGTATTGCCACGGTCTAGTCGTTGTAGTCATCATTCATATGACTTACGTTCTATTATTAAATGACAAAGTTCCAAAAACAAAAAAAAAAACAGAAATTTTACATGAAAAATTAATTTTACGGATTTGGTCCAAACACACTTATGGTCTTAAGCCACCCCTTCAATGCGTTACACTTTTTTCTGTCTCAAATGATATGAGTGGTGGTATAAAAATTACAATGTTGCTGCTTCAAAATATAAATTTAGGTTTTCGAAGCTACAGGATAGGAAATCCTTTAAAACTTGATTTCAATATGTTTTTATGCGAAATATTTCGAATCTTTTATTCGGAAAAAAAATAAATTTTTATATAGCACATATATTGTTATGTTGACGATTTCCCGTCCTGTCCCGGGATCTTGGGATTTGAAAGAAATTATTCCCGTTTCCCGGGAAATAAAAAGTACGGGAAAATGCAAACACCAGCCACAGCGTTTCAGGTTTTAATATTACCCTCATACAAATGCCCTTCCCGATTTAAGTTTTTATACCCTACACCACTTCGTGGTCTAGGGTATTATAAGTTAGTTTCGCGCCAAATGTTTGTAACACCAAGAAATAATCGACCTAGACCCACCTTTAAGTATACCGATCGGCTTAGAATCACCAGCTGAGTCTAAGCTTGTTCGCACTTTACAGGTCGCAATTGTTATCCGATCGTCATGAAACTTGGCAGAAGTTATTTTTTCTGGCCAAGGACCATCGGTATTGAATTTGGAGGAAATCGGTTCAGATTTAGATATAGCTCCCATACAAATGTCGCTCCCGATTTGACATTTTCCACTTTAGAAACCACATATTGTACCCGATTTTCTTTACATTTGGTACGACATCTTATAATCCAACTAGAAACACCTATGCAAAAATTGGGTAAGATCGGTTCAGATATAGATATAGCTCCCATACAAATGTCGCTCCCGATTTGACATTTTCCACTTTAGAAACCACATATTTTCTTTACATTTGGTACAACATCTTATAATCCAACTAGAAACACCTATGCAAAAATTGGGTAAGATCGGTTCAGATTTAGATATAGCTCCCATACAAATGTCGCTCCCGATTTGACATTTTCCGCTCTAGAAACGACATATTGTACCCGATTTTCTTTAAATTTGGCAGAACATCTTATAATCCAACTAGAAACACGTATGCCAAAATTGGGTAAGATCGGTTCAGATTTAGATATAGCCCTCATACAAATGTCGCTCCCGATTTGACATTTTCCGCTCTAGAAACGACATATTGTACCCGATTTTCTTTAAATTTTGCAGAACATCCTATAATCCAACTAGAAATACGTGTGCAAAAATTGGGTAAGATCGGTTCAGATTTAGATATAGCCCCCGTGCAAATGTCGCTCCCGATTTCACTTTTTCCGCTCTAAAATCCACACATTGTACCGGTTTTTCTTTAAAATTGGCACAACATCTTATAATCGAACTAGAAAAGTGGGTAAGATAGGTTCAGATTTAGATATAGCCCTCATACAAATGTTGCTCCCGAATGTTTAACCGATTTTGGCCAAATTTTACATATTATATTTCACCAATAAACAGACATGGTGAAAGCGGGTCACATCGTTCCAGGTTTCAATATACCCCCATACAAATGTCCTTTCCGATTTAACATTTTTTGTCAAACACATACATTTACAGGATGCAAAAATCCTTCCCGATTTCACTTTTTTACCGAATTGAATTGCAATGAGAATTGTTTGGGTGATGTCCATATGTCCATACTTTGAAATGACTTTGGTATACTACTGTATAATTTGTATTTGTCTGTCGGACAATTAGATCAATTACCATATTATTTACCATACTCGTTAAATTTGACTGAAGATGAATTTATAGCATATAAATTATATGAATATAATTTATATAATTTGTATGTACTACATAAAATTGTTCCCATGAAATACCTGCGTTTAGTAATCAAAGCGAGGTACATACGCAGGGAGTGGTGTAGGGTATTATATAGTCGGCCCCGCCCGACTTTAGCCTTTCCTTACTTCTTGTATTTGTTTTGGGTTGGCTATATTAAAAAAATTATAGTTTCCTTATTATTATATTAAATTATTTAATGTTTTCATCTTCTACACACTAAACTCTTCGACAATATTCATATTCTAAATGTTTATATTGAATGACATGTGAAATTTCAGAAAAATTTGATTTGAACTGGGATATTGTCCTGGCTCAAGACCATTTTGCATCTATATTTAATAGAATGCAAATTTATTTACAAATGGCATGGTGACATTTATTACTTGGCTGCAGACTACCACTATCATGATTTCCACCCTGTCTAAAGGTTTCATTCAGGTGGCTTCGCAGCGACAAACGAAAAAAACTAAAACAAATGAGCGTTGGCACGGCAGAAGTATTGCTGGGTAACTATACCTGCATATACACATACTTACATATGCAACTCAATGAGATGCTTGTAAGATGGCGTGTGTACTTTATTACTTGGTGCGATTTTTTAAAACGCAAATTCGGCAAGTGAGTTGTGATTCTCGTTCGTTTGTGAGAATCATCTCCTTATAGAGGCCGGGTTTGATGTTGAAAAGTCGCTGCGAAGCCACTTGAAAAGACTTTTGACATGGTCGAAATCATGATCGTGGTAGTCTGCAGCCAAGTAATAAATGTCACCATGTCATTTGTAAATAAATTTGCATTCTATTAAATATAGATGCAAAATGGTCTTGAGCCAGGACAATATCCCAGTTCAAATCAAATATTGATTACAGACCAAAAAAAATGCAAACGAAGAAACTAAAACAATATTATATTTATTTATAAAATAATTTTTTCAATATTTGTATTTTTTTTGGTTTGGCTATATTAAAAAAATCATATTGTCCTGTAATATTACTGCACTTCAACGAAAACCGACAGCCTTTACGGAATGCAATCCATGGTCCACGCCGTTTTTACTTGTTTTTAATTACTTTTGGTATATGAAGGTAACGACACAAAACGAGTTTTTTTATTTTTTTTGTAGAAGTAACTACTACAAATACGATGTAGATGTGTTACATATAGACATTATTTTCTTCCTTATAATTTTCGTTACTAATAAATAAAACAATATAATTTTTGGTTTTTTTTCTATTTTTATGGATTTTTCGTGCCACCGAAAAAATTTTCCAAAAAAAACTATTCTTTGGAGACTGTTCCTGAACTACTGTTTCTAGCCTTCATAATTACTATAATTGAAAATAATCCATAAAAATTGCAACTGTATGCCTCAATGCAAACAAAAAATATGTTTAGGTGTCGTCGAATACTGTGTAATCAACTTACCAATTGACTTGGTATCGAATTCATTTAAAACTTCATTATGCTTGTAGTTTCTCTTTTACTAGCCTGTGAGTTAATTTTGGCCGTACTTAACAACGAAAGTCGAGGAAAAGACACGGATTTCCAATAAAAATACAGTTTTCATTTATGTATGTATGTAGTTTCTTAACACATTCATAAGAATACATATGACAAAAACAACAAATTGTTGTCAATGTTCCCAATATTTCTTTAAAAAAATAATATTTGTTGTCATTTATTTTGGTTTAAGACCAAAGGTTGTGCTGAAGTCTTCAGCAGAACCCAAAATTAGCAAAAAGGCAAAGTGAGACCTTTATTGTTGCAGCTAAAAGTTGACTGCGCAGTTTCGATGGGCGCTACCCCATCTCGTCAGAACTTTCGCAACGAATGTATGTCTGTCACTTAAATCAGGGTTCATATTAGTACCAGCGGTCACATATGACAAATGAGAAGCGCTGATAAACAAAATATTCCACCGAACTAAGTCGACACACTAAAAATGTCACTTTGCCAATTCAATGTTATGCATGTGCTGCGCAGTCAACTTTTAGCTGCAACAATAAGGGTCTCACTTTGCCTTTTTTTGCTAATTTTGGGTTCTGCTGAAGACTTCAGCACAACCTTTGGTCTTAAACCAAAATAAATGACAACACATACAACATAACAGACCAACAATACATACAAACAACAAAAAATAATATTTTGATTATTTTCTTCGCAAAGACAAATAGAAAGTATTGCCACAATATCGCTAAGATAAAGTGTTGCGGGAGTTGCACTGATTGTTTCCCATGAAGGGTGTAAAAACCCTTGGTATCACAATAGACCAGTCAGCTTACTCTCTGACTCCACCTCATGCTGACCTAAACATCTTCTGACCAATATATCCACTAAATATTTGTAGAGAAACGTATTTAATTTTCTCGTAAAAAATTCAAACATTTTGGTGATTTTCTTAAATGATAGTCGCAGGACATTTCCATCAGGTGCTAGGCAAATGTTTTTATTCCATTAAAAAACCACCAACAAAACTCTTAGGTGGTGGCATACACAATTTGCTGAAATTGATTTCATTTGTATAAATACATTAACGACACGATAGCTCACCAGTTTTGTTGTATTTTTTTTTTATTGAATTCCAAAAAACCGCAATTAGTTGTGTGGACAAAAATGGCCCTCTCGTGCGCTGCCACCACAGCTCCCTGGAGAATTGCGAATCGCATGTATGGCCATTGGCTTTCTAACAAACTATGGCAAATATTGCAACGAATAAAACAACAACAAGAACAACAACACACAACATTTTATTAAATATTTGTAATAGAGACGACTGACTGCTCATCACAACACAGCACAACAGAAGAACACACACACACGCGCACACACACAAACAAGCATTGACACAAAACAAATTGGAGGAAAAAAGTGCAACTTCATGCATATGATGCCCCAAAGGACATGAAATGAGTACATGCAGGAATACGACACACACACACACACACAAACACACTCACACCCAACAGACCATGATGCATTCATGTGTGTTGGCTTTATGACATCTATGCACCCACACTCACACGCTCCTCCCATTCACTGTACTTCAACATGTGGGACTCGTGTGTATGTATGTATGTAGTCGGCTGGTCGGGAGGTAGGTTCGGAGGCACAGAGTCTGGGACAAAACAATGAATGATAAACAATTTGAAATGTTGGTGTGTCATGTAAATTTGTGAATAGCTTTTTTTATTACATTTTATGATGGTCATAACATGGACATGTTTTATATTTGCATGCATGGCCAAAGGTCATGTTTCACAGGGCGAATACCAACCAGCACAACAACAAAAGCGGTTGTAAAACTATTGTTTAGATTGACAAAAAACAAGAAAACATGAAATAAAAACACAGATCACAAAAAAACCTTATTTGCGCATAATGTACGAGTCCACACAAAATCACTAATTGTGGCAGTGTTGACAAGTATTTTATTATTTGAATTTTTCAAAAGAGCCTAGAAAATAACTGCTAAATCACATTTACATGCTAAACTCATGGCAAGTGATTGCATTTTCTTGTAACAAAAACACTGATTTTTGGTACCTGTGCGCACTTATAAGACTGTAACACAGCTGATTATTAACTCATTTCGTCGGATTTAAAGAGAAAACCCTAGAAGTTTCGTGCAATACCCTCAGACAGATACAAGTATTTTGCCAAAGGGCTATGTATAAAATTTTCGAACGAAAACGACGATAATAAATTGTATGGATAAATTTAAATTAATCTAAAATGTTCGCCGAAGGTACCTTTAATATTTGTACTCTTATCTTAGAAATCTAAATCTCAATTCAATTAAAGGCAATTATGATGGTAACAAATTTTAGGAATTTCAATTTCACAGAGAAAGTGTGATCTAGGAAAAATGTAGAAATGGGGAAAACATTTTCGAAAAATCGAAAAAAAAGAACATAAAAATAGAAAAAACAAGTGAAAAACGGCATTAAGATCGGCCGGGCCGAACTTTATATACCGTCCACCATGGATTGCATTCCACAGAGGCTGTCGATTTTCATAGAAGTGAAGTAATGTTACAGGAAAATATATATCTTTTAATATAGCCAAAGCAAAAAAAAATATAATATTTTTATTATTTCAAACCACCAATACCTTAACACCATATATCGAAATAATAGTTCAAGTCAATTCAAAAAATAAATATTTTTATATTTATGTCCTCAAAAAAACTTTAATATCATAAATATTGGTAGATAGTGGGTGCTACAGTTGGGTGTATTTCCATTCTATTTTAATTCCAAAAGTATAAATTTTGAAAATCTATTATCTCACGTACATAGTGCAAAATAACCTAACTTCATGATTCAACTAAATTTTGCCGTATAAGAAAAATTACGAATTTGGAAAAAAGAACTTCTTATTTTGCGTGTCTATACAGTCAGAGGAATGTATACACCGAATTCCATGATTCCATCTGCGCCCATTTAGTTGGTACCATTTTTACCCCCTTGACGTTTCTACGCAATTAGAATTTCATCATTCTAGCTGTAGTCGTTTAGTTGGTACTATTTTTATCCCTCTGTACCATTGTATCCCTTGAAAATAATTTCGAAAAATCCGTTTATTTTCCGTGTCTACGCAGTCAGAGGAATGTATACTCCGAATTGCATGACTCTAGCTGCGGTCATTTGGTTGCTACTATTTGTATCCCCTTTTTCCATTTTAACCCCAAAAAGTACGAATTTCAAAAAATGCCTCTATTTTCCATGTCTACGCAGTCAGAGGAATGTATACTCCGAATTTCATGACTCTAGCTGCGGTCATTTGATTGGTACTATTTGTATCCCCTTTTTTAATTTTAACCCCAAACAGTACGAATTTTGAAAAATCCGTGTATTTTACTTGTCTATGCAATCAGAGGAATGTATACACTGAATTCGATTAATCTAGCTGCAGCCGTTTGGTTGGTACCATTTTTATCCCTCTATTCCCATTTTATCCCTTAAAGTACGAATTTGGAAAAAATACTTTTATATTATGTATCTACTCAATTAGAGGAATATACACACCGAATTTCGTGTTTCTAGCTGTTGTCGTTTGGTAGGTACCATTTTTATCCCTTTTTGCCCCATTTTGCCCCTACGAATAAAAATCACTTTATGGTGCACTCTTTTGTTTGTTTTAATTACAAGCAGACATATTGAAAAAATGTGCTTAAATACTCTAAAATATTATGGGTATTTTTTGTCCTAGTGAGGGAAAAATTTTTCCCTTTAGGCCGATTTCGCCCAGTTTCAATCCCAACCGATCTACGACTATAAGACATATTTATGGAAAATTTGGACGTCCTAGCTCTTTTCGTTTAGATGCTAGCGTGCTTTCGACAGACGGACGATATGTCTTAGAATTGTATGACGATCAAGAATATATATACTTTATAGAGTCTCAGGTCGATATTTCAAGGTGTTACAAACGGAATGAAAAAGTTAGTATACCCTCATCCTGGAGGTGGAGGGTATAAAAAGTAGAAAGGGTGTTAAGTTCGGCGGGGCCGAAACGTATTCCGCAGAGGCTGTCGATTTTCGTAGAAGTACAGAAAAATTACAAGAAAATGTTATTTTTTTCCATGCTTTATATAAGGTTACTTTCTATATATGTTTGTGTGCCACAAAATTTGAAATCAATTTTTGAAAGATTTTTTCTCAACCAATTTTGCTCAAATTTTGCACACTTAATCATTTTCGATGACAATACAAGGAAATGGAAAAATTTGACCAATTGGACAAAGGGGCGTGGTACCTCCCATACAAACCACAAATTAAAAATCTATTATTTCTGCTCCTGATAACGGTATTTGAACAAAATTTGGTACGTCGGTTTGGTGTGGATTTTTTAAGTGCTGCTGCAAATAGGGGCGTGGTACCTCCCATACAAACCACAAATTAAAAATCTATTATTTCTGCTCTTGATAACGCAGTAATTTTTCCTTCTACAAAAGATAACTAAAAAAGAATTTCTAGGCCCAATAGAATTCTGCTTGCATAAAGCATGGATTTGAAAAAAAAAATTTTTTTTTGATTTACTAGTTAATATATCCAAACCAAAAAAAAAAATTTAATTAATAATCACAGGATACCAATAAGTTATATATATATATATATATATATATATATATATATATATATATATATATATATATATATATAATATTTCAAGTGAGCTCAGAAAGTTTTTTGAAAATATTTGTTCATAATGCGAATAAAACTTTTATTTAGTTTTTTTTGTATTACAGATTTTCACTTTTTTAAGATTTTGAAAATTGAAAAAAAATATTACAAACGCGCGTGTGTACTGTTTAAAATATAATATGAATTTTTGTATTTTCTCACAATCGAAATTTTGGCAATTTTTATACCCTCACTCATAGGAGGGCTACTATTTGAGACAGAATAAAAAGTGTAACGCATTGAAGGAGTGACTTAAGTATGTTTGTACCATATCCGTAGTGAAACGGATTTGGTAAGGTGTTTAAGGTGTTTGAGCCATGTCCTTCCGTCCATCTGTCTGCCTGGCTGGTGTACACGATAACTCTCGAAAGGAGTTAAGGTTTCAATTCCAAATTTGCACATGGAAATATTTTTCCCAAATTTAGTTTAAGTTCGAAGATGGACGAAATTGCCACGCCCCCTCTGGTACCTCCCACACAAATGGTCCATATTTCTATGTTAAACTAAAACCAATGTAACTTCCACACGGATATTATGAATCACCTATATTTTGGTATTTCATACATTTTTTATAATCACTTTAAGTGTACTAAATATGGCGGCTTTTGCCACTCCCCTTCCAGTACCTCCCACACAAATCACACTAAAGTACGTAAAATTAAAGCTATTCGGCAATGCTTTTATAGAAGCTATATTCGTATGGAATATGGCCGATATTAACACAACCGTTCTGGTACCTCTCACACAAAGTGGCATAACTTTTGGTTATCAGACATAACTAAACTAACTTACTCAATCATTTAGGAGGCTTGGTGTCATGTAAACGAATATACAAAAATTGTCACTCCCACAAAAAATATCAAAAATTATACAGCCTATTTTCACCACCGGTTCAGCATACACCCCCTATGAAAATTTCAAGAGAATCGGACCAGTGGTTTAGTCAGCTATAAGGAACAAACAAATGAACAAACACAAATTCGGTTTTATATATACGATTTTTCCTTTTTCTTCTGACCCTCAGTCGATATTAAGGAATGACAGTTATTTCACAGGTAGTCAATGTACAGAAAAATATTTTTTGGTGTCGAAAACAACATTTTTATTCTTTACTTGCATAGTGTAATTGGCGAGCATTCAAAAATGTTTCACACACAACCGATGTGTCATCACATTCCGGGTTTGAAGCTACAAGTGAAATATGAACCATTTGCTGAAGTGATACAAGTCAATTTTTGGACTTACTCCGCTTTCGAATAAAACGTCTCATATTATAAACAACTGGAAACTTGTTGAAAATTATGACACGTTCATAATTTCCAGCTCTTGTTCTTGCGCCTCGACTAATACTGCTTTTAAACGACTACATTCAAGCTCCAGCGCCAGCCCCAACTCCAACACCAGCACAAGCTGCTTGTTGTACACATAGGAATATAGCTCGGGATTTGCTGAACTACAAAACAATTTTACGAGACAAACAGCTTTGTTTGCAACTTAAAATCCCGCTGCAACTACTCGCACGCAATGATTTATTGCCCAGCCGTCACCACCACTAACACCACTACCATCATGGAATGAATTCTTGCTTTGTCTACACACAAATGGCAACAGGACAAACACACACACTTACACACATTTCCACATAGATACAACTCCTGTAACAAATGGTCCTTGTTCATACTTTAGTAGAAGCCGCCAACACTTAAAAAACAATTTGCAAATATAAAAAATTACTTTTGGCTCATTAAAATATGAGCGTTCATATTTTCCTAGGACGGAGGAAGGACAAAGGAAACGGAACAAAAAGTTGTTAAATACAAATATCCCCAAAGATTACAATACTATTAATAGCACAATGTACAAGGGAGTGGGAGGACACAGCGAGGATGATGTACCCTGCTGGCCAGTGGAGGAGTGAACAGTAATTACTTTTTAAAAATATGTTGGTGGCCATAACGTCATTAACACAATTTAAAGAATTATTTAAAGGAACTCATTTGAATACTTTTGAATACTTGAATACTTGAATACTTGAATACTTGAATACTTGAATACTTGAATACTTGAATACTTGAATACTTGAATACTTGAATACTTGAATACTTGAATACTTGAATACTTGAATACTTGAATACTTGAATACTTGAATACTTGAATACTTGAATACTTGAATACTTGAATACTTGAATACTTGAATACTTGAATACTTGAATACTTGAATACTTGAATACTTGAATACTTGAATACTTGAATACTTGAATACTTGAATACTTGAATACTTGAATACTTGAATACTTGAATACTTGAATACTTGAATACTTGAATACTTGAATACTTGAATACTTGAATACTTGAATACTTGAATACTTGAATACTTGAATACTTGAATACTTGAATACTTGAATACTTGAATACTTGAATACTTGAATACTTGAATACTTGAATACTTGAATACTTGAATACTTGAATACTTGAATACTTGAATACTTGAATACTTGAATACTTGAATACTTGAATACTTGAATACTTGAATACTTGAATACTTGAATACTTGAATACTTGAATACTTGAATACTTGAATACTTGAATACTTGAATACTTGAATACTTGAATACTTGAATACTTGAATACTTGAATACTTGAATACTTGAATACTTGAATACTTGAATACTTGAATACTTGAATACTTGAATACTTGAATACTTGAATACTTGAATACTTGAATACTTGAATACTTGAATACTTGAATACTTGAATACTTGAATACTTGAATACTTGAATACTTGAATACTTGAATACTTGAATACTTGAATACTTGAATGTTTGCATTCTATTCCATTCGAATAGACAACAAATAATTCAATATTAGACTTCATCAATTCAAATACATCCATCTTTTGTTAAAACCATTTGGCCGCGAATCCATCTCTCCCTGTTTCTCTTCCCTCGGATCTCGGTCTGTGTGTGTTTGTCGTCCCACAAACAGGCAAACATATTTAATCAATTTAAATGAATGAATTTCAAAAATTCTTAATAGCCACAATTTATAACCATTAAATAAATAAACAAAACATAAAAATACACATATTTAATTTTCGGTTTGTTTTCGAATGGCAGACACCACCATCAACCCAACCTCACACTCAAATCAATCATCACCGCCGTGAATAAAAAATTATGAATGATTTGCTTTCAGCATTTCATGGTGGTGGCGTCGAATATTTTGAAAAAAAATCGTCTCCACCGAATCGTATATTCACTACAGCATGCAATGGGTCTGCGAAAATCATCCTGGAAAATCAGATAGTGTGAATGGCGGCAAATTTAAAAGTTTATAAAAATGGCATGAATCGGATGTGGCGCAATTCGAAAGGCACTTACACAAACAAAAAGTTTGGTGAAGAGCTATGTATACAATTTTCTGATGTATTTTGGCTTTTTAAACATGAAAACGTTATAAAAAATGTTTTTTTTTTATTTTTTTACTTAATTCCAATTTTTGCCCAAGGTACTTTTTATATTTATTTACTTTACTTTTTGGAAAATATAAGTCAGCTAATGTCCGCTTATATGTTCAATTAAAGATAATTAAGATGGCTACAGATGTTGTTTAGGGACAGACTCATAAAAACTGCGACAAAATTTATTGAAAAAATATATTTTTACCTGCCACTAAAAAACACATAAAAATTGAAAAAAATCGAAAAAAAAATTTACATTTTTATAGTTTACATTTTAAGAAAACAATATCTATATGTAAAAAATCAAAAATTCTAACGCAGAAAGCAGTTTCAACGTGTAAAAATTCTATGGATAAATATTGAAGTTATGACACTATTTATAAACGCAAACGATTTTTTTTTTTAAAATATATATTTTTAATTTTTTATAAATAGCGCGAAATATCACTTTCACAAATTAAATAACTTTTACATTTATCTATAGATTTTTAACATATTGAAACTGTTTTTTGCGTTAGAATGTTAGCCATTTAAAAAAGGGTTAACATATTTTTTCAATTTTTTATGGGTTTTTCGAAAAAATTTTATTATTTTTTTGGAAACTGTTCCTAAACCACGTAAAAGAGAAATTCGCGCCATTTGTAGCCGCCATAATTACCTTTAAGTGAACATATAAGCGGGTGTGGCCGGACCTATATTCCCAAAATGATAGTACATATATTAAAGGGTCCTTCAGCGAAAGTAGAAGTTTTAGTAAAAATTAAAAAGAAAAAAGTATTCATAAACATTTTTTGTCGTTGATTTGCCTTTGTCATTTTTATACACTCCACGAGAGTATTATGTCTTTGTGCATTTGTTTGTAACACCCGAAAGGAAGCGAGATAGACCCATTGTTAATTATACCGATCGACTTAGAATCACTTTTTGAATCGATTTAACGATGTCCGTCCGTCCGTCCGTCCGTCTGTCCATCTATTCTTGTAATCAAAGTACAGGTCGCAATTGTATCCAGAACCAAATGAAACTTTGCACAACAAAGTTTTTCGGGATAAGAACGAACGCTATTTAATTTGAAGAAAATCGGTTCAGATTTGGATATAGCCCCCATACGAATTTCACTCCCGATTTGACTCTTTTCACGCTAGATACCACATATTAAAACAGATTTTCCTCAAACTTGGCAAAACATCTTACATTTCCACTAGAAACACCTATGGTGAAAATGAGCCAGATCGGTTCAGATTTAGATATAGCCCCCATACGAATTTCACTCCCGATTTGACTTTTTCTGCTGTAGAAACCACACATTTTAACAGATCTTCTTCAAAATTGGCAAAACATCTTCTATTTAAACTACAAACACCCATTAAACAGACCAAATGAGCCAGATCGGTTCAGATTTAGATATAGCCCACATACGAATTTCACTCCCGATTTGAGTTTTCCGCTCCAGAAACCACGTATTTTAACAGATTTTCTTCAAATTTGCATGAGAAACACCCAGGATGAAAATGAGTCAGATCGGTTCAGGTTTGTATATAGCTCCTATACAAATTTCGCTCCCGACTTGATTTTTCCGCCCCATAAACTACATATTTTCATCGAATTACTTAAAATTGAGAACTGGAAGAACCTATTGTGAAATGGGTCACTTCATTACATGTTTGGATATAGCCGTGATACAAATATTCTTTTCGATTTGAAAAATTGAACCAGGTCATATTAGCCTGTGATTAGAAAACATACAAAAAATTTTCCCGTTTTCAGTTTTTTACTGAATGAAAGTGGAGTGTATCATATAGTCGGCTCCGCCCGACTTTAGCCTTTCCTTACTGGTTTTATTTTTTTAACTGGGCGAAATCGGCCCAAAGGGAAACTGTTTTCCCTCACAAGGACTAAAAATACCCATAATAACCCCTAATATTTTAGAGTATTTAAGCATGTTTTTTCAATATGTCTGCTTTAACTTACTTGATATTGGGTATGCGCATTCCCCCTGTAACAAAAACGTGCACCATAATGGCACCCAAATGGGAATAGAGGCATAAAAATAGTACCAACTAAACGGCTACAGCTAGAATGATGAAATTCGGTGTGTACATTCCCCTATTTGTGTAGACACGTAAAATAAGGAGATTTTAGAAATTCGTACTCTTAAGGGGGTAAAATATGGAAAAGGGGATGAACATTGTACCAACCAAGTGGGCGCATCTAGATTCATGGAATTCTGTGTCTACATTCCTTTGACTGCATAGACAAGCAAAATAAAAAGAATTTTCCAAATTCGTACTCTTTACTTTTACGGCAAAAATTGGTTGATTCATGAAGTTTTGTTTTTTTGAAATTTGTATTCTTCTTCTTTGATTTTTCGCAAACAAGACTTAATTTAGATGCGTTTAATGTCCTCCCTGTATCATTTTGATCAACAAAATTGATCCTTTCAAATTTGGCAATTATTCAATAGAAAAATATTTGCAAAATGTTTGAAAATCGCAAACAGCGATTATATCGTTATTATATTTTTAAATCTTGGCTTTTACTTACTCTCTTTGGGATAGATTAGAGATTTGTTAGAAAAGAATCGTAAGGCTAGATAATGTGGCAACGAGTAAGAACACCTGAAAATAAAACTATTTTAAATAGTCTAATAACAGAGCTCAAAAAGTTAACAAATGAGTCCAAAAATAAAACAATGTCTGTATTCCTTGGTAATCTATCAGCAACCAAAAATTCAAATTACAGTTTTTGGAATGCTTCAAAACATTTAAATCAATCTCCACCGCAGATACCACCAATCAAAAAAAGCCACAGTCATTTCCAAAACATATTTCAACCCTTGGAAAGACGATCACTAGATGAAAATATTGAACGAGTTGCTAAAAGTTGGAAATGAACCTTCATACCAAACTCAAATGGAAAGAACATGTCAAGAAAAAATGACGAAATTAAGCTAAAATTCAGTCAGATTTACTGGTTATTAGTGGACATTAGGGTATCTATTAAAAACAAATTGCTTCTTTATAATCAAACTATAAAGCCAATATGGACTTGTGGCATCCAGCTCTGGGTCTGCGCAGCTAAAAAAGAAGTGGAAAAATTACAAAAGACTCAAAATATGATTTTACGCACCATTGTGAATGGTCCGTGGTACATTAGAAATAGTGATTTACACAGAGATCTAAGAGTGAAAACACACGTGGTCGAAATATCAATCAACGCTAGGAAACATGTCAATAAATTACAGGAACATGTAAATCATGATTTGAGAGATATCGTCCGCAATTATGATGCAACAAGAAGACTGCTGAGAACTATTCCAATCGACTTAGCAAACTAATTAGATACAAATATTTTATATAAGAGTTTAATTAATGTATTATATCTCAACAAATTTTATTGCTAATGTTAAATTATTAGTGTTAAACATAAATTTATTACTAATGTAAAATTACTAAATGAGTCTAACTCAGTTGTAATATAAATAAATTAAAAAAACTTAGAAAATATTACCATGTGTAAAATGTGAAATTTTCAAACATATTTTGTTCATTTGGTTATTTTGTTGAAAACAATTCAGGATAATTTCAAAAGTTTATTTTCAACCAGGCTTTGCACAGTTATTTTACGAAAACGATTTATTTATGAATACCTCCAGAAAATGTTGGCTATGTTTCTGGGATTCATTACAATTACTAATTCGTGATGTTTTTTTAAAGTGATTTTTACTACATTTTTCGTTTTTCACTTTTGAAATTCTGAGACATATTTTACGCTGTTTTCAGTTTCTTAAAAAACCGTTGGTTCTACGCTCATAAATCATATTTTTATACCCTCCACCTCCAGGATGGGGGTATACTAACTTTGTAATTCCGTTTGTAACACCTTGAAATATCGACCTGAGACCCTATAAAGTATATATATTCTTGATTGTCATAAAATTCTAAGACGATCTAGCCATGTCCGTCCGTCCGTCTGTCCGTCTGTTGAAAGCACGCTAGCATATAAACGAAAGGAGCTAGTATGTTCAAATTTTCCATAAATGCGTCTTATAGACGTAGATCGGTTGGGATTGAAACGGGGCGAAATCGGCCCAAAGGGAAAAATTTTTCCCTCACAAGGACTAAAAATACCCATACTAATCCCTAATATTTTAGCGATTTAAGCATGTTTTTTGAATATGTCTGTTTATATTTGCTTGATATTTGGTACGGCACCATAAAGTGATTCTTATTTGTAGGGGGTGAAATGGGGCAAAAAAGGGATAAAAATGGTACATATTAAACGACAACAGCTAGAAACACGAAATTCGGTGTGTACATTCCTCTAATTGAGTAGATACATAATATAGAAGTATTTTTTCCAAATTCGTACTTTTAAGGGGTAAAATGGGAATAGAGGGATAAAAATGGTACCAACCAAACGGCTGTACCTAGAATAATGAAATTCGGTGTATACATTCCTCTGATTGCATAGACAAGTAAAATACACGGATTTTTTCAAAATTCGTACTTTTTGGGGTTAAAATGAAAAAAGAGGATAAAAATAGTACAAATCAAATGACCGCAGCTAGAGTCATGAAATTCGGAGTATACATTCATCTGACTGTGTAGACACGGAAAATAAACAGATTTTTCGAAATTCGTACTTTTTGGGATTAAAATAGAAAAAGAGGATAAAAATAGTACCAATCAAATGACCACAGCTAGAGTCATGAAATTCGGAGTATACATTCCACTGACTCCGTAGGCACGGAAAATAGACGAATTTTCGAAATTCGTACTTTATGGCCTTAAAATGAAAAAAGGGGGTACAAATAGTACCAACCACATGACCGCAGCTAGAGTCGTGAATTTCGGAGTATACATTCCTCTGACTGCGTAGACACGAAAAATAAACGGTTTTTTGGAAATTCGTACTTTCAAGGGATACAATGGTACAGAGGGATAAAAATAGTACCAACTAAATGACTACAGCTAGAATGATGAAATTCTAATTCCGTAGAAACGTCAAGGGGGTAAAAATGGTACCAACCAAATGGGCGCATTTCTCTGACTGCATAGACACGCAAAATGAAAAGTTTTTTTTCCAAATTCGTACCTTTTCTTTTACGGCAAAAATTAGTTGAATCATGAAGTTAGGTTATTTTGCACTATGTACGTCTGATAATGGATTTTCAAAACTTGTACTTTTGGAATTAAAATATCTACCAATATTTATGGTATTTAAGCTTTTTGAAAATATAAATATAAGAATATTTATTTTGTGATTTGAAATAAATAATGATTTGAAATAATTAAAATATTATTTTTATTTATAAAATTATTATTTCAATATTTGTATTTGTTTTGGTTTTTTCCTGTAATATTACTGCACTTTTACGAAAACCGACAACCTCTGTGGAATGCAATCCATGGTGGAGGGTATATAAAGTTCGGCCCGGCCGAACTTAACTCCTTTACTTGTTTTCACTAAAATACCATTTTTCGTCGAAGGTATATTGTTTTTTGAGCCTTTTGAAATATCCGACATAGTCCATCGCTCCAGGTCAAATATTGTATGTATACTTTGGAAAAAGGATACCTACTTCACGTTGTTACAAATGGAATGATAAAATGTTCATACCCTCCATCCAACCAAGGGTGGGAAAAACAACATAATCACCAACGGCTGGTGGTACATGTTGCAATTAAATTGAATTCTACAAAAATAGATGTTCACATTAAGCAACAACGTTTTTGGCAAAATAATAAATTGTAGCTACCCCTCACCCACACGAACTTGAAACGAAATGAAAATTAATAAAAATATTATCCGGAGAATGTTTACATTCACGAATACGAGAGAAGCACAAAACCTAAATAAATAAATCTAAATTTAATGCTAAGCCAGCCAAGTAAAGAAAACATCAACAACAAAAATAAATTTGCGGTGATATATAGACATAGAGAGAGTTCTGTGGTCGGATCGATTATACTGGTCATATACTGATGCGGTCACAACAATACGAAATATAATTGTTTACATGGTGGTTGTATTTGTGTTGTGGTTGGGGTTGTTGGGGTAAGAATAATAGCTCAAAGTGAGGAGGAGGAGGGTGGATAACTATACTCATCGACCACAATGAACTTCACACCGACACCGATTGGGCCTTTAGTGAATGACCTTGTGATGATAATGGCCTAATTTTTTTAATATATTAATTTCATAGCAAGGATGCCGTGGATTTTATCTTGCCTCCAACAATTGCTGTTTACTTGATGATTCCTTCTTGAATGTATGTTATCATCGACCACAACCCAGTTGATGTTTGTCCATTCCGACTTAAATATTCCATTTGGAAAATATGTTTTCTCTCTCAACAATCACCCCATGGACCTATTCCCTATCCCCACTTAGCCGATTAATGTTGCTGCAGCCATTGGCAATTGCCAATTGATCCCATTGAGCAATAAAACATCTTCCCCAGAAACATTAACATCCATCCATCTGCTAATGATTTGGCCAACTTTCCTTGCCCTCAACTGAACTTTTACTGCCTGAATTGAACCCTAATGAATATTTATCGTAGTCATAAAGGCAAAAAATATGTATTTGAATTTTACAATCTTTCTAAAAATACTGAACAATTGCGAGATGAGAACAAACCCGCCCCCCATATAATATGAGACGACGCGTCGCAAAGTAAACAAATCTTGGCAAACAAGTCCAATATAATGTAATGTTTAAAAATACACACACACACACACAAATGAAAATAATTTATTATTATTTTTAAAGCAAATAAAAGTCAGCACAACACAACTCAAAAGAAACCCAGAAAAAAAAAACAAGAATGAACAAAACCAACGACAGGGAAGCAGCCAACAACGCGAAAACGCCAGGAAAGTGCAAATGAAAATGAAAACGAAATACTGATTATGAATATAAATCATGAATAGAAATAAATTTCATTTCTTTGCAGCATGTTGTTGTTTTGCTCATACGATGCGATACGATACGGTCCGATACGCTATGAAACGTATGCAGATGGTACAAAGAAGATGTTCGCATAAATTTAACCGTGAGTGTCCATACGAGGGTCATTCCATTACTCGACTCAAATATAGCGCCGTAGATTAATTTTGTATCTCTATCTTTTGAATTTTCTTCTGCGAAGTAGGAAATATTTTTTGAAACACAATCTAGAATATTTTTAAGTGCAGAAAGTAATCCAACGAGAACAGATCTCAGAATGATTACGAACCATTTTCTAATGACTAATCTAGTCTCAATCTCATCTCAATAATGTTTGTATAATTCCCTTTCATGTCAATAACTACAATGTCAGTTCAGAGCCTTCATATTCGTACTTTTTTATTAATCCTTACAAAGAGAATAATTTATTTTCTCTGTGGAGCTCCTCCATAAATTGTACTTTTTCGTTTTAATCGATTTTAATTTTTTATTTGTATTATTTATTATTACTATTATAATAGATTGGGTAATACACCTATAACGATGTTGGTAGCGTATGAGTGATGTTTACTTGGGACAATATTACTCATTCGCTTAGATGACGGATTGGCCTTGAAGGAAAATAGTTCTACAACATTGTGCGACAGTCCAAGAAGTCTGAGAAGTGATATTATTTGTATACCCTCCACCTAAGGATGGGGGTATATTCACTTTATCACTCCGTGTGTAACACCTTAAAATATTCATGGGAGACTCCATAAAGTATAGTATATATTCTGGGTCGTGGTAAAATTCTAAGACGATCTAGCCATGTCCGTCTGTCTGTTGAAAACACGCTAGCCGGCGAACAAAATGATGTGTCTTATGGTTGCAGGTCGTTTGGGATTGAAAATGGGCGAAATCGGCCCAGAGGGAAAATTTTTTCCCTAACAATTACTGAAATTATCCCTAATATTTAGACAATTTAAGCAATTTTTTTTTTGAAAATTTCTGCTTATATGCACTTGAAACTTGTTGGGTACATTCCTCTTGTAGTGTGAAAGCACCAAAAAGTAAAAAAATGGGATAAAAATGGTACCTATAATACGACAACAGCTAGGAACATGAAATTCCATGTGTACGTCCCTATAATTGCGTAGAGATTTAAAATAGAGGAATTTTTCGAAAATCGTACTTTTAAGGGATAAAATTGAAAAAGTGGGATAAAAATGGTATCAACCAAACCGCTGAAGTTGAAATCGTGAAATTCGGCGTATGCATTCATCTAAATGTGTAAATGCGACACATAAAGGGATTTTTCGAAAATTGTTCTTTTAGGCGGGAAATTGGGCGAAGGGGGGTAAAAATGATTCCAACCATACCTCTGAAGTTTAAACCATGCTTTCATCTGACTGTGTAGACGCGAAACGTAAAAGAATTTTTCGAAATGGGCTTTTAGGCAGAAAATGGGGCGAAAGGGGATACAAATGATACTAACCAGACGGCTGCAGTTAGAGTTGTGAAATTCAATGTGTACATTATTCTGACTACGTAGACACGAAAAATAAAGATATATTCTGACATTGGTACCTGTAGGATCAAAACTAGATAAAGTTGGTACCTTTACCAAGCGACTGTAGCAAGAATTATGAAATTCCGTGTTTACATTCGCTGCGTAGACGCGAAAAACAAGGGAATTCTTCCAAATTCGTACTTTTAGGGTCAAAATGAAAAAAGGAATAAATCTGGTACCAACCAAACGACTGTAGCTAGCATCATGCAATTAGGTTGGTTAGACGCGAAACACGAAACACTTCAGTATTAGTACTTTTCGTATCAAAATGGTACAGACATTTGGTCTGTAGCTGAAATCAAGAAATTCAGCTGGAGAAAATTGGTTCCGAGGAAATGAATAGTAAAGTATCACAATTTATTTAAAGCAGTGGACATAATAAGTATGCCTTATAGTTTGAATTAGTAAACAAATATCGTAATGTTCATAAAAATATCACAATTTTCTTAATACGGTACCGCACTTCTATATAAAGTCGACAGCCTCTAATCTGCCGGCAATACTGTGAAATGCACTCCGTGGTGGGACGTACATAAGATTCGGCCTGGCCGAACTTAACGTCTTTTCACTTGTATTGAATCTGTATTTGAAAATCTAATTGAGTAGTAATATAAAATTATTTTTGCAAATGGTTGATGATGTTAGGTTCTCTTGCACTGTGCAAGTGGGAGATAAAGGATTTTCAAAATTCGTTCTTTTGGAATTGAAACGGAATGGAAATACAAGCAACCAAACGGCTGTAGTTGAAAATGCACTCACTATCCCCCAATATTTTGGATATTTAAACTTTTTGAAGATTGCTGTCCTATATTTTTGAATTTGACATGACTTGTATCGTTTCGATGTACTATCGATGTCGACTATCATGCATAATAAACATGTTGGTAGCCTTGTCTTATAAGCGTGTTTAAAAATAATTAAAATTTTATATTAATTTATAAACTAGTTTTTTTCAGTATTTTTATTTGTTTTGGTTTGGCTATATTGAAAAAAAAAATAACATTTTCCATATTACTGCACTTCTACGAAAACCGACAGCCCGGCCGAACTTAACGCCGTTTTTACTTGTTATACACTCCACGAGAGTATTATGACTTTGTGCATTTGTTTGTAACACCCAAAAGGAAGCGAGATAGACCCATTGTTAATTATACCGATCGACTTAGAATCACTTTTTGAATCGATTTAACGATGTCCGTCCGTCTGTCCGTCTGTCCATCTATTCTTGTAATCAAAGTACAGGTCGCAATTGTAGCCAGAACCAAATGAAACTTTGCACAACAAAGTTTTTCAGGATAAGGACGAACGCTATTTAATTTGAAGAAAAGATTTGGATATAGCCCCCATACGAATTTCACTCCCGATTTGACTCTTTTCACGCTAGATACCACATATTAAAACAGATTTTCGTCAAACTTGGCAAAACATCTTACATTTCAACTAGAAACACCTATGGTGAAAATTGGTCAGATCGGTTCAGATTTAGATATAGCCCCCATACGAATTTCACTCCCGATTTGACTTTTTCTGCTGTAGAAACCACATGTTTTAACAGATGTTCTTCAAAATTGGCAAAACATCTTATATTTCAACTAGAAACACCCACGGTGAAAATTAGCCAGATCGGTTCAGATTTAGATATAGCCCCCATACGAATTTCACTCCCGATTTCACTTTTTCTGCTGTAGAAACCACATATTTTAACAGATGTGCTTAAAAATTGGCAAAACATCTTATATTTCTACTAGAAACACCCACGGTAAAAATGAGCCAGATTGGTTCAGATTTAGATATAGCCCCCATACGAATTTCACTCCCGATTTGACTCTTTTCACTCTAGATACCACATATTACAACAGATTTTCCTCAAACTTGGCAAAACATATTACATTTCAACTAGAAACACTTATGGTGAAAATTGGTCAGATCGGTTCAGATTTAGATATAGCCCCCATAGGAATTTCACTCCCGATTTGACTTTTTCTGCTGTAGAAACCACATATTTTAACAGATCTTCTTCAAAATTGGCAAAACATCTTCTATTTAAACTAGAAACACCCATGAAACAGACCAAATGAGCCAGATCGGTTCAGATTTAGATATTGCCCACATACGAATTTCACTCCCGATTTGAGTTTTCCGCTCCAGAAACCACATATTTTAACAGATTTTCTTCAAATTTGGCAAAATATCTTATATTTGCATGAGAAACACCCAGGATGAAAATGAGGCAGATCGGTTCAGATTTATATATGCTCATATACAAATTTCGCTACCGACTTGATTTTTCCGCCCCAGAAACCACGTATTTTCATCTAATTACTTAAAATTGAGAACTGGAAGAACCTATTGTGAAATGGGTCACTTCATTACATGTTTGGATATAGCCGTGATACAAATATTCTTTTCGATTTGACAAATTGAACCAGGACATATTAGCCTATGATTAGGAAACATACAAAAATTCTTCCCGTTTTCACTTTTTTCCGAATTGAATTCTGATAGAAAGTGGAGTGTATCATATAGTCGGCCCCGCCCGACTTTAGCCTTTCCTTACTGGTTTTGTATATGTTAGCGTGTAATTTTGATATTTAATATTATTTATTTAAAATTTGGTGTCTATGGTGACCCCCACTGATTTTTTGGCAATTTTAATCTTTAAATGTCCTTTTTGAAAGGCCTTTTTTGATTTTCTCGAAAATCTCATAAAATTCTACAATATGTCTGTTTTTCTTTAAGACTGGATAACTAAGCTGCGATGACAAAAATCTAAATAAAATGTTAAAATTTTACTCAAATAAAAAATTATTTTTTAAAATTGTCGCCAAAAGCAAGATCAATGTGTGTGTGAAAACAAATTTTGAAAAAATAATTTTGTGTTATCGCAGTTTGTTATCCCGGCTTAAAGAAAAAAGCCCTAATATTGTTCTGACAATAAGATTTCTCTCAAACATTAACTTACAACCTTTTTTCACTTAGTGATAAAAAATTTAAACTTTGGCCCACAGTAGAGAGAAACTCAGCTGGTCTGAGTTATTCTACTAAAAAGATCATTTCATAATTATAGGTTCGCTACTCCAAAACGGCTGTTGGATATGATATTAAAGGCACCTTCGACGAAAATTGGAATTTTTAGTAAAAATTAAAAAATATATTCATAAAAAAGTTTTTGTACGAATCAACAACAAAAAATATTTGTTTAGGTCTTGCGTTTAAGGATTCCCATTTCCATGCATTTATATGGAGTTAGATCATATTAAACACTAAATATGTATGTACAGCTGCGGTCAAAAAAATAGCAGCGACGAAATAAAAAATTTCGACAAAGAAAAATATTAGTTTTACTTCGAATATCCTAAAAGTTTTTACGGCGATTGAAAGTTGGCATTGTGCCATTCTTAATCTGGCTTTAAATAAAAAATTAAGTTTTTTTAATTTTGAGATTAAGCATTTAGAAACATTTATGTCAAAAATGAGAAAATTAAAAATATTTTGTTTTAATTCACTTTAATTTGAAACTTTTTTTGAATAATAACTTAAATAACGATATTTCCTTGAATTTAATACTTTTAGTTGTACTGACATTATTTTTATATTATTGTACATAACGTCATTTCATGGAGTCGACTAGTCTTTTGCACCTTTCACTCGTGCCAAAGCTCGTTATTGTTTTTTGGCTTTTGCTAGGAGACCTCATTTTGGACATCCTAATCAAAAATTTTAAGTATATTGAGTTCCCGTGTCTGCGCGAGCTATTCCATAGCATTGATATTATTGACTCTTCCTGCTAGAAGACCCATTTAAGGGACATTTCATATTCTGCAATCGCAAGCATAATATTATGCAGTATTTTTACGTACTGGGCAGAGTCCATGGTAGTTCTGGACCAATGTGTTGACCCAACCCATATTATAAAAAAGACGCCCAAGCCTTTACGCTTGCTCCTCCATGTTATATAGTTTTGCTACTACATCTGGAGACGTATTCCGTGTTTTGTGGACGTCTTACAAACAGCCGAGACCCTACTTCATCTGACTATAAAACGTGCACCTACATTTCGGTTGGCCACTGCAGGTGTTTTTTTGCGAATTTTAATTTTTTGGGGACATGTATTTTATTTTTAAGTGGGACTTTTCTCGGATCTCTTAGTATTTTACGAACATTTTAAACACTTAAACACTTGTTTTTTATTTCGGTGGCGGGCCTAGTGGGGTTTTATACCCTACACCACTTCGTGGACTGGGGTATTATAAGTTAGTTTCGCGCCAAATGTTTGTAACACCAAGAAATAATTGAGCTATATACCTATTGAGCTATATACGTATACCTTTAAGTATACGGATCGGCTTAGAATCACCAGCTGAATCGTCTGTCCGTCCGTCCGTCAGTCTGCTGTCCATCTAAGCTTGTTCGGACTCTACCGGTCGCAATTGTGGTCCGATTGTCATGAAATTTGGCAGAAGTTACTTTTTTTGCCCAAGGACTATTGGTATTGAATTTGGAGAAAATCGGTTTATATTTAGATATAGCCTCCATTTAAATATCCACTATAACTGCTCTAGAATACACATTTTACATGGGAGCATGACCACATTTTCAGGATCGTGTTATATTTGAACTAGAAACAGCTCACGGGAAAGTGGACCACATGGGTCTATGTTTTGATATAGCCCCCATACAAATGTACATCCGATTTAAAATATTACTGCTCTAAAATGCGCATTTTACATCGGATCTTGTTCAAATTTGCCACACAATGTTACATTTATACTAGAAACACGTATTTGGAAAGCCAGCTATATAGGTCAATGTTTTGGAATAGCCCCCATACTAATGGGCCCCCAGTTTACACTATTATCGCTCTAGAACCCACATCTTACACGGGATCTTGATAAAATTTTGCAGATCCTGTTATATTTCAATAAAGAATACCTATTTTGGAAGTGATCTATAAAGGCCCACTTTTTAATGTAGCGCCCTTACAAGAGGACCCCCATTTGAATTATTACCTCTCTAGGATCCACATTTTACATCGGAAGTTTTTTCAAATTTTGCATATTATATTATATTCATATTTCATTCTAAGAATACCTACTTTGAAAGTGATCTATATGGACCCACTTTTTGATGTAGCGTCCTTACAAATGGCCCCCATTTTTATTATTACTCCTCTAGGACCCTCAATTTACACCGGAAGTTGATCAAATTTTGCATTTTGTATTATATTTCATCTAAGAAGACATATTATGAAAGTCAAATATATGGGTCCACATTTTGGTATAACTCCCATACAAATTAGGCCCCCATTCTACTCTAATACATCTCTAGAACCCACATCGTGTATTAGATCTCGATATAATTTTGCATATCATGCCATATTTCAACTAAGAATACCTACTTTGAAAGTGACCTATATGGAACCACGTTTTAATGTAGAGCCCTTACAAATGGCCCCATTTTAATTTTTACCCCTCAAGAACGCAAATTTTACATCGGACTTTTTCAAAATTTCCAGATTATATTATATTTCAACTAAGAATACAAAGTCAAATATATCTGTCCATTCTTTGGAATGACCCAAATGGGGCAGCTCTAGAAACTACGTCTTACATCGGATCATGATATATTTCAACTATGAATACCTACCGTGAATGAGAAATATATAGGCTCATGTTTTGGACCAGGCCCCAAGTGTTGTTATAAGCCTCCTTTCAAATGTCGATCCGATTCATCCTATTACTACTGTATAATTTGTATTT
Organism: Polietes domitor; assembly: GCA_947397865.1. NCBI lineage: Eukaryota > Metazoa > Arthropoda > Insecta > Diptera > Muscidae > Polietes > Polietes domitor. The sequence goes on from OX377619.1 coordinate 54,290,560, forward strand.
ATCTGTATCATATTTTTACCATATTTGTTAAATATGATTAAAGATGAATTTATGGTAAACTGTATAATTTATATGAACTACATAAAATTGCTCCCAAGAAACACCTGGGTTTAGTAATAAAAGCGAGGTATATACGCAGGGAGTGTTTTAGGGTACTATATAGTCGGCCCCGACCGACTTTAGCCTTTCCTTACTTGTTTGTACTAGACATTATTATTCTGCGAATGCTTGCAAATTATATAAACGTACTTTTGAATCTTCTTCATATAATATCGAATTTCTGATCATTTTAATAGAACACTGAAATAAAATTTTAATTTCGCTATATGATTTTTCCCTCAGATTTAAAATTTTTCATATGAACTCGATTTTTTTTCATCTAAATGCTCTCCTCGCCCTACTTATTAAGAAAAATAAAACAATAATATTTCAGAAGTAGTGTACGTATAATAATAGCATGCTTATAACATCAAATCAAGTAGGAAAATTAAGATAAAATCACTTTTTCTTGAGATTTTTTGAAAACGGCTGTTATATTGACCGCCCCAAAATGTCGAATAATCAAAAAAAAAAATTTCTTAAGTAATTAAAACCATATCACCAAATAGAAAATTATTTTGTGTTTGTACTCTCATAACACAGCACTTAATGCAGTAGTAGTAGTAGCACAGCAGTAGTGCCACTTATTTTAAATATTGAGTTTTTTTATTCGAATCGGTTAAGTGTTCTAATAATATTACTTATGATTATAATTGTTGCAACTTTGAATTGGTAAATGAGTTAATAATGAGTATCAACTGGATGCATATCTTTCAGGACAGAACGCTGGCTGAATGCTATTCTGATTTCACTAATAAAATAGAAAGTATTTGTTTAAGTAATATTCCGCGATTGAAGCCAAAATCCTATAAACTACCGTGGTACACGCCAGGTTTGAAAAAGCTTAAGAATCTGAGGAATAAGAATTTTAAAGCTTATTCATCTTCTAATTCCCCTGAGAGTAAAAGGCTGTATGAGCACTACTCAAGAGAATTTTCTTTCTTAAATAAGTTTTTATATAAACAATATATAATGAGAACAAAATTAATAGCAATCCGAAGTCTTTTTGGCAATTCATAAAATCTAAAAAATCTAATAGCGATTTTCCCTCCGTAATGTACCATGGGGATAACCGTGCTAAGTCTTCTTGTGAGCAAGTTAATCTATTTGCGGATTTTTTTAAAGCGAATTTTCAGTCTGGTGACCTACCCGTCAATAATATATTTTTAAACAATATTACTTCTGACATTGATGTTGAATTTATTCATGTATCAGAAATGGATATTGTTTCGAGTCTTTTAAATCTCAAAGAATCAACTAAACTTGATATTGATGGTATCTCAGCCCATTTTCTTAAAAAATGTAGTTCATCAATTTCTGTGCCATTGAAGTATATTTTTAATTACTCTTTGGAATCAGGAACATTTTTAGATTGTTGGAAAATATCATCCATTACCCCGATCTATAAATCGGGTCCTAAGGGAGACGCTTGCAATTACAGGCCAATTTCTAAATTATCAAATATTTCCAAATTATTTGAATACGTTGTTTACAATCACGTTTATCCAACCGTCTGTCCAATCATAACAGAATCGCAACATGGGTTTATGAAAAATCGTTCGACTGTTTCCAATCTTACTACTTTCGTTAATCATTGCATTTCCAACTTTGAAAATGGATATCAAGTTGATGTTATTTATGTAGATTTTCCCAAAGCTTTTGATAAAGTTTTACACAAATTTCTTCTTTTAAAATTGGCTAAAATTGGATTCCATGTATCTCTTATTAAATGGATATCTCATTAATAGACTTTGTTTTGTGTCTGTTGACGGGTTTAAATCTTATATGTACGTAGCTTATATGTACGTAGGTCCTTTATTTTTTATTTTATCTGTAAATGATGTAGCTAGTTGCTTTCATTTTGCTAAATATTTAATTTATGCGGATGATATTAAAATATTTTTAGATATTTCAGATTCTGCAGATATTGCATTTCTTCAGGAAGATTTGAATAGGGTGTTCCATTGGTGTGAACAAAATAATCTTCCTTTGAATATTTCTAAATGTTATCACCTTCCATTTACTAGACGTACTAGAATGATTGATTCGCAGTACAATATCAATAACCAATGTTTGAAAATGGTAAATCGCGTGTTAGACCTTGGTGTCTTGTTTGATTCAAAGTTAGATTTCAATGCTCATATTACTTATGTATTGCCAAAAGCTTATGCGGTCCTTGCTTTCATTAAAAGAAATAGTAAAGAATTTAATGACCCATATACAGTGGCAGACAAAAGTCAACATACGACCCACATTTTTGCGTTTTAGCGAGTTCCAAAAAATATTTGAAAAAAGTAATGATGCGGTTTTGTTTGAAATCGTTTTTTATTCATATAACAATAACAAAATGCTTTACTTCAATATAAACTTAAAAGATATTGGCAAAATAAACAAAAAACACCTTGACAAAAGTCTACATACGACATAGCATCCCATGCTTTACGTCATTTTTTTATAATGTACTTTATAGGAGAATTGACGAAACTTGTATTGTCATTTGTTTTGTGCTTGCTCTTCTTTAAATAAATATAATTCAAGAAACATTAGTCCGCGAAAATGGCTTCTCGTAAAGAAATTGCAACTGATATTCGAAATTTAGTAATAAAATGCAGAAACGAAAGGAAATCTTTAGGCGAAATAGCTAAAATGGTTAATTTAAGTAAATCAACTGTCCAAACTATATGCAAAAACTTCGAAAATACGGGTACTGTTGAAAATAAGCCCAGAAGTGGGCGTCCAAAAAAACTTAGTCGACGAGATGAAAGCTTTATTTTAAAAGAAGTTAATGAAAACCCGAAAGTGAATGCTACAATGTTGTCCAAACAACTCGCAGAAAGGTCGGATACAATTGTACATCCAAGAACAATTCAAAGAAGTCTGAATAATAATGGTTTCCGAAGCAGAACGCCACGCAAAAACCTCTTATAAGTGAAAAGAATCGTAAGCTTCGCCTTGAATTCGCCCAGCAACACTTGGACAAGGGATTAGACTTCTGGAAGCGGGTTTTATTTACGGACGAGTCGAAGTATAATATATTTGGAAGTGACGGGAGAGCCAAAGTATGGAGAAAAGCGAATACGGCAATGAATCCGAAGAATTTACTTGCTACGGTAAAGCATGGTGGTGGCAACGTAATGGTTTGGGGTGCCGTCGCGGCGTCTGGAGTTGGAAATCTTGCGTTTATTGAGGGTAACATGGATCGCTATCAATATAAATCCATATTGGAACAAAATCTGAAGGCATCGGTCGATAATTTAAACCTCGGAGAGCGCTGGATTTTCCAACAAGATAACGATCCGAAGCACACAGCCCAATTTGTTAAAGATTGGCTGATTTACCATGCTCCAAGACAACTTTATTCGCCGCCACAAAGCCCCGACCTGAATATTATTGAACATGTGTGGGAGATTCTGCAACGCAGGATCCGAAAACATCGCATAACTAGCGCCCAAACGCTAAAAAACAAGCTGGAAGAGGAATGGCGACAAATATCACCTGCGGAATTGGAAAACTTAGTTGCATCAATGCCCAGACGATTGCTGGCTGTTGTAGATGCTCATGGTGGACCAACAAAATATTAAATTATATAATAGTATCATTTTGTCACGTTAAATTGCATATTTTATGTCTCATCTCAAACCGTATGTAGACTTTTGTCAAGGTTTTTTCTGCGTATTCTGTTAATATCTTTTGTGTTTATATTGAAGTAATGCATTTTGTTATTGTTATATGAATAAAACACGATTTCAAACAAAACCGCATCATTACATTTTTCAAATATGTTTTGGAACTCGCTAAATCGCAAAAATGTGGGTCGTATGTTGACTTTTGTCTGCCACTGTACTTCAAAAATTTTGTATACTTCTTTTGTTAGATCAAAACTTGAATATGCTTCCAATGTATGGAACCCATTTTATGATGTAAATTGTGATCGTCTTGAAAGATTGCAAAGAAAATTTATTAAATTTGCCTTATTTTCTTTAAGTTTTTCCAATCCTTTTCCCACGTATGAGTCTCGATGTAAGCTTATACGTTTGGAAACCCTGGCTAATAGAAGAGCTAAAAGTTCTGTTCTATTCGTGTACAAGTTGATTTGTGGACTTATTGATTGTCCTTTACTCCTTAGTAGAATTGGCTTCAACGTTCCTGTTAGGTGTCTGCGATTCTTTGAATTTTTTAATATTCCTGAGCATAGAAATAATTATTCTTGTAATGAACCTATTTTGAGATCATTGAGAGAATTCAATTTAATTAATAAGAAATTTGCTTTAGATTTATCGCTTCCTATCAATAAATTTATTGAAATTTTAGATTTATATTACTTTTAGTTTTTAAGCAAGTCTGTAAGGATATGTTTTCCATAGACTATTGAAATAAATAAATTTATTTTTGTTTAAAACAAGATCACACAAGCAAATATAAGAAAATTAATTTTAAGCTGTGCGGGGGCTGATATTATTTTGACCGCAACTGTAAAGGATACACCTTTTCCACATGTCACAAACGTTAGATGCATCCTAGTGTTTTTCTTTTCTTGCTTCAGTTTTTCCAAACTTATCATAACGTCATCGTACTTAGACAAAAGAATGTAAACATTTGGTGGTATGTTTGTTTGTACATAGTATGTGTGTATGTGCCATAAACATTCTCAGTACTTGGTTTGCTAAAACTTACCTTATGCCGCCTGTTAGAGTTGTTGTTGCTGCTGTTGCTACTGCTACTATAGATGATGTTGTTGTTGTTGTTGTTGTCGATGTTATTTAGTTGTAGTTGTTGTATAGTATGAACTTAGCACGTAAAAAAGTATTTATTTGTATTGCACGAGTCGTTCAGGCAGTCAAGCCGATTGCAAAAAAAAACGAACGAACGCGAGGAGTATAAAGAGAGGTGGAAGTTATGATGTTGGGACGAGTTGGAGAGGGGTGGGGACCGCAAGAGATTTTAGTGTAGGAGTTGTAGCTGATGAACGCACGGCACCGCAGCACACAACAACGGATTCGCACAAAACCGAACCGAATACAGAACGTAGTACATATGTATGCATACAATGTGTGTGTATGTATGTATGAATTTGCACCGAGTATTTTCACTTTATTTCACTTTGGTTTTTCTAACTTTTTTCTCGTATTTAAACAAATGTATGCTGCTGCTATTTAATGTATGAGTTCTTTTCTGTTTAGTCGTCGTTGTTGTTGTTGATGATGTTTTTGCTTTCTCCCGTTTCTTCCTTTGTTGTGTATTGTTATGTATGTACGTCTGTACGTACGTACGTATGTATGTGCGTTTGATTGTTACAGGCCTTATGGAATTTTCATTCCGTTACGTTTTCTTTTCACAATTTGTATATTTTCACTTCACTTCCCTCGCATTCACGTTTTTTTTTTCTTTCTTTTTTTCCGTTAGACTCCCTCTTCCCCAATGTGGTTCTTTCTCGGCTCGGCTCTTCTTTTTGTTGTTGTTGTTGAATTGTAAATGCAAATAATTTCACACGCACACGAGAGAATTGAAAAAAAGGTACCAAAAATTATGCCACCAACCAACACCGCAGGTGGAGCACCAACAAAACTAAGACAAAAGCAAGCAGGCAAGCTCTGGCCTATACACTCACACACCGAAGCACCAGTACGCACCAGCACGCGTCGCACAGCCACTCACATAAACACAATTTGAAATATTTCAGCAAATATTTCTTTTTTATGCTTTGGCTGTGGCCTTCTTCCTCCCGTTATGTTTATCGTGTTGTTATTATTATGATTGTTGTTGTTGCTGTTGCTGCTGTCACCGCTGCTGTTGCTGTTTTTGTCGCCTTTGTTAGATTTTTATGTATTTTTAACACTCTCTTGATGTTTGCAACTGTTGTTGGTTTCTCTATTGGCACTGCTGCTTATACATACATATGTATGAATGTATGTTTGTCTGTATGTACGTGTGCTTGGCTCTGTTCTGTTCTGTGTATGCACGAAGAATGTTGCCGTTTAATGCTGTTTAAAAGGCAACAAATTCCCTGAAATTAAAGGAAACGTAAGGAAGCTGAAGAAATTTACATAACTAATACACAAAACAAATAAACACAATTTAAATTGTTGTCGCCTCTTCTCACTCTCAATCTCACACCCTCACCTTCACTCTCAACCCAAACACCACTCTGCCATCTCTAGGCTTGCCTCTCTCCCTCTCACCATCTACTTTATATCTGTGTGTGTGTGTGTATTTATATTTTGTTTTTGTAATCCATAATCATTTAGAGCAACAAACCGTAACTGTTATTGCTTTTTAAAATTGGCATTAGCATGACTAGCAGGCATTGTTGTATCCTTGGGATTAGGGTCTTTGCCTTGCTTTGTTCACATTCACACACAAGAGAGAATAATTTCAATTCAATTTTTCCTTTATTAAATGTTATTTCTATTGATGCGGGACTGGTTCTCGTTTTTTCTATACATTTATATGAATGCATGTATATACATATGTATTTGTTGACCCTTTTTTCTTTAAAGAATATGCATATGAGTCAATCCATGCCAAATCATACAATTGTGTTTACTAGCTTGAATTTCTTCAAACGTTTGTGTGAGTGCACTTTAAAAAAGTTTTCACGAGTTATGACCAATTTAGGATTTTTCATAAAGCAGTCAAATAGTGGACTCAACTCTTTTACTGCAATGAGCAAATCTCGAAATGAACACACAACTCCACGAGTTACGCAAAAAACAAGTCATGAACGACTAACCGACTATATGATACTCTCCACTTTCTACCCCATTACTATTGAATGCGATGCGGCTTCTAGAATGGGCAGACAGACAGACGGACATCAGTTCAAAAGGGGATTCTAAGTCGATCGTTATAATAGACGATGGGTTTAGCTCTTGAAGTTAAACTCTATAAAGACTTAAAACGGATAAAGAGAGAGAGATAGAGAGAGCAAATACATAGATTATGACGTAATGTGATCAGTGATGCCAACTCAGACCTTTTTGGGCTATATTTAGCCCGCTTTATGTTGTCCGAAACCCGGAAAAATAATTTTAGCCCGAAACTAAAAAACGCGTAAATTTAGCCCTTTTTATTAACTATATATATATATTCAAAAAAAGCATAATACCATAAATATTGGTAGATAGTGGGTGCAACAATTGGGTGTATTTCCATTCGATTTTAAATTTTGAAAATCCATTATCACACGTACATAGTGCAAAATAACCTAACTTCATGATTCAACGAATTTTTGCCGTAAAAGTAAAAAAGTACGAATTTGGAAACAAGTAAGAAGACGTTAAGTTCGGCCGGGCCGAATCTTATATACCCTCCACCACGGAGTGCATTCCACAGTATTACCAGCAGATTAAAGGATGTCGACTTTACATAGAAGCACAGTACCATATTACGAAAAAAAAATTTTTTTATGCACATTACTATATTTGTTTACTATTTCAAACTATAATGTATACTTATGGGCACTGTTTAAAATCGACTACTATATATAAATAAAATTCTGAAATTGTGAAAGTGAGCCTAAATATTAGGCGATCAGAAAGAAGCATTTTCAGATACAGACAAAGTGATAAGAAAAGAATAAATTTTAAAGATATCCCCATTCGCCCCATTCTCCGCCCAAATGTACAAATTTCGAAAAAAACATTTTTCGAGACTTCATAGTCAGAATGTATACACCGAATTTCATGATTTCAACTTCAGCGGTTTGGTAGGTCCCATTTCTATCCCTCTTTTTTAATTATATCCCTTAACAGTACGAATTTCGCAAAATCTATGCTATGTATATATATAATGGAAATAATACTTCACTTCATAAAGCAATCATAAATACCCTAAATATTGGGGGAAAGAGAGTGTATTTTCAGCTACAGTCGTTTGGTTGGTTGTATTTCCATCCTATTTTAATTTAAAAAGTATAAATTTTGAGAATACCTTATCTCTCACGTACGCAGTATTAGACATCTTCATGATTATACCATTTTTTGTCGTAAAAGCAACAAAATAAAGTACGAATTTGAAAAAAAAAAATATTTTACGTGGCTATGCAGTCAGAGGAATGTATACACCGAATTCCATGATTCTATCAGCGGCCATTTTGTTGGTACCATTTTTATCCCCTTTTTCCAATTTTGCCCCCTCAAGAGTACGACTATCTAAAATCTCTTTATTTTACGTATCTACACAATTAGAGCGATGTACACATCGAATTTCATCATTCTAGCTGTATTCGTTTAGTTGGTACTATTTTTATCCCCTGTAGCCATTGTATCCCTTGATAGTACGAATTTGGAAAAAACGTTTTATTTTTCGTGTCTACGCAGTCAGAGGAATGTATACTCCGAATTTCATGATTCTAGCTGCGGTCATTTGGTAGGTACTATTTTTATCCCCTTTTTTCATTTGATCCCCAAAAAGTACGAGTTTCGAAAAATCCGGTTATTTTACGTGTCTACGCAGTCAGAGGAATGTGTACATTACATTACATTATTCTAGGTGCAACCGTTTGGTTTGTACCATTTTTATCCCTCTATTCCCATTTTATCCCTTAAAAGTACTAATTTGGAAAAAATACTTTTATATTCTGTATCTACTCAATTAGAGGAATGTACACATCGAGTTTCGTGTTTCTAGCTGTTGTCATTTGAAAGGTACCATTTTTATCCCTTTTTGCCCCATTTCACCCCCCACCTAAAAATCACTTTGTGGTGCACGTTTTTGTTCTAGGGGGATTGCGCACACCCAATATCAAGTAAGTACAAGCAGACATATTGGCTTAACTACTCTAAAATATATGGGAATATTATGGGTATTTTTAGTCTTTGTGAGGGAAAAAATTTTCCCTTTGGGCCGATTTCGCCCAGTTTCAATCCCAACCGATCAACGACTATAAGACATATTTATGTATGTTATTTGGACGTCCTAGCTCCTTTCGTTTAGATGCTAGCGAGCTTTCAACAGACGGACAGACTGACGGACGGACATGGCTAGATCGTCTTAGAATTTTATGACGATCAAGAATATATATACTTTATAGGTCTCAGGTCGATATTTCAAAGTGTTACAAACGGGATGAAGGTGGAGGGTATAAAACTTAACCTAATAGAGAACGACAAAATTAGACAGAAAATTGTATAGTTTTGCATTAAATATTTTATATTTTCCATATTCATATACAAAAGTTTTATCTCAAAGATTTTTTTTAAATTGTCTTTTAAAACGCGCAACAGCCAATCCATATTTAATATACCCTCAAAATAGAAAATCTTCGTTGTCTATGATACGAATACTTGCAAATGTTTTTTTCCAAAATCAATTAAAATACAACAGAAATCGAAATATTACACCGCGCGACAAAATGAAGTGTGATGGGTTGTGAAAATGTCTATATGATGATTTTCAAAGTAGACACTGGTCGAGTTCGCCTTTAAAATGACTTGGCATTTTATAATTTTTCTGCTAGACCTAGTGATGTCATATTGCTTCCCAATGGAAGGGGACACTTTGGGCAATATAAAATAAATAATGTTTGTGGGCCTTATTGTTCTACAACACATATCCAAAATGCATCCTTTTATGTTAATTTGTTGAGCATCTTTTGTATAATCATAAAATTAAAAAATCCATATTTTTGTTAAACTTGAGATCCAACAGAAAAATACTGTGTACTCAGTTTTTAATTTTCTATTCTAGTTGTCGGTCAAAAGTACACTATTTTTAATAAATATGGCATTGTCATAATTTAATACTTTTTTGGCAATTTCAATGATTTTTGGTTGATTTCACACCCAAAAGCCAAAATTTTTTAAAAGCGCTTTTTGGTCTTTGGAGTTGGCATCACTGGATGTGATGCTGTTACACGAACTATGTAGGCCGCATTTAACTAACACATAGAACAAAGTTCGTGTCTCGTGATGAGAGTTAGAAAAAGAGTCAACTCCGCTTTCGGACTCCCCAATGAGAAGGCTTTGCATGCTAACTAACTCTAAGGCGGTAAAAAGAGTTTTACATGATTTTTTGTTCTTTCTCTTTGAGCTTCATCGCTGGCGTAGTAGGTAATTAAATTTTTCGATTCAAACACGTGGGATGTGATGTGTCTTTATATCGATGCCTGCCAACAATAGTATACTAAGTCTGAAGAGTGAGTTTCACAGGAAAGGAGTTCAAAGTTTATTTTATGTACATTAGGGCGGGTTGATTTGTATGGATGAAAAAATAAAAATCGTATAGCAAAAACGTAATCTACATTAAATTCTAAACTAAAACTCTTCGAAGAAACCATGGGTCTAAAATAAAATCCTAATCCGCGCCTCTCGACTTGAAATTTGATTTTTGACAATGTTTTTACAGTCGTCATACCCACCCGGAAGATGGGCGAAATTGTCACACCCCTTTTGTTACCTCCCACACAAATATCACATACTCCAATGTTAAATTAAAACCCACATGACTTACAAACGGATTTTGGGAATCAGCTACATTTGGGTATTTCATAAAGTTTTTATGAAATACTCTAAATGTGGCGATATTGTCACACCCCTTCTGGTACCTCCCACACACATTGGCATAAATTAAAATTAAAATAAATCTGACATATCTTCCATACGAATAGTCGAAATCCGCTGCAATTTTATATTTGAAAATGATTTTATAAGGAATTTTGATCCTGAGAGTGAGGGTATATATAAGTCGGTTTAACCGACTGAATCTTACTTACTTACTTGTTTTAAAGGCGCTTTTCACAATTTCCGACTTTACAGCCAACATTTATCATATTTGACTTTTATTTTAGCCGTGTTTTCTAGAAGAACTTTATTTACTACTTTGGTGCCATGTCCGTCCGTCCGTCTGTTGAAAGCACGCTATCATCTAAACGAAAGGAGCTAGGATGTCCAAATTTTACATAAATGTGTCTTATAGTCGAAGATCGGTTGGGATTGAAACTGGGCGAAATCGGCCCAAAGGGAAAATTTTTTCCCTCACAAGGACTAAAAATACCCATAATATTCCCTTATATTTTAGAGTAGTTAAGCACATTTTTTCAATATGTCTGCTTGTACTTACTTGATATAGGGTTTGTTTTAGGGGGATTATAACAAAAACGTGCACCAAAAAGTGATTTTTATTCGTAGGGAGTGAAATGGGGCAAAAATGGTACCTTTCAAACGACAACAGCTAGAAACACGAAACTCGATGTGTACTTTCCTCTAATTGAGTAGATACAGAATATAAAAGTATTTTTTCCAAATTCGTACTTTTAAGGGATAAAATAGGAATATAGGGATAAAAATGGTACCAACCAAACGGTTGCACATAGAATAATAATGAAATTCGGTGTATACATTCCTCTGATTGCATAGACATGTAAATTACACGGATTTTTCACAATTCGTACATTTTGGGGTTAAAATGAAAAAAGGGATAAAAATAGTACCAACCAAATGACCGCAGCTGGAGTCATGAAATTCGGAATATACATTCCTCTGACTGTGTAGACACGAAAAATAAAAGTTTTTTCCAAATTCGTACTTTCAGGGGATGCAATGGGTACTGAGGGATAAAAATAGTACCAACTAAACGACTTACTAGAATGATGAAATTGGGTGTGTACATCCTTCTTATTGCATAGACTCGTAACATAAAGAGATTTTAGAAAGTGGTACTCTTAACGGTGTAAAAAAGGAAAAAGGGGATAAAAATGGTACCAACCAAATGTCCTCTGACTGCATATACACGCAAATAAAAATATTTTTCCAAATTCGTACTTTTTACTTTTACGGCAAAAATTGTTTGAATCATAAAGTTAGGTTATTTTGCACTATGTACGTGTGATAATGGATTTTCAAAATTTAAAATAGAATGGAAATACACTCAACTGTAGCACCCACTATCTACCAATATTTATGGTATTAAGTTTTTTTGAATATATATATATATTTATTTCTTTTTTTTAATTGACTTGAAGTATTATTTTTATATATAATAATATAGTAATATAGTGAAATAATAAAAAAATATTATATTTATTTATAAAATATTTTTTTCAATATTAGTATTAGTTTTGGTTGGGCTATTTTAAAAAAATATATATTTTCTTGTAATATTACTGGACTTCTACGAAAATCAACAGCCTCTGTGGAATGCAATCCATGGTGGAGGGTATATAAAGTTCAGCCCGGCCGAACTTAACACCGTTTCTACCTGTTCTTTTCCCCTGTGCAGATATTATAAATAACAAAATATTAAAAATAAATGCATATTAAATAGAAGCCTACAGACTGATAAATCAAATTAAATTAAAAAAATTTTAAATAATAAATTAACAGCTATTAAATATTTTTATGAGAAGAATAGAGAATCAATCTATTGATATAAAAAATAGTAAAGTTTGCCATGGAATGACTACATATTGTAACTACATACATACATAGATACATAATAAATGTCTGTGATTTATCTCTACTCAAGAGTTGAATTTACATCAGAATATAAAGATCAATAATTCAAAGGATTTATTTACATATGTACAATGTATTTATAACTAATAGTATTGTCATATGAACAGTAGGGCGTACCTCAAAAAAAAAGTTCGCCGTACACCTTCGAATATGAAGTATTATTGAAAGGTAGTTTCAAAAAAAAAATTTTTATTTTTTTATGCCGAACGTAGGGGTCGCGCTTTTACATTTTTCTATATAACTTGTATTTATAAACGGATTTTAAAGTGTGATACATCGATGTTTTTGTCTCGACGAGGCCGATTTTTTTGTCTTTGAAGTCATTGAGCTCAAGCACCCCCTTCTGGTACTTACCCATCATTTCTCAGTTGCTACTACCCTAATGTACCACTCTAATAATCGAAAATTAAAGCTCGCATAAAATCATGAATCATGTTTGAGCTCAATGACTTCAAAGACAAAAAAATCGGACAAAAACATCGATGTATCACACTTTAAAATCCGTTTATAAATGCAGAAGTTATATAGAAAAATGTAAAAGCGCGACCCCTACGTTCGGCATAAAAAAATAAAAAAAATTTTTTTGAAACTACCTTTCAATAATACTTCATATTCGAAGGTGTACGGCGAACTTTTTTTTTTTTACTTGTAACCTGGTACGCTCTAATGAACAGATTTGTGTATTAAAGCGAAAAGAAATCAACAAATTATGTCTATTTAATTTCTAAAAAAAAAATAATAAAAAAAACAAGTAAGCAAATGGGAGCAATTTTATGTCGTTCATATAAATCATACAGTTTACTATAAATTCATCTTTAGTCATATTTAACAAATATGGTAAATAATTGATCCAATTTTCCGGCAGACAAATACAAATTATACAGTAGTAATAGGATGAATCGGGCCGACATTTGAAAGGAGGCAACACTTGGGGCCTGGTCCAAAATATGGGCCTATATATTTCTCATTCACGGTAGGTATTCATAGATGAAATATACCATGATCCGATGTAAGACGTAGTTTCTAGAGCTGTAATAGAGTAGAATGGGGGCCCATTTGGGTTATTCCAAAGTATGGACACATATATTTGACTTTGTATTCTTAGTTGAAATATAATATAATCTGCAAAATTTAAACAAAAATCCGATGTAAAATTTACGTTAAAATTAAAATGGGGTCATTTGTAAGGGCTCTACATTAAAAAGTGGTTCCTAGAGATCACTTTCAAAGTAGTTATATATGATATGACATGATGTGCAAAATTATATCGAGATCTAATGCACGATGTGGGTTCTAGAGATGTAATAGAGTAGAATGGGGGCCCAATTTGTATGGGGGTTATACCAAAATGTGAACCCATATATTTGACTTTCATAATATGTCTTCTTAGTTGAAATATAATACAAAATGCAAAATTTCATAAACTTCCGATGTAAATTGTGGGTGCTAGAGGGGTAATAATAAAAATGGGGGCCATTTGTAAGGGCGTTACATTAAAAAGTGGTTCCATATAGATCACTTTCAAAGTAGGTATTCTTAATATGAAATATGAATATAATATAAACTGCAAAATTTGAAAAACTTCCGATGTAAAATGTGGGTCCTAAAGAGCTAATAATTCAAATGGGGGCCCACTTGTAAGGCGCTATTTTAAAAAATGGGCCTTTATAGATCACTTCCAATATAGGTATTCTTTATTGAAATATAACATGATTGGCAAAATTTTATGAAGATTCAATGTAAGATGTGGATTCTAGAGCGATAATAGTGAAAACTGGGGGCCCATTTGTATGGGGGCTATTCCAAAACATCGACCTATATAGCTGGCTTTCAAAATACGCGTTTCTATTATAAATGTAACATTGTGTGGAAATTTGATCAAGATCCGATGTAAAATGTGCATTTTAGAGCAGTGATATTGTAAATCGGATTTGTATGGGGCCTATATCAAAACATAGACCCATGTGGTCCACTTTCCCGTGAGTTGTTTCTAGTTCAAATGTAACACGATCCTGTAAATTTGGTCATGATCCCATGTAAAATGTGTATTCTAGAGCAGTAATAGTGTAAATTATATGTATATTTATATGGAGGCTATATCTAAATCTGAACCGATTTTCTCCAAATTCAATACCAATAGTCCTTGGCCAAAAAAATAACTTCTGCCAAATTTCACGACAATCGGACCACAATTGCGACCTGTAGAGTGCGAACAAGCTTAGATGGACAGCAGACGGACGGACAGACAGACATCGTTAAATCGATTCAGCAGGTGATTCTAAGCCAATCCGTATACTTAAAGGTGAGTCTAGCTCATTATTTTTATTATTATTATTATTTCTTGGTGTTACAAATATTTGGCACGAAACTAACTTATAATACCCTAGTCCTCGAAGTGGTGTAGGGTATAACAAATAATTCGGCCTTGCCGAATCTAAAATACCCCCCACCGTGGATTACATTTCTCAGTATTACTAGCAGACTATTGCACTACTACACTCACGTTTGCAATAAAATATTAGTATAATAATTAATTTTTGCTAATAGCGATATTTGTTACATATATCGTGATGTTTCATTGTTATAATTTTGAAATAAAATTAATTAATTAATTTAAAGGTGTTACAAACGGAATGACAAACTTAGTATACCCCCATCCTGGAGGTGGAGGGTATAAAAACTAAATAGCTGGCATTCGAATGTATTAGATCGAATTTAACTCACTGTCGCCATATGTTCATTGTTGTCCTATCGTTCCCGCTCTTGTAGTTCCGCGTTTTAACATCCCTGATTTATTTCGTTCCAACCTCAGCCATCAAATCGCTGTCCGTATTTTCATTAGTTCCGGCATTAAACATTCGCTGATATTGATTTTCCCAGGTTTGTTAATAAAACCTCTGGTGTGTAGTAGAGAGTGGAGGATATCAGCCAGTTTCAATTATAAATCACATTATGATATTTCCCAAACAACATTGGTGGTCAACAAATCAGTTCTCAGCATTGGCCTTCTGAAGGATCATAAACTAAAAAATGTGGGTGCGTGGTATCCTGCCATGCCATGTCCGTCGTTATGTTTAATCACAGACGTTAAATATGTTTTTGAGATTGCGATTGCTCATTATTTGCGCCGCTATTCACCTAATTCTTGTTTATTTTATACACGTTGCTCTTGTTGTTGCCACTTGTTTTGTTAATTTTAGAAATGCTCATTAAAAATGCATAATAATTAAAATATGTACTCATGCGTGTGCTTTTCATGTAAAAGGTAATTTTTAGTTTTTTTTTGTTTTCGATATACTGATTACACAGTCCAAAATATTCATATGAAGGGAAGTTGGAGGTTAGGTTGGGGAAACCAATAATTTACATCTCCAATAAACCCTCAATTTTTGAAAAAATATTTATCTACATTTGAAAATGCGTCTGTGCAAAAGTATCTATAGCTTCATTGTTCCAAAAGTAAAAACTAATTTAATGCACATTTTCAGCAAGTCCAGTTAACCTACAGTTAGAACTCATGGTGAGATCATTAATGTCAGTAAGTTTGGTAGTTTGTGTAGAGTTTGACATCTATAACTGTCGGCCAGAAATTGTGAAAATTCAAAAGTTAATTGTTAGTTTTCTCTTTTGTAGTTCCGTGTTATTTTTGTTTATAATTTTAATTTTTTTGTTTTAAATCTAAAGTCAATGTCAATTGTTTGTTTGGGGGAAGAAGTTGAGTTAATAGTAACGAACCCCACCACATTCGTTCCCGTACAATAACTGCACTAAAAACAATTTATGAGTAAAAGAAAAGCAGAATGTCTGAAAAAGCAGATTTTTTGCTGTTTTAGCAAAATAATTATAATAATATCTTGAAAAGAAACAGTATATAAGCTTACAGTAGGATGGGTCACAAAAATAAATTGCTGCGGTCACCCCCAGAAATGAAGATTAGATTGTTTAATGATAATCTGCAAAATATTTCGTTGCTGGGTCATGCCGTCTGTGAGCTAACGCTCTTGAAAACACCTCTAACATCATGTTTTTCTCGTGTCATTTTTATACCCTCCACCTCCAAGATGGGGTTATACTAACTTTGTCATTCCGTTTGTAACACCTTGAAATATCGACGTGAAACCTTATAAAGTATATATATTCTTGATCGTCATAAAATTCTAAGACGATCTAGTCATGTCCATCCGTCTGTCCGTCCGTCTGTTGAAAGCACGCTAGCATCTAAACGAAAGGAGCTAGGAGGTCCAAAATTTGCATAAATACGTCTTATAGTCGTAGATCGGTTGGGATTGAAACTGGGCAAAATCAGCCCAAAGGGAAAACATTTTCCCTCAAAAGGACTTAAAACCCCCATAATAACCCCTAATATTTTAGAGTATTTAAGCATATTTTTAAATATGTCTGCTTGTACTTACTTGATATTGGATATGAGCATTCCTCCTATAACAAAAACGTGCTCCATAGAGTTATTTTCGTAGAGGGTAAAATGGGGCAAATAGGGATACAAATGGTACCTATCGAACGACAACAGCTAGAAACATGAAATTCGGTGTGTACATTCATCTAATTGACTAGATACATAGTATAAAAATAGTTTTTCCAAATTCGTACTTTTAAGGGCTAAAATGGGAATAAAGGGATAAAAGTGGTACCAACCAAACAGCTGTAGCTAGAATAATGAAATTCGGTGTATATATTCCTCTGATTGCGTAGACACGTAAAATAAACGGATTTTCTGAAAATCGTACTTTTTGGGGTTAAAATGGAAAAAAGGGATAAAATTAGTACCCACCAAATGACCGCAGCTGAAGTTATGATATTCGGAGTATACATTCTTCTGACTGCGTAGACAGGAAAAATAAAAAGTTTTTTCCAAATTTGTACTTTCAAGGGATATAATGGGTACAGGGGGATAAAAATAGTACCAACTAAACGAATACAGCTAGAACGATTAAATTCAGTGTGTACATCCCTCTAATAGCGTAGACACGTATAATAAAGAGATTGAGAGGGTAAAATTTGAAAAAGGGGGAAAATGGTACCAACCAAATGACCGCAGCTAGAATTATGGAATTCGGTGAATACATTCCTCTGACTGCATAGACACGCAAAATAACATATCCAAATTCGTACTTTTACGGCAAAAATTGGCTGAATCATGAAGATAAGTTATTTTGCATTATGTACGTGAGATAATGGATTTTCAAAATCTGTACTTTTGGAATGAAAATAGAAACTGTATCACTGTAGCTGTAAGCTTTTTTGAAAATATAAATATAAGAATATTTATTTTTTGGATTGCTTGAAATATTGCTTCGATATATATAGTGTAAACGTATTGGTAGCCTTGTCTTATAAGCGTGGCTTGAAATAATAAAAATATTATATTTATTTATAAAATAATTTTTTCAATATTTGTATTTGTTTTGGTTTGGCTATATTAAAAATATATATACATATTTTCCTGTAATATTACTGCACTTCTACGAAAATCGACAGCCTCTGTGGAATGCAATCCATGGTGGAGGGTATATAAAGTTCGACCCGGCCGAACTTAACGCCGTTTTTACTTGTTTATGATTAATTTTTGTCAATTTTTTTCTGAATTAATAGTTTCAAAGAAATTGAAAATGAATTAAAAAGGTATTCGGGTTGACTTGGAGTGATAGGATCTTGTTTAGTTAAATGCTTTCCCAGGCCTACGACCAAAAATCATGGAAATCCGAACCCTATTTATTATTAAAATGAGTAATGCATACATACACGCACACAAAAACTTATACATATACATATACATGTATGTGTATATGTATATGAATTGTTTATGTGTATATGCATACAAACATATGTACGTAGCATTTATTTACACTGAAAGTCGAGAAGCCAGTTGACTAGCGAGATATGTATGTATGTATGTATACATGCATGTTTAACTCAATGTATTTTATAATTAAATTAAAGAAAATTTATATTACTTAATGACATTCTGTACGAACGTGTATAAAGAGTATAAATAACATATAACTAACACATGTTCATTAGAGTGTCTGCGTGATAAAGTTGCCATTTGTTTCCTTAAGTTTAATTATTTATTATGTTGATATCATTCCACCATGTCATTCTAACTTGGAAGGCAATGGTGGGAAATGAGACAATACATAATTTCAATAACCAGAATTAATTGCTGTATTGTTCAAACTCTTTCAAATTCGAACTTAATATTAATCCGGGATCACGTTTTATATATGTATGATTTAATCCAATTAAGTAGTTATATTACGAATGGATTTGACCAAACAAATTGGGGACAAAGTGCACTATGCAAGAAAAAATTGTGTCCGAGATCTAAAAATTGTTTTTTTGTGTGCCATGGGGCATTAACATTCTTAAAATTAACACAATTTTTTTAATTTTTTACTAAAATTACAATCTTTGTCAAAGTACCTTTAATATTTGTAAAGGGTGTTTTTTATTGAGGTATAGAACTTCGAATTGAAATAAAACACAAGAAAATCGTTTTAATGTCCATCAATTTGGCTTTATGGAAGGATAATTTTATGCCATTAATGTTTAAATATGATTTCGGGCATGTGGCCGCCGCGGCTGGCTCGAATATAGCCAATTCTACAGGTCCAATTTTCAACCACTTTTTCGAGCATATGGGGCCGTATGTTGGCAATAACGCCACGAATGTTGGCTTCCAAGTCCCCTAACGTTTCTGGTTTTTTGGCGTAGACGAGCGACTTCACATATCCCCAAAGAAAATAATCCAATGGGGTCAAATCACACGATCTTGGTGGCCAATTGACAGGTCCATTCCGCGAAATTATGCGCTCATCGAATGTTTCCTTCAATAATTCGATTGTGACGTGCGCTGTGTGGCATGAACCTCGCGAACTGAACCATTACTTTCGAAATAAATTTGCACGATTTGCAAGCGTTGTTCTTTTGTCAACCTGTTCATGATGAAATGGCAAACCAAACTAAATATTAATCACTTGACAGCTGACAAAATGGCCGCCAGTTAAAAAAGTGATGCCAACTTAAAGTTCTATACCCCAATAAAAAACACCCTTTACTCTCTTGTTCGAACACATCCGCTTATATGTTCAATTAAACGTAACTGTGATGGCTTTCACTTTCACATATAGACAAAAGAAAGGAACAGTCTCCACGAAATTTTGAAAAATATAATATTTTTCGAAAAAATATTTCTACTGGCACGAAAAATAAAAAAAATATTTTGTTTTATTTTTTAATAGCTAACCTTCTAACGAAGAAAACAATGCCTATAACGAGGGCTTACATTCAAAAGTGGATATGAACAAAAAACACATTTTTCAGGAGAGCGAAAAAACAGTTTTCCCTTAGTTTTAAAAGCAATTATTAATCATCCTTCTATCGAGTAATCTTAAGATAATTATTATTGCTACGACTAAAAATATTCAAAATTTCCTATTAAAAATAATAAAAATATAAATAACATACAATAGTATAACATAAATGATAGAAGTAAAATAAATTGATGAAATGGAGATTGAGACATTTTTCCAATAAGTTTGCCTTCTCCTTTTTTGAACTATTTTTGTAGACGATAATTTTTTAAATCATATTGTTTTAAATTCATAACTTTATATTTTATTTTATATTTTATGACATTCTAACGAAGTAAACAATATCTATATGTAAAATAACTATGACTAATTGTAGAAGTTATGACCTTTATTATGGGAGTAAGAGAATTTAAAAAAAAATCATTTATCATTGTTTACTCTTTTGCCGTCTTTTATTCATTTAGATAACAGCTATTACAAAATAAAACAACATATTTTGTTATCTAATTTGAAAGGGGGTTTCGGGCTATTAAAATAAAAGTTAAAAAACATGATTTTTTTAATTCACTTGCGTTGATTTTTTTGTTTGATTTTATGATTCAGTATGAAGATAGCTTTTTAGGTTTCGGATACAAAATTTTTATTTCTTTGTTGCATAGTGTAATTTATAAAAAATACTAAAAATTTAATTTAAAACTATATCTATCTGGCTTTATTTTTAAAAGTAAGTTTTGTGACAACACGATTCATCATTTCAACCCACTTCTCGTAGGATATTTTTCGGTAGGATTTTTTCGATACATTTATGATTTTTGCGAATATTATTGTAAATCTTTACTATTTACCACTATACTTTTCCACTTGTCCTTGAAATTTTCAATGAAGGGATTTTGGCTGATTTTAGATATTAGTTGCATATTGGCAATCGGTTGAAAAATAGTTAGCTCAAGAAACAGAATTTGAAGAAATATTCCGAAACATATTCTAACGAGTTGCGTGTTGAAATATTTCAATTTTTCGAAAGCGAAAATATAAAATTATAAAAACATTCTGAAGTAGTATCATTTCTAATTTTTGCCAGTGGGAAAATTGTGGCAACAGAATCGGATTTTTGAATTTCTAACAAAATGTCCGCTATAAAAAATCTCGATTGGGAGTGGCATCTTTAGAATCGTTTTAATAATAAAATGCAACTTTTAAATCTTATAGTTTACAGAAAAAAAGTTCACAGAGAAATATCGGAAGTAAATAATTATAATATATATATATATATATAGTTAGTTAGTTCTCACTTGGAAAACCCACAAAAAATTACTACAAGCGTCCAATAATCCAAAGACAAGAATAAAAATGTATATTTAAAGTGCTTTCATGGGTCTATTAATTCAGAAAGTGTAATATAAAAAAATATAATTACTCTGGAAAAACATTTTTATTTCTGAGTGGTGAAAACATCAACAATTTTTTTCGTGACCCAGTCTAATGTACACACTAATGTACTGTAGTGTATATGAGTTTTAATCAGGGAAATATGACACAAGTCCTAATGTTACCAGTGGGCATTTATGCTTTTGTGCTGAGCTGAGCTGAACGAAAGTGAAATTTGTGACGACAGTTGAGCAAATTGAAATTGAATTGAAAGAATCCAGTCCAGTAGAGTCACGTATACGTATGATCAATATTTGGTCAAATAACATTTTTTATCGCTCATACGTTCGGATGGTCAACGTATGGATAGCAAGCAATGAAATGGGAGAACTCGAATATTTATTTAACTTGCTTCACAAATGAAGTAATTGGTGTGCAAGCAGATGGGGAAACAATGCAGAATCACCGTGCCGGAGATGTAGTCTACGAGAGCAACGCATAACAAGCGCGTAAACCGCTATTTAATAAATAAACATTAAAATATATCCAAATAAAGGTCGATTAAATAATCTAAACAACCACAATGATGTTTTTTTTTAATCTTTTGCGTCGGCAAAGAGTTTTTTCATAATTTCTAGATTTCGACTTTATTATGAGATAACAGAATATTTTCTTCTATTTCATAATAGCACGGATCTTGACGAAGGAAACAGTACCTTTTTGAAGAGAATCTATGGATAAATGTAAAGGGTGATTTTTTAAGAGCTTGATAACTTTTTTTAAAAAAAAACGCATAAAATTTGCAAAATCTCATCGGTTCTTTATTTGAAACGTTAGATTGGTCCATGACATTTACTTTTTGAAGATAATTTCATTTAAATGTTGACCGCGGCTGCGTCTTAGGTGGTCCATCCGCTTAGTCCAATTTTGGCATTTCCACGTTTTTGAGTAACAGAGACCCAATTGGTGCGAACGGCGACGAATCGAAAATTGGTGGTCATCATTAACACTGGCCGATACAGCTGCGATATTTTCTTCAGTTCGCACTCTACGTAAGCGTGTTGGTGGTTTAATGTCCAACAATGTAAATTTGGTGCGAAATTTAGTCACAATAGCCCGAATAGCCGCTTCAGTGGGTCGATTAAACTGACCATAAAATGGAAGCGCGCAATGAACTTTCTTAACAGAGCACGCATTTTGATAATAAAATTCAATAATTTGCAAGCGTTGTTCGTTTGTAAGACGATTCATGATGAAATGTCAAAGCATACTGAGCATCTTTCTCTTTGACACCATGTCTGAAATCCCACGTGATCTGTCAAATACTAATGCATGAAAATCCTAACCTCAAAAAAATCACTCTTTAGAAGAGTTGGGTTACTGACTGACTGACAGGGTCATGAAATTTTCAAGGTAGTTCCCAAAAAAAAAATTACGAAATTCGTACTTTTAGGGGGTAAATGGCCCAAAAAGGGATAAACATCGAACCTTCGTCCCGACTACACGGCAGTAGCTATAAACATGAAATTCGGTGAGTTCCTTGCGATGACCATGCAGACGAGCTACAAATAGGGATTTTTCGGAATTTGTACTTTTAAGGGGCGAGCGGGACAAAAAGGGATAAAAATGGTACCAACTAAAGTATTACAGCTAGAATCGTGAAATTTGGTATGTAAATTCCTCTGACCGTATAGAAGCGAAGTTAAATTGGATTTTTCGAAATTTGCACTTTTAAGGGGCGAGCTGGACAAAAAGGAATAACAATGGTACCAACTAAAGTATTACAGCTAGAATCGTGAAATTTGGTATGTATATTCATCTGATCATGCAGAAGCGTAGTAAAATTGAATTTGTCGAAATTTTTTCATTTTAGGGAGTGCGCGGGACAAAAAGGGATAAAGATGGTACCAACTAAAGTATTGCAGCTATTTGGTGTGTAAATTTCTCTGACAACGTAGAAGCGCAAATCTAAATGGATATTTTCGAAATTTATATCTATAAGGGGTGAGCGGGACAAAAAGGGATAAAAATGGTACCAAGTAAAATATTGCAGCTATAGTGCTATTTGGTGTGTAAATTCCTCTAACAACGTAGACTTGCAACATAAATGGATTTTTTGAAATTGGTACTTTTAAGGGGTGGGCGGGACAAAAAGGGATAAAAATGGTACCAACTTAAGTATTACAGCTAGAATCGTGAAATTCGGTATGTAAATTCCTCTGACCATGTAAAAGTGCAATCAAAATGGATTTTTATAATTTTTTTATAAGGGGTGATCGGGATAAAAATGGTACCAAATAAATTATTATAGCTAGAATCGTGAAATTTGGTATATAAATTCCTCTCACCAAATAGAAGAGCAATATAAATGCATTTTTGTTCTTTTAAGGGATGAACGGGACAAAAAGGGATAGAAATGGTACCAACTAAAGTATTGCAGTGAAATTTGGAGTGTAAATTCTTCTGACAACGTAGAAGCGCATTCTAAATGGATTTTTTCGAAATGTTTACATATAGGGGGTGAGCAGGATAAAAAGGGATAAAAATAGTACCAACTAAAGTATTACAGCTATAGTCGTGAAATTTGGAGTGTAAATTCCTCTGACAACGTGGATTTGCAACATGAATGGATTTTTCGAAATTTGTACTTTTAAAGGCCAGCGGGACAAAAAGGTATAAAAATGGCACCAACTTTAGTACTACAGCTAGAATCGTGAAATTTAGTACGTAAATTCCTCAAAATTTTTCAAATTTTGTTCTTATAGGATGTGAGCGGGATAAAAATGGTACAAACTAAAGTATTATATCTAGAATCGTGAAATATATCCACCAAGAGAAAATATGTAAGTAAATACTATCCAAAAATAGAGATGAATAAAACTAATAACAAATAACTGGCTCTTTCGCGTGCGAAGCAGCGGGTACTGCTAGTTTATCATATAAGCTTTCATTTCCAAAATGAGAGTACAAAAGTGAATGGTAATGAAATGTTATTGTTGACACGAATTTATAAACGATTTATATATTTCAATATTATATTGACACTTGATTCACTTCTAAAATTGATCACACAAGAAAAAAATATTTTATTTTTTCAGTTTCCAATGTACTTTACATAATAATGTATTTTCTGACAAAGTAACAATTTCCATAGTAACCGCCACGGAACCTTCGGCGAAAATTGGAATTTTAGTAAAACATTTAAAAAAATTTCCACAATTTTTTAAACGTTTTCTAAAAGTTTCTAAAAGAGCAAAATACACCAGGAAAGGTTATGTACTTAAATGCTTTAAAAGTTAATGTTTCATGGGGGTATTTTCAGTCATTGTTAGGAGAAAATTCGAAGAGATCTACAGCTAGTAGAAGTATTCTTGGAAAATTTGGACATTCATTCGTTAAGATGCTAACGTGCATTCAACAAATGGATATGGCTACATTCAAGAATATAGGATCTCAGGGCGAATGACAAACTTATTATACAAACATCCTGTGCTAGGGGGCATTAACAATTTGTGTTTACCTCTCATGTTGAAATACGCCACAGTTGGGCCGTGGTAGTTGAGCCTTAAAACACCCAAAATATGTTTTCACTTGACTTGTTTTACTGTCAACGACCTTCGCCTGTATTTCAACTAATTTCACCATTTCCATTGAATTATTTTTACTAATGATACCAAATAGAAAAACTCTCCTGATACTGTGCATAATCAATCTCTAGGTCAAAGTAATTTTCAATTTGAATTGCACATCTACATATGCATATGTATGATCGACCAGGAATGTAACGGATGCACTTTTTGGGGGGTATGCGAAAGAAAATGTTGAAATATAATTATTTTCCAATGTCATTGTCCAAAGCAAATTATTCACATACATAAAACAAATATTAAATACTGACAAGGCTAATTATTGAAATAAACACATTGATGTCACACTTTATCAAATCAGTATTATTTAGTTTGGCATAAGAAGAAGTCACACACAAAATGTCACAATTTTTCTTTTTTCGGACTGTGCACAAAACTGAAAATAAATCTAAACCAAACGTTATAATGTGTTTGGTACTTATACAAAAGTGTGACATAGTAGTACCATTATAAGTTTGTTTGTTTGTAAAAATAAGCAATTATTGAGTAAATTCGAGATTTGCACTCTTTCGGGTTAGAGGGTTAAGAAATATGGCTAATATAGTTGAGTATTTTTTAAATATGTATATTTATTAAATTTGAGCTGAGTACACCATTATCAAAGTCCGAAGAAAATTTCCAAAAATTTTTATAATATGTGTATAATATTTGTATAATTTGTATAATATTTGAATTTTGGATTTATAAACTCGAAAACGATATTGATTTTTTGAATGGATTTTTTTTAAATAAAATTCTAATTTAATATTTGCACTCTCTTTATGGAAATATATGAGTTTTATGAGCATCAATAAACCACTGAACAGTATATATAAATAGTCTACATATATAGATATGCCTAGATGGTCGATACGATATTTAAAAAAAAAAAAACAATAAAAACTTTTTTTCTAATGTCTTTTTTCAAATATTTGTGATTTGGCTATACACTCACACGTTAGTTTGTGACAGCAATTAGCATTAATTTTTGTACACTAATTTTGGAAATGCAAGTCCGATAACCGTTTATATGTTAAACTAAAGCTTTTTATACCCTCCACCTCCAGGATGGGGGTATACTAACTTTGTCATTCCGTTTGTAACACCTTGAAATATCGACCTGAGACCCTATAAAGTATATATATTTTTGATCGTCATAAAATTCTAAGACGATCTAGCCATGTCCGTCCGTCCGTCTGTTGAAAGCACGCTAGCATCTAAACGAAAGGAGCTAGAACGTTCAAATTTTCTATAAATGCGTCTTATAGTCGTATATCGGTTGGGATTGAAATGGGGCGAAATCGGCCCAAAGGGAAAAATTTTTCCCTCACAAGGACTAAAAATACCCATAATGATCCCTAATATTTAAGCATATTTAAGCATGTTTCATAGAGTGATTCTTATTTGTAGGGGGTGAAATGGGGGAAAAAGGGGATAAAAATGGTACTTATTAAACGACAATGGCTAGAAACACGAAATTCGGTGTGTGCATTCCTCTAATTGAGTAGATAAATAATATAAAAGTATTTTTTCCACATTCGTACTTTTAAGGGGTAAAATGGGAATAGAGGGATAAAAATGGTACCAACCAAACGGCTGTACCTAGAATAATGAAATTCGGTGTATACGTTCCTCTGACTGCATAGACACGCAAAATAAAAAGTTTTTTTCCAAATTCGTACTTTTTCTTTTACGGCAAAAATTGGTTGAATCATGAAGTTAGGTTATTTTGCACTATGTACGTCTGATAATGGATTTTTAAAATTTGTACTTTTGGAATTAAAATAGAATGGAAATACAACCAACTTGAGCACCCACTATCTACCAATATTTATGGCTTTGAAAATATTTTTGAAAATATAAATATAACAATATTTATTTTTTGAATTCACGTATAAGGTAATGCTACCAATCATTACCTTATAAGCGTGGTTTGAAATAATTAAAATATTATATTTATTTATAAAATTAATTTTTCAATATTTGTATTCGTTTTGGTGTGGCTATATTAAAAAAATTATATTTTTCTGTAATATTACTGCACTTCTACGAAAACCGACAACCTCTGTGGAATGCAATCCATTTACTTCTTATAGCTACAATTGTTGTGAATTTCATTTTCACATAGAAACAGTGGTTTAGTAACAGTCTCAAAAATAAAAATTCATAAACAGATATTTTGTTTTATTTTTAAATACATTTTCAAATACAAACATTGTAGCGAAGGATGTAATGTTTTCATGTGAAAGATCTATTAATAAATCATCGACTTAATACTATTTTGGACCAAACGCCATTTTGAGATTTTTTGAATGAGCAATTTTCATTTCAAAATATGCAATCACCATTTTCCTATCTCAACTAGTTTTCGAAATATTTATTGTTAAATGTGATGACAAGAAATGTTGCGAATTTCACTTTCCCATAGAAACAGTGGTTGAGGAACCGTCTGAGAAATACTAGATTTTTTGGGAAAAATCGTTTTTTTTCTGACACAAAAAAGGTAAAAAATCATTTGCCTTGTTTTCTTCGTTACAATCCCAGATATTATAAAATAAAACAAAATATTTTCTCACCTAAGTTGAAAGTGGGGTTTCGTGCTATTTAACCACAAATTTTAAAAATAACGATTTAAAAAATCGTTTGCTTCTAGAAATAAAGCCATAACTTCTACATAGACCTTATAAAGGGTGATTTTTTAAAAGCTATAGGAAAGTTTTTCAATTCAATATGCCGGTAGGTTTCAGTCAAATGTTTTTAACACCAAAAAAAAATCGAGATAGACCCACCTTTAAGTGTACCGATCCGCTTAGAATCACCCGCTGAGTCGATTTAACGATGTATGTCTGTCCATCTGCTGTCCATTTAAAGCTAGTTCGAACACTACAGGTCGCAATTGTTGTCCGATTGCCATAAAATTTAGCACTAGTATTTTTTACCAAAGACGATCGCAATGGAATTTGGAGGGAATCGTACAAATATACCTATAATTTATACTATTACCTTTTCCCCCGCAAAATTCAAATTCAACAAAATCAATTTATGGTGCCTGTCTTCGTGGTTGGAGGTATGTACACGCCGAATTTCACGATTCTAGCTACAATACGTTTGTTGGTACAATTTGTATCTCTTTTTGACCCGATCACCCCTTACAACTAAAAATTTCGAAAAATCCATTTGGTTTGCGCTTCTACGTTGTCAAGGGAATTTACACACCAAATTTTACGACAATAGGTACCGTGCACCCCAAAAATTCAGAAAAATGCATGAAATCTTTATTTGAATCGATAGTACGGTCCATAAAATTTAATGTTTGAAGATTATTTCATGCAAATGTTGACCTTGACTGCGCCTCAAATGGTCCATCCGCTTAGTCCAATTCTGGCATACTCTTTCCAACATTTCGGCCGTTATCTCACGAATAAATGCTTCAATGTTGTCTTCCAATGCGTCAATTGAAGCGGGCTTGTCTGTATAGACATGAGCTTTAACATAGACCCACAAAAAATAGTCTAAAGGCGTCAAATCGCACGATCTAGGCGGCCAATTGACCGGTCCCGAACCTGAAATAAAATGTTCACCGAACTCGCCTCTCAATAAGTGGGCGTACTGTGTGGCATGTGGCACAGTCTTGTTGAAACCACATGTCATGCAAGTCAAGCTCTTGCATTTTGGACAAAAAAAGTTGGACATCATTTCACGGTAGCGCTCACCATTCACAGTTACGTTCACAGTTTTCTGGATGCATAGATAGCTCTTGCAACGCTTCTGGCTGATATTCACTCCAAAATCGACAATTCTGCCTATTTACGTACCCATTGAGCCAAAAATGATAATTTGATAATTTGCCAGAGTTGTTCGTCTGTAAGACGATTCATGGTTAAATTCAATTCAAACTGAAGATGTTTGACAGTGAAACAATACACGAAACGTGCGTCAGTTGTTTAAACCAGTGTTGCCAAAAAGATAATAGCTAAAAAATCACCCTTTACATAGACCTTATACACATAAAATTTAGTTTTCTTCGTTAAAATGTTGGCTATATAAAAAAGTTTCTATTGTTTTCTAATTTATATGGAGTTTTTAGTGTCAGCAAGAAATAATTTAATTTTTTTGATTGATGATTTCTTGCGAAAAAAATCATTTTCTAATTTTTTATGAAAATGTTCCTAAACCACTGTTTCTATGTGGAAGTGAAATTGACAACATTTGTAGTCATCGTAATTAATTTTAATTGGACGTATAAGCGGGTGTGAGCAAAATTGGAGAATTTTTAAAAGAATTATCCATAAAATTTTTTTGTATTTTTTTTATGCTAATTTTTTGTTGCATAGTATAATTACGAATACGAACATGGAATACAACCCCAACAATTATACATTCATACATAAATACATACACACATTCATACAATCTAAGCATACTAGTAAATGAAACCTTGTACCTTTATTAAAGAGCATTGTGAAAATTATTTTTATTGTTCCACATTTCCACATAAAAAGAGGCCACCACCGTATGTCGATTAATGTGCACCACGAGTACATCTGTGTGTTAGAGTGGATCGTGATAAACTTTACTTTGGTGGATGTGTATAATAAAAGGATATAAAATCAATGGAGGAATCCTGAGTATGTAGTTTTACCCAATGAAATGAGATTTTATATTATCTTAACTCATTTTCCTGTATATTATAAATTTCTTTGGTCAATTCAGATTTAGTGCAGATATACATTTTTATTTGACTCCAACTTTATGTATGTATGCATATACATACATATATAAGTACCTACAATGCGTCATAGTTGATTGAATTTATTAAATAAATAACCAACTTTACTTTTTGTAAATTAAGCAATGAAAAATCTTAAAAGATTTTCAATATTATTTTTCTACTTTCGTTCTCGTTTTCATATTGTTATTATAGCAAACAAACAAAAAACAAAAAACATTGAATGCATATACATTAAGCTGGGTCGTGGTCCACACAAAAAAATAATTATCAGCCACCGCAGGGAAATAATGATTGTATTGTTAAATGATGATTTCGTCCCGAGATCAAAGCCTTTGCGAGTTAAGCGCTCCGGAAAACGCACATAAAAATCATGTGTTCCCGTGTAACAAAATTACAATTTTTTTGTACAAAATTCCTTTTCCGATTTAATAGACCCTTGAGGAGACTTTAAATAGGAGTTTTTACTGTTGTCCTAGAATAATGATTTTTCATGGTGACCACTGAAAACTTCTTCGTAGTCTGTGGGATTATTTCATTTCAAAAAAAAAAAATAACTACAATCAATACCTTTCGAATAGTGTCTAAACGATGAAGGAAGGGAGGAAATTGATACCACATTTTTGTAAAAAGAATTTGAAAATTTTCACAGAAATGGAAACAGATACGTTATTTTTATCCGATATTTATAATTTAGACATCATTCGAAATGTAAATAGTGTATTAGAAAATAACTGCGTAACTTTTTATCCTATGGAGAATACCAAAAAATATACATATTAATATTTTTGGCATATGATTGCTGACTAAATAGGGAATATGTGTAACAGAATAACTTCAGAAATCCAGATAGAGAAAGTTGAAATAAATGGAAATAAACAATTACAGCGTTTTGCGACAGCACTCAGAAAAAAGTGTTAATGAGTTAAAATGAACTAAAATTTAGGAAAATTGAACTTCGTATAGCGCTAAAGCAATATTTCTTCATATCAAGTTCAAACTTTTCCTTGCAAGTAGTGTATGCTTTGAACTTGATTCTAGTTCAATTTTCCTCAAACCAAGTAAATATTTACGCAAACTTAGGAAAATTGCAGTAAGTTTATCCTCAAACCAAGTACATTTTTACTAAATCCAAGTAGTTTTTTCCAAAAACCAAGTACATTTTTACTCAAACCAAGTACACTTTTACTTAATCTAAGTATAATATTGCTAAATTTTTCCTAAGACTAAGTAAATTTTTACTCAAATAAATATTTACTTAAACTGAGTACAAGTTTGCTGATTTTCTCCGTAAAGCAAGTAAATTTTTACTTAAACTGAGGAAAATTTTACTTCATACAAGGAAAAAAGTGAAACAAATGGTTTTGCTTCAGAGTATGCAAAACTGATACAAAAAATGACAACATGAAATAAAGAGTTGAGCCATTACTCCATGATTGCTGCGAAGACAAGATGATAGGCGCCTTCGCAGTGGTTGTTTATATTAAAACTTAAAGTATTTAAGAAATAAGTCTCTGTAAACGAACGAGAATTACTTCATAGATTAATATTCAAGAATTTTCTAAACAATTTTATAAGTTCATTAATACTTAATGTATGAAGAACCCCTCATGAATTTCAGTAAACACATTAACTTAATTTTAAGAAAAAAATACAGTTCTTAGTTAAAATTTTCTAAATGGAATTTTTATTAATATTTTTCTTACTTAAACCATTGAAATTTGAACTTGAAATTTTCTTCCACACACTTACTCACTGTAAGAAAAAATTCTTACATAGATCCAAAGAAAGGTTTTAAGTAAATTTACTACCCTATTTCTAGTAAACGAACTGTTTGCTATGGCTTTGAAATAAGTAAACTTTACTCACTAAACTTACTTTACTACTTTTAAGGAAATGTTTATTGAATTGGAGTAAAATTGTTGAACTAAATCGTAGTATGGCTTTTACTCAGATTTAGGAATGCTATTTTTCTGAGTGTATATCGAGCCCTTAGCGCGGAATGATCGCAAGCGCCAAAACACACATTTTACAGGAGAAGGTTTTTATTGATTATTTTGAAATATTTGCATAAAATGAAATATGTTTTAATGCAAAATGTTTTAATTCCGCCGTACCCATCGAATTATTATTAAAAAATGAACTTTTGTTTACATCATACGGTACTTTTGGCGCTTGCGATACAAATATTGTACTTGCGGTTACAAATACTGAAAAAATATGGCGCTTACGATATAAGTTTTTTTAGACTAAACCTCGAAATTTTAGTAAAAACACACTTTTTTATTGTAAAACATTTATTAAAACAACGTAATAAAATATATAAGACTACTTTTATAAAGGGAAAATGAACAGTAAAGTAATTCAAATTGTTAATAAAAAACTATTTTAGACAAATTTGAATTCCTATGATAATTAGTTAAATTTCGTATAAAAGATTTTAGGTAATATCGATATATTCGTTGTCGCTTTCAGCCAATGTGTCTTTGATTTGATCACTATTCATATTCAATTACTAAAGTTGGTATCGTTTGGGAATTATTTTTTTCTCACAAAGTCTTTTCTGTATTTATCCACTGACATTTTTAGTTGTTCAGGGTAGAGCGGGTTTGGCCCATTGGCAACGATAATTGAATTTTTGTTTGAACGAATAATTAAATTAATATTCATTTCATCTACCATACTATCTGCAAAAATATCCATATTTAAACTGTGCGCAAAATCCCAGTTTTTCAAAATGTGCCGATCTCAAACAATTAAATTTTATTTTAATGTTTGTCGGTAGAAATGCTGTAGAAAATGAATTCCAGTCCTTAAAATCTAAATGCCACCTGAATGAAACCTTTAGACAGGGTGGAAATCATGATAGTGGTAGTCTGCAGCCAAGTAATAAATGTCACCATGCCATTTGTAAATAAATTTGCATTCTATTAAATATAGATGCAAAATGGTCTTGAGCCAGGACAATATCCCAGTTCAAATCAAATATTGATTACAGACCAAAAAAATACAAACGAAAAAACTAAAACAAATGAGCGTTGGCACGGCAGAAGTATTGCTGGGTAACTATACCTGCATATACACATACTTACATATGCAACTCAATGAGATGCTTGTAAGATGGCATGTGTGCTTTATTACTTGGTGCGGTTTTTTGAACGCAAATTCGGCAAGTGAGTTGAGATTCTCGTTCGTTTGTGAGAATCATCTCCTTATAGAGGCCGGGTTTGATGTTGAAAAGTCGCTGCGAAGCCACCTGAATGAAACCTTTAGACAGGGTGGAAATCATGATAGTGGTAGTCTGCAGCCAAGTAATAAATGTCACCATGCCATTTGTAAATAAATTTGCATTCTATTAAATATAGATGCAAAATGGTCTTGAGCCAGGACAATATCCCAGTTCAAATCAGATATAGTAAAATACTTTCATAACACTTCGGTATCGTGCGGGAATTTGTAATTATGGTCGGCCACTAAGAAGGGGTGGAAGGTTCTTCCTTCACAAAATTATTCAAATGTAGAGTGTATAGAATCAACTCTATAGAATTGTGGGCAATGTGCCCATTTTCATCACAATTTTAAGCTAAATATTATGTTTATTTGTCAAATTTGCCAATATTTGAATTAAATAAATGTTAACGTTTACCCACAATAATAGGGAAATTATACCAAAACCATTATACCATTATTTGGCTTAATATTCGAATATTACAAGAAGTATATAAAATTATTGTATATAAGGCACAAATCATACAAAAAGGCTTTGTGTTCTCCAAACAGACAATAATTTAGAGCTACTTTCAGTTCTTGTGGGTAAACTTTTTTCTTCTGGATCGATAAATAAATATATAAAACAAATATGAGTGAACTTCGAACCTCTTAGCTTAGTTCATTCGTAACCTATCGTACTTGCAACCAACAGACGAACACTTCATTCTATGGCCGAGGGTATAAAAATACACTTAATATTGCATCAATATATTGATAGACCTATCTAAAACATTTATAAATATCTCTTACATTATCTGAAAGCTTTTGTCTAAATTCACTTACGATAAAATTGCTTTCTTTGAAAATGTGAGCAGCGACTTACGATAAAATCTTAGCCCTATTTTTTATATAAACGTTAACAATTTTGACATTTTGTTAATTTTTATTTGTGTATCAGGCAATAAAATTTTAAATTCAAGAATAAAAAATATTTTCAAAAAATGTCGCTTACGATAATTCCGCGCTAAGGGCTCGATATGTTACAAGCGACATAGGTTCTTAATACACATGCAAAAAATCAGACGGATCCGTTGGATAGATCGCGAAAACTGCAAAATAAAAATGTCAAGTATACAAATCATTTTAGCCATATCTCCGGCGAAAATGAAAATTTTGAAAAAATATCCAAGTTGTATTTTTTGTTTACCGTGCTCTACCGAAATACCCACATTTTTATCCAATAAGAACGATCTTCCAAAAAACATTGGCGAATTTTAACCCTAATAATTTTAATGTATAAGTTAGTGTGTAATTTTGCCATTTAAACGTAAGTATGGGCTACTGAAATTTTCCAGTAAGTTTTTCGTAGATAAATTTAATCCCTTAATGGCCTTTGAAAGGACCTTTTTAGATTTCTCGAAAAAAGGGCAAGATGGGAAATATTAAAAACTTACTTCCAAAGTAGTGAGTTTTAACGCAATGAAGCTTATTTTCATATCGGTGGCTATGTCAATAAGCAAAATTGCCGCATATGGGGATCAGAGAACCCACACGCCCACTATTGAGAAGCAAGTGCATCCCCAACGAGTCACTGGTTGGTGTGGAATTTGGGCTGTACTGAAAAATTTATTTGATCGGATGAGGTACTGCCGAGCCATATGAATGATATTGTGTTTCTCTCTAATAAAACCAGAAATTTCAGTACTTTTTTATAGCCAATTCTAATTTAAAATTTTAAATGACTCACCCAGTGATGCTCCCTTCGACCAAAAATGAAAACTTTGACCCACTGTAAAAAGAAACTCGGACCAGCTTGACTACAAGGATATTCTGCAAAAATGGTCTACTCAAGATACCCTAATCTAATCTGTTCCAATCAAAAAGTCTTAATTTCCATAGCACCTTTTAAAATATTTCCAAGAAATGTGAGATTTTAACGGCCAATTGAGTTAATGTAAGACAAGAATAAAAAATTATATTTAAAGTGTTTTCAAGGGTCTATTAATTCAGAGAAAATTTTGGACAAAAAATGCAACATAAAAGTAATTACACGTGAAAAACGTGATTTTTAGAGGACTTGAAAACCAACATAATTATTTTTTTGTTATTTTGTTATGACCAAATTAGCCCGTACAAAATTGAAGTTAATTATTTTTGGGCTGTGAAAACATCAATTTATTTGCACGACCCAGCCTAATGCACATACATATGTATGTACATATGTGGGTATTTATCTACATCAAGTTTAATAGTTTCTTATTTGCTTCGCAGTTGGCATAATAACATGAAAGGAAAACGTAACCGAGATAGAAAAAGGAAATCTTCTATTACTTAAAATACATTTATGAATATGAAAATATCTACCAACTGTGTGTATATGTGTGTGTGTGTCTGGATGACTGTATGTCGGTTTATTTTGTATTGTGTACGTGCGTGTGTATGCATATATAAATGATTGGACGAATGCAACAATTGAACAAGTTCAAAATATAAACACCCACACACACACACGCGCTCCCTCGTACAGAGGCATGATTGTGTCTTTTATACAACAAGTATGACATTGTGTATGGCAAAGTTATTCTATAGGTGACCTCTTCGTGTTCACGATTTTACGATAGTAACCGAGTGCGGACGGCCCCCTATGTGTGTGTGCGTGCAAAGAAAACTATACCACGCACACAGATTCAACGGAACAAAAAACAAATATTCCCCACTACTACTGTCTATGAGTGTGTGTGTGATAAAGAAGAGTCAAAACTACAACTGTGCAGATTAGTTAGAGTCCTTGTATGGTATGTTGGTGTGTGTGTGTGTGAAAAGAGAAAATGAGAGTGAGGTGAATCTCTAGGTATATGGAGAGAGAGTGAGCGAAGCAAACAGCAAACTTTTGTGTAACAAAAGCTTTCCTTTTAAATGTTTACTTGTTGGTTCGAGATGAGAGCAGGAGTGTGAGTGAGAGTGTGTTAAAATATTAAAGAGAACCTGAGCGCATACCTTTGGACAATCAAGTTAAATTCAAATAACTGTTGAATAAATTAATTAGAAGAAATGTTAAGGTTACACTTATGTTCAGTTATTACTTTTATTTTTTCTTTTATTTCTATACTAATTTTTGCTACAATTTCTTTTTGACATCGTTAAACATACACAAAATTTTCCACTTATTTTAAAATAACTTTGACTGCGTTTTAGTTATTTAAACTATAATTTTTCGTTTTTTCTTATTTTTTTCTTTTTTGTTTTAATATTTCATATGGTATACCACACGCACTAGACACACTTACACCGCTACACAACACTCACTGGAACTATCAACGAACGAACGAGCACACACACATGTGTATATACACTACACTGCACTCCACCACTCACTGCTGGCTTGTTGGGAGGGAGGTGGGGTTGTTTGGTCGTGTTACCATCAAAAAAATCATAATTCAGTATGGTGAATTTTTCGAAAGCCTGAGCAACAAGATGAGTAAATAGCCAGACTGCTTAAACGGGAATTTCACCTTTGCCTTTTTCAAAAGGTGCCAACTGAGACGCGTTTTTGAGACTTTTATTCAAAATTTTCAAAAGATTCAATCACTTGTTTTCATATACATATGTATGTATTATTTTCTATGATTTCCACTACTTTCTTAATTTGTACATTTTTATTGTAATATTTTTTTCTTGCATTAATTCGTTTTTAAACTTTTTCTGTTACACTTGTTTTTTTTTTCTTTTTTATAAAATTTGGCGTTGATTTTTTCGTTATAACCCACACGACGTTATTCAATGTAAGTTCAAATTCGTACTGATTATGCTTATTTTGTTTTCATGTCTATCTACCTGTGTATTTTTTTGTGTCCAACAGTGTGCGTGTAAATGGCATCATGGTTTTTCCAGGAGAGAGTCAGTTCAGATTTTCCCAGCAGCTGTTTGAGTTCGAGAGAGAGAAAGAGAAAGAGAGTGCGAGAGAAATTTGCCAAGCTTTTTGAGAAATCGCCAAAAGTTGGAGGCTTCTGCAAAAGCTTCTGCGTTAGCAGCAGGTGTTTGTAAATTACAGTGCATGTCCAACGAATTAGAGCCCCAAACCGTTGGGAGGCATATTCGCAATGTTTGTTTAGGAATGGCAAAAGCCGGCCCTTTTCACGAAAACGCCTTTCCGTTTGTTCGAAAGTTAGTATTTTTAACCAAATTGCAATCTTTTATATTATTTCTATACTTTTAAAGTTTATTGAATACAAAGTAATAGGCCTGTTCAATTGACTGCTTAATTTTTGTATGGAATTTAGTTACCGAGTCAGGCCTAAGTTTTTTTTATATCAGTAAACACAATGATATTTCAAATTGATCAAAAGTCACAGATCAAAGGTCAAATGGATCAACAGAATCAAAGGTATTAAATGTCAAAGGGATCAAAGATCAAGGGGCCAACGTTAAAAGTTCGATGTTTGATGTTCGATTTTCGACGTTTGAAGGTCAAAGGTATCAAAAGGAACAAATGCATCAAAGGGATCCAATAGTGATCAAAGGTCAAAGGAATTAAAGGGCAAATGTCAAGGGTCAAAGGTCAGAAGTCAGACGTTAAAGATCAAGGGGATCAAAATTCGATGTTCGAAGGTCAAAGGGATCAAAAAGGACAGAGGTCAAATGGATCTAAGTTTCATGTTCGATGTTTCAGTGATCAAAGATCAAGAGTCAAAATTTTCAAATGGATTAAACTGATCAAAGGGATCAGAGGTCAATGGTCAAAGGGATCAAAGGAAGCAGAGGGGTCAAAAGTCAAATGGATCAAAATTCGAAGTTTGATGTTCGTTGTTCGAAGGTCAATGTCAAATGGATCAAAGGGATTAAAGTGAGGTCAAATTATCAGAGGTCACAGATCAAATGTCGAAAGTCAGAGGTCAAATGGGTCAAAGTTCGATGTCAATGTCAGTGGTCAAAGGGATCAAATGGATTAAAGGGGTCAAAAGGAGCAAAGTCCAGGGGTCAATGTTCAAAGGTCAGATGTCAATTGGATCAAAATTCGAGGTTCGAAGGTCTATTGTCAAAAGTCAAATAGTCAAGGGATCAAAGGTCAGAGGTCAATGGATCAAGGGGATCAATGGGCTCAATGGGATAAAAGGTCATAGTTCAAAGGTAAGAAGTCAGAGGTCAAATGGATTAAAGTTCGACGTTCGAGGTCTATGGTCAAAGGTCAACGGGTTCAAATGGATCAAATGTGTTAAAGAGATCAAGGGATCAAATAGATCAAAAGAATCAGAGCTCAAAGGGATCAAAAGGGTCTAATGGATTAAAGTTAAATGTTCGAAGTCAATTGGATTAAAGTTCAATGTTCGATAGTCTATGGTTAAAGGGATCAAAGGTTAAGGATTAAGGGTCGGAAGGATCAAAGTTCAAATGGATCAGAGGTCAATGTTCAAAGGAATTAAAGGGGTCAGAGATCTAAGTTCAAAGGCCAGAGGTCAAAGTTCGATGTTCGAAGGTTTATGGAAAAAGGTTAAAGATAGATGTTCGATGGTCATAGAGATCAAATGGGTCAGAGGCCAAATGCCAGTGGCCAAGAGTCAAGTGGATCATATAGATCAAAAGGGTCAAAGGTCAGAGGTTTTTTGTTATCAATTATACCTGCCAACCCGCTTTTCATGGCATTAACCTTCTTTAAGATGCTCAGTTCCGTTTACATTTTTCATACCGCATTCAGACTGCAAATAATAGTGATTTTTGTTCGTTCGCCGGAGACGAACGAAGAAGAAACAGGCCCTTATAATACATTAAAATATAAGAATTTTTACCTTCCTGTATTTTTTCCAAACAAAGAAGGTCACGTTAATTATACCTAGAAAAAGAAATTAAAAATGAGATCTAATTTTTTAATATAAAAAACAACGATTTTTAATTATCCTGTATATATACATATAACTACTCATATTTCGAAGATAATTCCAATTCAATTAAATAATCTATTAAATATACGTCATTATACGAATTTCTATGCACTTTAAACAACCTTGTCAGTAATTTAAGTTTTAGAAATGGAATCATCGCTATTCTTGTCATTATCTTCTAGAATATGGTTTTAAAGTGTTCTGGAACAAATGATTTTCAAATCCCCTTAGTTTTACGAAAACCTGTCCAAAATTATAAGAAGTATATTTTACTGTTTCATAATTATAAATGCTATTTTTTAAGACTGGATATCCAACTAAGCTGCGAAACAAAAACGTAAATAAAATGCTAATTTTTCACTCAATTGAAAATAATAGATCACATTGTCGCCAACAACTATAGAAAGGTGTCTGTATCATTTTTTTAAATAAGTTTATAAAGGCACTTTTCACAATTTTATTTTTTTGTTTTTGAAAACAATTCCAGAATTTGTAATCGTCTTTCTTCTGAAGAAAACATTTACGTAAAAATGCAATCCCAACAGCACCAATCCCCTAGTACTTTTGGGCGTGTACCACAGGCTGGCCGAAGAACTTGGTCCTTCTCCGATAGATATTTCCAGATGATACTATCGCCAGGATATTACAATTATTTTTTAACCAATTAAAACTGTTGAATCTACGTGAGGGTAGTTCTTATGACGAAGAGACCGCAATATATAAAGGTTTAGGTCCATTAAATCCAAATCCGAGGACCAAAACAACCAGTTCCTTAACACCCATTTAATAATAACATATCTACAAGTTTTGATATATATATGTATTATATTCGAGATATTATTTTATTGTGCAAAATTATTTAATGAATTTTGAATGTCTAAATCTATTTACTTTTGCATGAATTTTTAAATAAATGAATTTCTTTCAAGTATTAAATTGAAAGTAAAATAATGAGAAGCAATTTAAAACCGAAATGAATGAATGGCACAACTTAGAGACTATATTTAACATAAATACATACTAAAAATAATAGTAACTTAGCCATAGTTAAAAGTTTAACTTTTAATATTTTGTGAGAAATTAAGGAATACATAATTTAAGTTAATTGGTTAGAAAAGATAAATACATATGTACTTTTAAAGTTTAAGGAATATAAACAAAATAGTGGAAAAATCCAAACAATTAACGTGGTGGAATTAATTCGAACATAGCATATTTCCAAGTCCAAGAACGGGCCAAGGACTCGAAACGGCAGCGATTATTTTCATACATATAACCTAAGTCCGGTTCCATACAAACCTAAAAGTTAAAGGAAGAAAACTGATTAAAATATCGTATTATGGAATGAGGTCAAACGATCGCATACCTCGGTGTATGGGTCAGTGAGCAAACTTTGTACTGAGAGTAATACTTTGGACACATTCAAAGCTAATGACCAGTTATGTTGAAATATATCAATTCCAACATCACCATGCCGCGATACATTGGGATGCAAGATTTTGGTGAGAAAGCGAACTGTAGGTGGAATCATAGGATATCTGGAAAAAGAAAAAATGATTTATAACGGAATCAACAGCTTCTTTTGTAGATCTTACCTTTCCGGAAAGAATATGAAAATGAAAAATTTACCACCTTCATATGGACTGCCTGGAGGACCCAAAATACTGGCCTGCCAGTACGTATTCTGTTTGTCCAAAGGAATAGCCTCAATGCCCTCTGTGGCATAACTGTTAAGCAAACGAAAGTCATTCCTCAGAAAGTTGGCTCTTATCGCATTTTGTCGGCCTCGTGGTGGTGACGTCAAAGCCATTTGCAGCAAGCATGTGCGACAAAAACAAGAACTCATCAACGCTCCGTACAATTTCATCCAATCTTGAACATCAACCAAATTTTGGAATAAAGGCCAACGTTCTTTGAAATATTTCCGCCACATTTGTTGAGATGTATTTTGTGCTATGATACATTGCCATTGTTTGCACACCTCACTTGCCTTCCACATTGACATATCGTCCAAATAAGAAAAAATTATAACCATAATCTCCACAGGAAAAGATAAGATGTGGTTGGACCTGATGGATGACGTCACCCCACTGATTCCCATTTCACTCGCATTAGCTCTTGCTTCACACAAAAGCTCCATTAATTGTGGTAGTGATCGGGGAGCTGAAGGCCTAGGCCTTTCGACGGCTAACACCAGATCTAGAGGTCTTTCCGGTGCTTCATTTTCTACTGGCAACCCTGGCTGGTCCTCTGGTACCTCCAACATATCGTTATCCACATCTAACTCCACGTCTACTACCACATCCTCCACAACATCATCGTTGTCGGGATCCTCCTCCACATCGTCGACGTCAACTTCAGCATCAACATCATCGTCCACATCTTCGTCATCATCATCATTTTCCTCTGTTTTGTCTTTAAATGGGGGTTCATCATTGCCGGAGTCCTCATCGTCCGATATAGTTGTTTCCAACTCTTCCGCCGGCTCGGTGTTGTAAAGAAAAGCATGACATGTGCCGCACAAGGGCTCGTCGAAGTTTGGTCCATAGTAACCATTGCAAACCCAACAAGTGGAATTATTCTGCAGATTTAGAGAATACAACTTGTAAGAGATGATACTGAAAATATTCATAATTATCTTACCGGAAAATTGAAGTTGTCTTCATGCAAATGATGGTCGTGCTCCCGCTGTTTCTCCTCCACATCTGAATTCATCATATCGTCATCGGATGTATCCATCATATCTATATTGTTCTGTTGCACTTGTTGTTCAGGCACACAAGATGCCATATTATATTGTGTCTTTTATTTTTTGTTACAAATAATTAATTTTCGATAAAACGCAAAATTACTTTTTTTCTCAATGAATCAATGTCAACAACAATACACGGCCATTCGCTTTTTCTCTGACATTCGAAAAGCGAACAGCTGTTCTAAGAGAAATTACCGAATTAGTACAAAAAGGACGGCAAATATCGATTATATGGGCGATAACAATTTTATTCAAAAATATAATTGTTTGTAATCGATTTTACTTTTCAAGTTGTTACGCGATACGTCGTTTTTAGTTTCTTTAAAATTGGCATCCTAAATATTTAAAATCCTCTTCTATACTTCCTTTAGATATGCACCCAAAATCCATCTTGACAGATAACATCTATCAAACTCCATATAAAAAATCCACAATCCCGAATAAAGTGGGTTTTTTATGGGATTTTGTACGACGAACTTCCACCACCTCCAACTAAAAGTTAAAGTTTTTAACAAAATCCCGTATAACTTGATTTTGACGCACATCTGAAAAACATTATTAGCGCAGTTGACACATACCGATTTATTGTACAACTTCCAATCCGATTCTAGTTCTGTGAAGGGTTTTCATATATAAAATACTGTATCACTTCTCAGACTGCATGCAAAATCGATCTTACGTCATTTGTGCTAGATTTCGAATGCAGTGTTCTGTGAAGGGTTTTCATATATAAAATACTGTATCACTTCTCAGACTGCATGCAAAATCGAACTTACGTCATTTCTGCTAGATTTCGAATGCAGTGTGACAAGGCTATTACATATTTCACATTTATATGCGATCTGACATTTGTAAATCGAACTTATGTCATTTCATCTCGATTTCGCATGCAGTCTGAAAAGGCTTAAAGGACGATTTTCAAATGTCAAATTTGTATGGGTTCTGACATTTGTAACTCGAGCTTATTCCATTTCTGCTCGATTACGCATGCAGACTAAAAAGGTTTTAATTTCCATCGATAATTTTGTTGGCCGATTTCGCCCAGTTTCATTCCCAACCGATCTACGACAATAATACGCACTTATGGAAAATTTGGACGTCCTAGCTCCTTTCGTTTAGATGCTAGCATGCTTTCAAAAGATGTACAGACGGACGGACGGCCATAGCTAGATCGTATTAGAATTGTATGTCGATCAAGAATATATATGTGGGCGGGTTGATTTGTATGGATGAAAAAAATAAATAAAAATCGTATAGCAAAAACGTAATGTACATTAAAATCTAAGAAAATTCTCCGAAGAAACCATGGGTCAAGTCGAGAGGCGCGGATTAGAATTTTATTTTAGATACATGGAGAATTTTCTTAGAATTGTATGTAGTTTACGTTTTTGCTATACGATTTAAAAAGTCAACCCGCCCTAATATATATACTTTATAGAGTCTCAGGTCGATATTTCAAGTTTTTACAAACGGAATGGCAAAGTTAGTATACCCCCATCCAGGAGTTGGAGGGTATAAAAAGTCACAACAGGAATTCAAAACAAAGAGGCAAAGGACTTTAGTCCCATCTAAAATTTTAAAAGAAACTCTTGATCGACTGTTTTTCTTAAAAACACTGGATAACTAAGCTGCAATAACAAAAATCTAAATAAAATGTTAAAATTTCACTCAAAATTAAAAATGTTTTTTTTTTTTAAATTGTATTATTATGCATTCTTAAAGAAAAATAGCCATATATATTAGGCCTGTTCGATTGGGCTTACAATTAAGAGACTTGATAAGGTGGCAACGTTTGTTTTTTCTTAAATGGATTAATAGGGAAAACCTGGCAACACAACTAAGAGACTAGCGAGCTACTTTCTTGTTAAGCGAGTAAATTCCATACAAAAATTAAGCTAGTAAGGCCAATCGAACAGGCTATTGAATCAAAAAATCAATCATTTAGAGGTATTTGATAACGGGAATCTAACGACTTACGTAAAATTTATTTTGTTTTATTCTTATTTCGTTGTATAGAGGCTATTTAATGAATTCTTCGCTATATAGAGGCTTTATAGCCCAGAAATTCTTCGTTATAGCTATAGAGCATTTTGTATGGAAGATTTTGCAAAAAAGAGGTTTTTTCGAGGGAATCAGGAAAAATGCGTTATACTGAGTTTTTCGTTATAATGAAGAGCGTTAAATCGAAGTTTCACTGTATCTGTTGGCGGCCAAAGGACGTCCATTTGTACGGTGTCGGCTCCATTCTCTGCTCGACTGACATTAACCAGCTGGTTTTGACAAATACCGCAAACAAAATAAGATCTATTTCACGTGTAACAATTTAAATTGAAGAATAGCGAAAATATCCGTAAATAATTTGTGATTAGCACACAAATCAAGCACAATGAAACAGAAGAAGAAGTTAGGCAAGTCTTTAAACAATTCTCGCTAATACTCGTATTTACATCATTAGATTTTCTTGTAATTAGGTGTTGGCCTGAGCCGTGAAGAACGTCAGGTAATTGTCATTGGTGAAATCATCCAGGAATTATTGCAGGCCCATGAAGAGAAAAAAGATGTCAATCTCAATCGTATGAAATCTCGGATATCTTCTAAATACGGTTTGGAAAGTTCTCCACGTTTGGTGGACATAATTGCGGCTGTGCCGCAAGATGCCAAGAAAATACTGTTGCCCAAATTGAGGGCTAAACCGATAAGAACAGCTAGTGGCGTAAGTAGTAGATGAGTCCTGTATAATATAACTCTTACTTATATTGTATCTTCACACAGATAGCTGTTGTTGCGGTTATGTGCAAACCTCATCGATGTCCTCACATCAGCATGACTGGCAATATTTGCGTTTATTGCCCAGGCGGACCCGACAGTGACTTTGAATACTCCACGCAATCATACACGGGCTATGAACCCACGTCTATGCGTGCCATACGCGCGCGTTATAATCCTTTTCTGCAAACTAGACATCGTGTCGAACAGCTCAAACAACTGGGTCATTCGGTGGACAAAGTAGAATTCATTGTTATGGGCGGTACGTTTAT
The DNA here is from genome assembly GCA_947397865.1 of Polietes domitor. Classification (NCBI taxonomy): domain Eukaryota; kingdom Metazoa; phylum Arthropoda; class Insecta; order Diptera; family Muscidae; genus Polietes; species Polietes domitor. Next base: position 54,335,041 of record OX377619.1, read on the forward strand.
GTGCCTTCCTGAAGATTATCGTGACTATTTCATACGAAATTTACATGACGCTCTTTCGGGACACACAAGCGCTAATGTTGCTGAAGCCGTACGTTATTCGGAAAAATCACGAACAAAATGCATCGGTATTACGATCGAAACAAGGCCGGATTATTGTTTAAAGCGTCACATTTCCGATATGTTATCATATGGCTGTACCCGTTTGGAGATTGGTGTGCAGTCCGTGTATGAAGATGTGGCTAGAGATACGAATCGTGGTCATACCGTTAAGGCGGTATGTGAAAGTTTTCACTTGGGCAAAGATGCAGGCTACAAAATTGTGACTCACATGATGCCTGATTTACCAAATGTAGACTTCGAAAGGGATATTGAACAGTTTATTGTAAGTTAACTACCCTGGCCGAAAAATATTTACTAATTTCTCATTTTGGTTTGTTAAGGAATACTTCGAAAATCCAGCATTCCGTTCCGATGGCTTGAAAATTTATCCCACTTTGGTTATTCGGGGTACAGGCTTGTACGAACTGTGGAAAACTGGTCGTTACAAGTCATATCCGCCTTCAATGTTGGTGGATTTGGTAGCAAAGATATTAGCTTTGGTTCCACCATGGACCCGTGTATATCGTGTTCAACGTGATATACCAATGCCACTAGTAAGGTAAGTTATTGAAATATTTGCATATATAAATCTCCCAACACATTTTAAAACTGCACCTGTTATGTTCTCTTGTTACAGCTCTGGCGTAGAACATGGCAATCTACGTGAATTGGCTTTAGCGCGCATGAAAGATTTGGGTACTGAATGTCGCGATGTTCGTACCCGCGAAGTGGGTATTCAGGAAATTCACAATAAAGTACGGCCTTATGAAATTGAGTTAATACGACGCGATTATGTGGCCAATGGCGGTTGGGAGACATTCCTCTCATACGAAGATCCAGCTCAAGATATTCTTGTGGGCCTATTACGTTTGCGCAAATGTTCACCTGAAACGTTCAGGCCAGAATTAAAAGGTCAATGTTCCATTGTCAGAGAATTACACGTATATGGATCGGTGGTGCCCGTAAATGCCCGAGATCCTACCAAATTTCAGCATCAGGTTTGTGTGGTATTATGTTGTTTGTTTAACTGTCTAAATTATTTTAACTAATTTTTAGGGATTCGGTATGTTGTTAATGGAAGAAGCTGAAAGAATTGCCCGTGAGGAGCATGGCAGCACTAAACTAGCGGTTATTTCCGGGGTTGGCACCAGGAATTACTATCGAAAAATGGGATATGAACTGGATGGTCCCTATATGTCAAAGAAAATCTCTGTTGGACTTTGAAGTTATTATTTTTTATTATTATACTACCCTTAATGTAAAGTTACAGCTGTATACAATATATCAATACAGTCGGATTTGATTTGAATTTTGTTACTTGGAGTTTGAGTCGGGGTGAACAGAACAAACTTTCATTTTAGCTTTCTTTGTTGTTGCAACCACTAGCTATAATAGGTGCTGCGATTTTTTTTCAGTCCGTGGTTTTGGAAACAACCACATATTAGTTATTGTTTTTGTATGAAGTAACGGCGAGGCGTTACTGCAGCACTAGTTTGTTCGTTCTGGTGATTACAATCTGCACCTGTTGCATTGCATCTATTTTATTAGCTGAAAGCTGTAAAAGAAAATCGCTTGAATATAGAATTTGACGTTATTTGTTTATTATTATACTACTTAAAATGTAAAATTACACACTGTAATGTACTATATTAATAGAGGGAGTCGGAAAAAACTAGAAAGGGGGATTCATAATATACACTCAGCTAAATCATTAAAAAGCCATCGTCATTTATATAAATACTATGTTACACAATGAACGTATCGTATGATGAATGCAGTGGAACGTTTGTTTAGAAGTAGCTTAAATTAAATCACACTATAGCCTCTGCCGAGCCAAAGACCACAAAAATTATCCAGCCTACGAGATTTATTCCCGCCGCTGCACTAAAGACCATAGGCCAACTTTGGGTTGCTTCCAAAATGTGTCCTGCCAAATAGACGCCCAGGAAACCGGGAATAGCTCCTACTGTATTCATCAAGCCAAATACGCTCCCAGAATGCGAAGGTGCTAAATCTTGTGGATTGACAGTGACAGCATTATTATGAAAGCCAGTGCCGCCTAGAAACGAATAGTAATATTTACTTCGTAAAATAGAAACAAGATCTCCACGAAAAATACTCACCAATAATCACAGTCATACATATTAAAGCCGTATGAAAATCAGATGTCCTGCTCATTATGAACAGAGCTAAATTTTGCGCAGCAAAACAACAACTTTGAACGATTTTTCTCACTGACGACGTGGACCACTCTCGAGCTAACAGTCTTCCCGTTAGATACTTGGCAAAAAATGTGCTAGGTGGCAAAGCTAGCCATGGTATCATATTCACCACCCATCCTTTTGCATGTGGAAATCCATCGTGGAAATAAGTTGGCAGCCACGAAAGCAATACAAAGAAACAATTCATTTCACAGGCGTGAGTGAGAACGCATGCCCAGAAAGATAATTTACTAAAATATTTTAACCATGGCACAGTATCAACATTAGATTTGTTGACACATAGCCTCGATGGCAGAGATACATTTATGATGCGATTACGTTCACCAGCCATCGCATAGTATCGTAAGATCAAAGCCCATGCAATGCCCATGAAACCAATAACACGAAATACATAGGACCAGCCAAAATAGTCCAGAATAAATGAACCCAAAATGCCGGTAAGCAACGTTCCGAGTGCCGAGCCGGAGGTTAGGAGACCGAAAAAACTTGTGCGTTCATTTGAGCAGAGATTCTGAAAGAAGATTGAATGATGGACATTAAAGTAAAGTATTTGATAATTTTATAGAAAACTTACTTGACTTGTTAAACTTATCATACTGGGAAAGTGTACACCCTGGAAAGCTCCATTAATTATACGTATGGTAACAATAAAAGGAATAGCGTAGTTTTTAACATTGGGAGCCCACCAAATGATATTTGGCATTAGAAATGTTAAAATCGACCAACCAATCGCAGCAAACAATATTACACGTTGACCGCCAAATCGATCACTAAAATAACCGCCAACAACCTGCAAAGCAAGATAAATGAAAGACCAGAAATTAAAAAAAGAGCTTTATACATATCTGCGAAGAACGAAGAAATTGTTAAACAGATTTTGAATTTATACAAAAAAAGGGCATTCAATATATGAGTTTCTGAATATTATGGAAAAACATAGTCTGATAAAATACCGAGCAATGGCTTCGAGGTCCTATTCTTTTGGAAACGATAATATTTGTAGCTTAACAATCCGATTTGAATTTGTATGCCTCCTGTATGTCGATCTGGGTGGATTCTACAGGTTTCGGAAGATGGAAGGTGGTGTTGCCAGAACCCTGGTTAAAAATGCTGAGCACATTGTTAACGTACCCTGAACAAATTGAGACGGCGTTCTTGTCATTTCTGTTTGGATGCAGCACGTATCTTCGTTTTTATCCAAGTTGAGGAATATATATATATATACCATTTTTTCTAAAGAACACCTCATATCCCAGATATTTTCAAATAATACAGCGTACACTATACCAAGTCCTACAATTATTACACCCACCTGAGTCAATGTGTAGCCCCAGAAAAACGAACTCAGCACTGTTCCTGAATCTGTTTTACTCCATTTCATTTCCGCTGCTACTGCTGGTACCAATAAAGGCATGGTTGTGCGCGTCGAATACAACATACAAGTGCCGGTAATTAAAGTGATAAACCAAACGCGTTTCTCGTGTCTGGAATCGAAGAAAGAAAAATGAATCTCAACAACATGTTCAGTACAGCCAACCAACTCTAAACTTACCGGGTCCATAGCGATTGATTATCTACCAATTCATTTCTTAACAATGAATACTTCAATTTTTCATCCATACTCATGATTGATTTGAGATCAGTTCCTTAGTTTAGTGGTTGTAACAAATTTTACAATGGGATCTTGGAATGACACGTACGACTTCGTCAGCTTAAAAGGACCATTTTCTCAAAATACGTGTAAAATCTGAAAACCACTTAATTTCAAGTGGAAGTAAACTATTTTCTAAAGTAATATAATAACAACGGCCAGAGGTTTTTATAAAAAATTCGCGATTTTATTTATTTATATTTAGTTATTTCCATAAAACTGCCACGATTAGTGATTGGCAAATTTTCGATTTTAATTGAAATATACTTTTTTGAAATCGATTATTTCGCAATCGATTATACATGTAGTACAACGTTCTAAGTCGATATTTACTAACCGATTACCGCTCTTTAATATAATTCCGTTAAATTTTGGCCCACAAACACACACAGAAAAATGTGAACAGTCAACAAAAATATTTTTGACAATTCATAAGCGCCGTTTACCCTTTAAGATTTATTGTACAATTTGAAAATAGATTATGAGGAAACCTAGCAGTTTTCGATGGAAAATTATTTTTATCTGTAATAGCCTTATCACACTGCATGCGAAATCTAGTTTAAATGACATAAGGTCGATTTGCAAATGTCAAATGTAAGGCATCTGACATTTATAAATCGACCTTATGTCATTTAAACTAAATTTCGCATGCAGTGTGGCAAGCCTATAACTAATGCTTAGATCTAATGTCCAGTTTTTCATTTAGATCTAATGTCCAGTTTTTCATTTTCAGACTGCACGCGAAATCTAGATATTTGTATGGAAAATTACATTTTTACCTTTTCAGACTGCATGACGTGGAACAGCACTATATAGTGGCCTTTTCGGAAACGCATCGTTGCAGTGCATCGCATTCATTATGCTATCATCCAATCCACAAATTAAATTTATTACGAATTTGTTATGAAATATTGTAATGGTATATACAATATTCTTAATACATGTTTTTATGCAGTGTTTTTGTCTCTTTGTACTTTAAAATTTTATAATTACAATTCGAGTAGTCATTCTTAAAACAACTTCTTCTATTATCATTATTTTGGAAATATGTCCAATGCAGCATTTCTTTAAAGACCATTTTCTGTGTTTTATTGTTATTGACCGTCGATTCGTTGGGAACTTAGGAATTCTAATTGTATGCTCTTTTTATTATATATTTATTTTTGTTTAATTACTAATTTTATTTTATAAGTTTATTTTAATTTATTTATGAAAATTTTCAGTTTGAAATACATATTATATACATATTTTACATATTTTATTATTTTTTTAATACTAGTAATAATAATCCATTACTAGCAGTTAATTGTTTAAATAGTTTAAGACATTTAATAATTAATTTAATATATGTAATTTCTTGAAGAATATTGTAATTCAATTATAATTGGCCACTTGGCTTGGAATTACAAAGAAATACATGAAATGAAAAATTTTCCATTGGTATTGCTTTCGCATTTGCAATTGCAAATAAAAAAATCATAAGAAATTTAATTTGTGAATTGGATGAGAGTCTAAATGAATCTGATCCACTGCAGTGATACGTTTCCGAAAACTCTAGGTAATGTTTCTCATATTATATGATTTTTGTTTAATTGTTACCGGTTCTAATCTACTTTTAAACATTTAAAAAATATATATCCAAATGACAGCAGTAATACCTTTTCAGACTGTATGTGAAACCGAGCAGAAATGACATAATAGCCTGCAGACAAAATCGATCTAAAATTACATAAAGTAGATTTAAAAATGCCAGATGTCGATTTACAAAATGGATGCTGTTGTTACCACCACAAATTATTAGGCCAGTTCGATTGGGCTTACTAGTTTACAATTAAAAGACTTGATTATGGATCAACAAGATAAATCTAGCAGCACAACTAGAGTAGGAATTTACTTTGTTGTTAGAGGCTGATATATATCTCTCACGAAAACTTAGTTTCCATAAAAAAATGAAATTTGCTTATAGCCTTGTCAAACTGCTTGTGAAATGACATAAAGTCGACATTTTAAATCGACATTAAATCACTTAATTTCGCGTGCAGTCTGAAAAGGCTATAAAATAAAAAAATAAATAAAAATTTAAGTGTCAAAACTGTATCTATAAACAAACATTGATTTCTCCCTTATTCAAGCTGTAGTCGTTTTTGAGTCAATTTCTAATTAAAATTTGGCATACACGTGAATAAAAATGAAAATTTCTCTTAAAGTGTAATAAGTTCCATTTTCAAACATCAAATATCATTCCATCTAGATTTCGCATGTAGTCTGAAAAGGTTATTATGTGTATTATCTTTGTTGCCCTTTTCTAAGAAAATTAAAGATTTGAAGAAGAAGAAGAATCGTGTTTTCATTACAATGTCTACCGGCTTTTGTTGTTGTTGCCATCAGTTGTGAAAATAAGAAGCAGCATTTTTAGTTTGCATACACATTGAACATACTCCATTGTTACAAAATGACAAAAGCGGAACCTCATTCCAGTTGAATGCCATGCTTCTTCTTGCTTGCATACATTTTTTCGCCGTGTCTTGCAAAAAAGTTTTATAAATTGTATAAAGATTTATTATTGTAAATTTTATAAATGAAATAATTCCAAATAGTGTAAGGAACGTGCAGATTATGATGGCACCTTTTAAGCGCCAACGTCAACCTAAAATGACCACGCAGGCACTGCTGGATTTTGATTTGGGCGAAAGCAGTTCAGACAGTGACTTTCGCATAGATGACTTCGATTCTGACAACTCAAAGGATGATGATGACGATGGTGGGGATAATTCTAGTTCCGCAACGTCGTCGGATGACGACGATGATGGCGACGATAAGTGTGACACTGATGATTCCACCAAACAGTTGAAACAATTGTTAGCAGAGGCATCAGAGGAAATCAAGGAAGATGAGAAAAAAACAACAAACAAAAAGGATGATGTCGTTAATGGTGGTGAAAACTTAGACAGCATGTTGAAGAAAATAGATGCAAAACCGGTTACAGTACCGAAGATTCCGCTCAAACCGATTTGTTGTGTTTGTTTGGGTGATCGCAGTGATGACTCCAATGAAATCGTTGAGTGCGATGGTTGTGGTGTTTCAGTTCACGAAGGATGTTATGGCGTTAGTGATAATAATAGTATATCCAGTACAAACTCAACGTGCTCGACAGAGCCGTGGTTTTGCGAGGCTTGTAGGGCAGGGGTATCAGAGCCCACCTGTGAATTATGTCCGAATAAGGGTGGGATTTATAAGGAAACGGATGTCGGAAAATGGGTCCATCTGGTATGCGCTCTATACGTGCCTGGTGTGGCATTTGGCGAAGTTGACCAGTTGTCGTGCGTGACGCTTTTCGAAATGCAATACAGCAAATGGGGAGCTAAACCATGCTCGCTCTGTGAAAATGCAAGATTTTCTCGAACCGGCGTTTGTATAGGATGTGACGCCGGTATGTGCAAAACGTACTTTCATGTGACTTGCGCCCAAGCTGCTGGATTTCTAACGGAAGCCCATCATGAAGACACAGATGCTGCCGATCCTTTCTATGCTCACTGTAGAGTACATTCAGAAAAGGAATTGGTTCGAAAGCGGAAAAGAAACTACCATACATTCCGATTAAATATGGATGAGAAACAAAAAGAGAAGGTTTTACATAAACTCGACGATCCGTGTCCTGCACAATTGAGAATAAACCGTAAACTACAAAAGTATCAAACAAAGTACGCCAATCACAAACAGTCCCGGCCGGATCCATGGGTTCCCACACAAAAAATGTCTCGTCTGATAACTACCTCAGCGTCAGCGTGCAACAGACTTTTAGCCAAAGCCAATGTTATGGAAGTGAATGTGGACTTAATGGAAGAACAAGAAATGCAAGTCCAGTCCCTCACGGATATACGCAAAAAATGGCATATAGCTCCAGCATTTAGTGTGGAATTTGTTGCCTATTACATTGATCGTATAGCGCGGACAAAAGAACTAAAGGATCAGCTAACGGAAATGGTGACAAGGAACTCCACCCTAACAAAGGAACAAGGTCATCTTCGCACGGAATACGATACACTATTGGATAAGAATAAAGACCTCAAGGAGAAACACGAATCCCTCATAAATTCCATATCACAATTACAAACGCACATAAACTCCTTATGTCCGAATAAAAACCTACCGAATCCAATGAATATCGGCAGACCCGTCAGCGAGGAAAATGCAAAACCCACCACTCCACCCTATCGGCCCATAAGCGTACCTACGGCGGCCGCGTTAAAAATGGGAGTAGGGTTTCCATTGGCTCACTTGGGTCACCCGAACACAAAAGGAGATAACAATAGACTGCTCAGTACACAAGCAAAGAGTTCACCACTCGCCTGTAATTCTTCGCCTATTATAAACTTTCCTCCGTCATTCCTCAGTCAAACACACAAATCTCCCAACCTTCATCTTCTTTCCTCAGCTCCTCCAGTGGAAACCCACAATTGTGGCATATGTAAAAAATCAACGGATCAACATTTATTGGCTAAATGTGATACATGTAAATTGTACTATCATCTAGGTTGTTTAAATCCCCCGCTAACGAGACACCCGAAGAAATCGAAACTATATGGTTGGCAGTGTTCGGAATGTGATAAGTCCGATCAGTCAGATGGCCTGTCTGAATTGCCCAAAGGACCACGAAAGTCACGAACTCGGTTCAACAAAGACGGCATCATTGTGCCAGTGAAGAGCGCAACGTACAGTGAGGAGTCTCTTCAATTCTTAAATAATGCACACTCAGATTCAGGGCCAGGCCCTGCCAAAAGACGTTCCTTAGATAATCAAATCACCACAAATTCATCAGCTTCTCCATCGTCGTCATCCTTTAAGAAACTGCTGAACAAATCGTTACCGAATGTCATTGAAATATCGCCAGCAGATCCTACTGAACAAAAATCACATAGTTATGCCAATAACAATAACAACAACAATAATGATAGTTCTGATTCACATACTCCGAAATTAAGTAAAAAATCTAAGTTAAGTTTAAATTACTCAAAATCAATGGCATCACAACAAGTGCTGCTACAACAACAAGGAATTGTAAATAAGGAAAAATCTTCATCAAAGCCAACGAAAACGAAAGTAGAGAGTAAGTGGTCTAACAAGATTGCAGCAATTGATTATTGTCTTTCATAATTTTGCTAATTTATATGGTATGGTACAACACAGGGTGATATTTTGATTTTTCCAAATTCTTGGTGAACTTTTGTACTAAAAAAATTTATTTTATTTAGGACTACATCAAATCAAAGAAGGAATTATGTTGAAGAATAATATTATGTCGAAGATCAGATTTTCGAAATTTAAAAATTTGTTGCTCCGTGCTTGGGATTATAATTTAAATCTGTGGGGTAAATATTGAGACAAGTATCTTCAAACACTATAGCGGAACATTTCAATGTGTCTTTTAGACTAATTATTCTATAGATTTCCGTCAAAGTATCTGGAAGAGTATTTCCGTAAAAGAGGATTATTATGTAGATTAGATATATACACATTGCGAACTGGTATTTTATGTCCAGTTTCCTTAAACACAAATCACAATTATAGCCGTGTTTTATTGGTAACTTGCTTGTAAAGCGAATAATAGGTTCAAGTTCTATTTTAGTCGCCTAGCCTGCTAGCGATGCTTCTACAATATGTTTCCAAACATATTAAAAGCTCCAAAGGGAGTAAATTTTATATACATATAACACAGGAGTAACTCCTGTGTCCCTACAAATGACCCCGACATTGATCATAATGAAACTTTTAGAACGACCATTAGCTAATTTATCAAGATTCTCTAAATGCATTTAACTATACTTACATATTAAACCCATTTAACGATTATTGTTATTATTTGTACATATGTATTATATGTACATGTGTATGTCGACCGAATCTTTTGTGATTAGTTGTTTTAAATATAAATGAGACGCAATTAATTCTATATTACAAATACATAAATACTTATTCGAAATATTTACTATCACCCTGTGTTGTTTTTGCCATTGTGATTATAGTGAAATAATTTCTAAATATTGCTTATATACTATATTTTAGATACTCATCCATCACCTGTGCTGACGTCATTGCCTATTGATGAACCATTAGTATTAGTTATGACACCTAAATCATCTACACCACTACCTGCTGTTGCAGATCCTGATCCATTGGCTTTGCCTCCTGTATCAACGACTAATGCCACAACAATCAACAATATCAATGCGTTGCCATTGGAAGGTGCGTTAACAGCCACAGATATCAATTCTAAACAATCCCGCAAACAAAAAAGAAAAGACAAACATAAAAATAAGCACAATCTCTCATCTGACACAGAGAGATCGATGAGCAAAGAACATAAACGTAAACGCAAAAAGAAACAACACGATTTGGAGGCACCGAATGATACGTTGGCCGGCATACCGAAAATCAAAATTAAATTTAAAACGTTACCTTTGCCCGGAGAAGTTACGCCAGAAGCTCAATTTTTCTATGTTTCTGCCGATATGGTACGTTCTGCCGATGAAGCTTCTCGGCCTGGCTCAGTGGAAACTATTGAAGATTTAACACCTTCTATTATCCCTGATCCTGTTCCAACAACCCCTAAACTGAATATAACTCCGACCCGTCCCCATTCCGTTAATGCTGCGACAAAGACTTCATCGAATTCACCAAGTATTGCTAGTGTTTCGCCCGTTAAGTGTGTTACATCCCCACGTAAAAGTAGTCCTCGTAAATCTATGCAGCCACGGACATCTGTTGGTGGCAGCACAGGAGGAAGCACGAGTGGAGGTCGGATCAAAACTCCAGCTCAAAATGCAAACCAAGTACTCACATGTTGTGTCTGCCAAGCGAATGGCACTTCAACTAATATGGTTACATGCGACGAATGCCGCAAGCACTATCACTTCACATGCCTAGATCCGCCACTGAAAAAGTCTCCAAAAATAAGGGGATACTCTTGGCATTGTGCCGACTGTGATCCCACAGATGAGGAGAAACATTAATAATGGATATTTTTACAGTATTTCAACTCATTTATTTATCTTCTTTAAAATTTCTCTTATCATTCAATGACACAGATTCACACACATTGATCGCTTATTCTGAATCTTTAGATGGTTATATTATTATTATATTACGCATGACCACCGATTTGAGATCGGTTTTAATTTTATTTAATATTAGGTTCTTTCACAAAAAATAAATTTTACATTTTAACAATAATAATCAAATTAAATTGCTGAAAATTTATGTTTTGTATGTATATTATTTTTTCTAATAGAAGAACCAAGAAATACTTGTTTGCTTCATTGTGAAAAGGATTTTAAGCTAGTCGGTTAGGTAATTCAAGATATTTTTGTTCTGGAAGAGAAAGAGAATAAGAAGTCCCCTTCAATAAATGATATTGAATCAATTGGAACGTTTGTTCAACACTACAACTTGATGTTACTTGAATTGTTAGTGTATTTTTGCTAAATAGATCTAAACATTTTCTTAAATTTAATACCATCTTAAAAATCTAATATATATGGATGAATTAGTTTGGTTTATAGACTGTTTACGATTCGTACAGATAAAAATAAAACCCCCCTTTTCACCAAATCAGATTAGAAATAACTAACAGTTATGGATAATGGTTAGCTCTAACTGAAGTTTAATTAGACTTTGCGAAAATGGGAATAAGTACAATTTTTTAATTTGTACAAAAATCACAATTCAATTATGTTATTAATTTCAGAATGTGTAATAATAGAAATTTCGTAAAACAGAAAGAAAAACCACTTAATTATATTCACATTAGGAAATGTTCGTTTTCATTGAAATGTTGGCGTCCGTTTTTCTTAAGTTTTTAGTGGTAAAACGACTACATAGTTTTTTATATAAATAGTTCAGAACAAACGGCTCAAACTCAAAGTTATTTAAATAATAAAAAATTTCAGCGTTCGCGTTCACTCAGTTTGATTTAGAAAATGAGGTGGTTATCCATCTCTGATACATCCATAAGTTGTAATTAGTTTTCAGTGACATTTGTATAAATACTACACCGAATATTAAAAGACAATATTCCGAAGATACTATTTTAAGTAAGGTCCAAGTTAAACGGTGACTTTTTTACTTGACTCAAAAGTCATGATAGAGATTCTTCCGGGGTAGAAAAACCACGAAGTGAAAATTTGTGGGATATTTTGACTTTTCTCTTGTAGACTTATAATATTTGGAACACATGACGAAAGAAGCAAGCAAAAGGTCATTGTGTAAATCGATACAACTTTACGTAGCAACTTCAAAAGAAAATTAAAAAAATCATCGTGTAAATAGGGTTTAATTCAACTTTGACAATTACCATTATTAAATTTACAGGATTCAATATTTATTATACAATTTAATGTTTTTGCTAAACTATTACTTTTATAACTTTTAATATAGATAACTTAGAAATTCCGATAATCAAACCGGTGTAATCAGAAATTGAATAAAGAATACGAGATGAATTGAGGTCAAAATTAAAACGAATGACAAATTTAATAGCAATCGAACTTTTATCATGAATACTACCATTTATTGGTTCTCCAAAAAGAGTTCAGCTTTAGTAGGAAATGAATTTCATTAATTTTCATATAAAATGTATTTAATTTCATTTATTTCTTTGTAATACTAAACCAAGTTGGCGGGCAATTATAACCGAATTTTACAATATACTTCTGAACTCATTAATTTACTTAAACTATCTATAATTATAGGGTGTATAAATTATAGATGTTAAATGTATTTTGACTGTTATTTTTCTGACAATCGTAAGAATGCAGCTTTACGTTGCTAACTGAGAAATATATTTAAATTCATTACATTGGTCAAGTAAAGACAGGAATGTTTCGATTCGAAAGACTACTACGCTGAATCCGTATATAACATCAGAATTTGTCTTATTTGTGGTTATTGTGTGGCTGCACGGGATGAAAAAACTTTTTGAGATAATTATTCACTTATGTTAAAGATTAACGGTAGTATTTATCACAGGATTATAAGACGAATTTTCAGCGTACGAATTAAAGTAATAGTTGAATGTTTTTATCGTACGCCGTAGACGAATGAAAATAAGTTACAAAAACTGGACCTCAACTTTTGATATTTTTATGATTTTTTTGAATATGACAGTAAGGACCTGTTTTTGTTTAAATCACGGACCGAGCGCTGGATTTCCATGACCCTTCTCATGGAATTTTTTGGTTAACAATTGGCATTTTTGTTTTCGGGTTTATAACGTTTTTTTTTGTCGATGGTGGTCAACGGGTGCTAGTATTGACTACAGCTCTGACAAAAAAAATTAGAGTAACCACCAGTTTTGACAGTCGCAGAAACCGCATATTTTTACGTCACCAATATTCACAAAACAGCTGTTCTTGACGTTTTCATAAATACAAAAAACTGTTGTTTTCATTCGTCCAAGAAAGTTGCAGCGTTCTCTGTTCCTGTGTAGATTTTCACATAAAACTCTAACAAGATGCGTGTAACTATCACAAGATTGACCAAAATGGGACCCAAATTGAAGGAGTTGCGCATTCACTTGTGCCAAACTGGAGAGGCTTCCAAGGGTGCCAGGTAAATAGATGGAGCCGTTTCATATACTAAGGTTACATAATATTGGAGGAAATATAAATAAAAACTATCCATTATCCTTTACCCGAACTATTCAGAGAATATGTGGAACGTTTCTATCCAGCTTTGAAGAAGAACAATCCTGAATTGCCCATTTTGATTAGAGAATGTGAAGGAGTTCAACCACGTTTGTGGGCCCGTTATGGTAAGTGACACCGGTTACAAAGTTCTGCAATTCGATTTTTCTTGATTCGATTTGGATTTGGCATGAAAGAATAATTTATTTAAAAATTACAAATGGGACGTGCGTGTATAACATCCGTACTCATTGAGTTCTATTCACCTGCACCTTTTGACACTTCAAACTACTTCATATTAAAAGTAAATTGCACTTAAACTAATATACATCTAATGAGTGCTTTGTTTTCTTGCAGCTTTGGGTAAAGAAACCTCAGTACCATTAACAAATCAATCTGCCCAGGACATCCAAAAACACGTCGAAGCTGTAGGCAAATAAATAGATGATAACTCGCATTTTGGGTTTTGTGAATTCTTCTGAAGATTTGTACGATATAAGTAAATAAACTAGTAAACAAATTGACTAAACTGTATTTATTTAAAGCAATAATTGATCAAGCATCTTATTTTATTAGTTCCAATATTTCACAATTTCATGAATTGCATTTTCAGGGAATGTTTCTACAGAGCGAATAAAAATACAGCCCAATTCCGCAGGAGATATTTCCAATTCCTCATATAATTAATTAAAATTCCTCTCGAGATTTAGCTCTATTCTAATAGAATTTTGAAAATGGGGAAATGTGGGCAATCTAAATATGAGGAAAAGTGCAAGACGGTAAACATTCATTTCGAGTCTTCTCCTCTTATTCTAACTGAATTTGGAAAATGGGAAAAAAGTGGGCAATTTGAATATGAGGAAAAGGGAAAGATTCCATTCGTGTTGTCTCCTCAACTATTTTGAATGCAGCTTGTGGAAAAATGTAAGTATTAAAATAAAAATATTCAAAAACAATGGCTTAAAGATTTTTTAAATCAACAAATTGAGCATAATCCTGACATCTATAACGTCTGAAATGCTAAGCACCATATAAAAAACATTGCAATTCTTTTACTCTCTATTGTTGTAGTTAGTTTTATTCAAGGCGGACAAATATGCTCTTAAAAATCCGTAGAAACGACACATTACTTTCCAATACTAGTCTAGTGCCCGCAAGCTGCAAAAATTGCAAATAACTGCTATGTTTAACAATAAGTGTAACAGCAGATAACTTTTTAAATTGCTGAAAGTACGATGTAATCAGTCCATTAACCTTTAATATTTTTGAAACCTATAACAGCAAAATATTTATAATTTAAGCGTATATCGGCATTAAATCCATTTTTCAGGGTAGCGTCAATTAGTACCTTAACGCTCCGTTTTGAATAGTAGATTTTACTTTTCGCCTTTTATTATATCTTAAGAGCGAGAACAAGGATGTTCATAAATGGACTTATAATTAAAAACAAAACAATATTATAAATTGTATTTATGTATTCACAAAATTTTAAAATTTGTAGACATTTATTTAATATTAATAGTAATAGGTTTTTCAAACCCTCACTTTTGTGATAACAATTACATCTACAGACGTACATTAAGCTTTGCTTTGCCATTTCCTTGTACTTAGAAGTACTTTGAATTTGTCTAAAATACATACTACTAATTGGACGATGATAAAGCATATACGCTAATTGCAAAAATAGTTAAGTTCATCAAAATTCGTCTAAGCTTCTGAGAGTTCTCCATCGGGTGGCCTCATTAATTATCGAATGGTGGCAGACCATATAGTTCGGGTTGAAAAGCTTCCAATGACAATAGTCTTTGAGTTGCCAATGAGCACATTTCCAAAGGAACACGTTCATCGGGTACCATTACTGATTGCATACCAGCGCTATGGGCAGCTTTTACACCATTTGGAGCATCCTCAAATACCAGGCATTTCGAGGGCTGCGGCTTATCAGGGAAACGTGAGGCGGCAATGAGGAATATGTCAGGTGCTGGCTTTCCTTGTTTAACTTCAGGATCCGATGATCCGCAAACACGATGATTAAACAATTTAAAGATTTCGCGATGATGGGTGATTTTAATTTCGACCATATCTTCACCCGAACTTGTAGCCAGACAGAAGGGTATTTTGTGCTTATGCAAATGACGCAAAAGGCGTTCGGCACCTATAGAAGGCAGTGAAAGTGTTTGTTAGTGAAATAGGTTTACTCACTACTTTACTTTTACTTTAACAAATAAATTAAACTATATAATTAATGTGTTATATGTAGATATGACTATTCTTTTAATACAGCACCGTAAACCATCTTATTTCATAGTGATTTGGATGAAAACGATAATGATAGAGAAAGAAAAATGTTGGCCAAATCACATTTACAGGTATGCATCATGCACATTTTTGCATTTGCAGGTTGTAGTGTTTTAAAATCGGGAACAGGCATAAATAAGTCGAATACTGTAGCCGACTATATGTATATGTAAGCCATGGTTGTAGCTTATTTGACAAACAAAACATAGATTTAAAGCATTGGTTGGATACCTTAACAAAAACTATATATTCGGGATTTCGCTAAGATTTCTCGACTTTCCCGAAAAAGATAATTTTTGTTAACATAGCAAAACAAAGCATAATAGATTAGGTCAAAATTACGAATTTTCTTTAAAAATTGAGTGCCACGTCGTACGTCACCTAACCCGTCGTGGGGTGTCACGTCGTACGTTTCCGTACGACAGTGATTGCTTTTACTTATAGCCAAAAAAATACTTGGCCTCCGGGGAAGGTTTGCGTCAAAGCCGCTTGTCGCTCAATGTGTTAAATAATTATATGAGACATGTCATAACACGGTGACAATAATTCTACGCTACAAAAGTAGTCCATGCCTTACTAGCATCTATAGATATTTAGGTTAGATAAATACATACATATAACGTTATATGGGTATTATTAAAACTAGATAACATTGAATCCCAACAACGAAAACTATATTAACTTATAAATAGGATTAAATTAGTTTATAATACTTATATAATATTGTATATATGCTGAATAAACTAACTATATAACAACATAACTCGTAAATAATTTTAGTATTCTAAACACCAATGTACTTTTAACATAATTTGTCAAAATAGTTTTGGAAATCAAAAGGCAAATAACAGTTCGCATATAGAGCAAAAAAGTTTAAAGATTTCACTCTATATAGCAAGAAAAACAATAGTAACGAAATCATAAACCAATTCCATGAAGAAAGTTATGCATACGGAAAAGAGATTTACAAATACACAAATATATACAGGCAAAACAAAAGATTGAGATCGAATAATTTTTGTGTGTTTATATGTATATATATCAATGTATCTATCTATCCGCCAATGATTTATCTGGCTTTCATTTTGAAAAATGTAAACGTGCATAACAGTTAACTATGTATGTATGTACATTCATTAAAATAAGTCATTGACAATAACCTTTTTTCAGTGGGCAATCTGACAATCTTTCCCTGCATTGCTTTTGGAACTTTTGCAAAAATTCTTCCGTAGTTATCGGTAAGCCCAAATCGGTAACAACAATTTCAGCTGTACGTGGTTCAGTAGTCCCCAAAAGCTTGAGGCGTACTTCAAGTGGATATGGTTTATCGTATGTTTGTGCTATTTGCCTTATGACTTCCTCGTACACAGCTTCAGTATCTGTGCCATCCATTGCACGAGTGTACAAAAGACAAAGATAAAAAAGGAGAAAAAGGGAAGAAAAATATTAGTATTGTTTGATCTTTTTAGAATTACCTGGCATTAATTGAGCACTGCTCATAATTTCCGAATTAATCTGTTTTTGCAATTTAGAATACTCCTCTGGTGTAATTGGTAATTTATAGATGTCAACTATTTTACGGCACATATCCATGTGAACCATTCCCATAAGCATGAGTTTTACGTCAAACGTGTAGGCCTGACCGCCATATTTATCCAAGATTCGTTGCGTGGCAACTGTATACAACTTTTCGGTGTCTGGAGTATTTGGAGAGATTTTAAAATTAAATAATGAAGAGGCAGTGGGGAACAATTGCGGAACATTCATTTCTTTTATTTCCTTGTAATTCCAAGCCAAATAGCCGATTATAATTTAATTACAATAGGACTGTTTTTCTTTAAGCCGGGATAACAAGCTGCGATAACAAAAACGTTAATAAAAATGTTTTCACACACACATTGATATTGTTTTGGCGACAATTTAAAAAAAAAAAAAGAATTTTTAATTTTGAGTGAAATTTTAACATTTTATTTAGATTTTTGTTATCGCAGCTTAGTTATCCAGTCTTAAAGAAAAACAGCCACAATATTATATATTACATTTGCTATATGCTCAATTAAGGAAAGCTTTTCGATGTTTTTGTTATATTTTGTATTGCTAAGTTACCATTCACGAGATAGGGTTGTTCAACTTTTTTTATTGGCAATATTTTTTAAAAAAATCCGAGTGGAAGCCTAGTGGCGAAGGCATTTTTTATAACTTGTTCTGAAGGTTATTATAATTCCTCAATATTTCGATTAGTTGCATGTGAGAAGATTTGAAAGGAAGTTCTCATTTTATTTTTCAAGTTTCAAGTAGAATGAAAGACGAGAGGCTACGAACTCAAGGAAGTATTATTATTTTATGTATGGTGACTCATTCCGTGTCATTTATTTGTCCGCTCTCCATCATATGGTAATCCATCGAGGAACAGGTTTAAACAGATCCTTGTGGAATTTAATACAGAACTTACCCAATAACAAACCATCCATATCAAAAATGCAATGTGTAACTTTATTATACTGTTCAGCCATAATTAGTGCGAAATTTTCAGGGTCAAATACACGTTATCAATTTAATTTTTGCGAAATGTAATATAGTATATATATATTGTATATGATGTAACGTGTAACGTTGTTTACGGAAGCTTAAGTATAAGAACAAATTTTATTCTTTGTTTTATACTGAAATATTAGCAAAACTAATGTCTAATGTCAAGAGTTGAATGTAGAGAGAAGGAATGTAAAGACCGCTTTCCTCCTAATACACCTGATGCGCTAGAACCCAAATTTCAAGGTCGTACTCCCGTAACAAACACTCAAATACTGTAAACTACTTTTGCCCTTTTCTTTTATATGAATTTCGTTTCCAATAATGTTGCATTCAGACTATCCTATCTGACTTTGAGATCTGTACAAAAGTGTGTATGAAAAGGCTATTAATTATAAATCATTGATGTCATTTTGCCATTTTTATTGTGAAATAAAAATAAAAATGATAAGATAAATATCATACTACAATAATAAAAACTATATACAATAGCGGTGTTCACGATCAGATGTATTTGTGTTAAACATTTTCAGTACAATAGCGGAGTTCACGATCCGATGAATTTGTGATAAACTTTTAAGGCTAATAGCATGCGAAATCTAGCCGAAATGACATTAGGTCGATTTACAAATGTCAGATCCCATATAAAATTGACATTTGAAAATCGACCTTATGTCATTTCAGCTAGATTTCACGTGCAGTGTGGCTAGGCTATTAGTCCAAGAAACCAAAGTGGGCTAAAAAGTGCTAAATTATAAATATGTAGTCTTTGGGTGTGAAATCAATAAACCATAATTCAAATTATCAAAAAGTATGAAATTATAACAAGTTTGTTATCAATATAAAATGTCATATTATAGCCTTGTCACACTGCATGCGAAATCTAGTTTAAATGGCATAAGGTCGATTTCCAAATGTCAAATATGTATGACATCTGGCATTTGAAAATCGACCTTATGTCATTTGTGTGGCAAGGCTATTAATTAAAAAATTGTAAGTTAATTTGAACGAATCAAAACCAGGAAATTATAAACTTAATTGTAAATTTAGGAAGATTGAATATGACAGAATTTATTACTTATTTTCAAATTTGCACCAACGTGTGCACGAAGGGATTTTCATCCAAAAATAGCTGTTGCCTATAGCCTTGTCGCACTGCATGTTTGTGTAATTTAAACTAGATTTCGCATGCAGTGTGACAAGACTATTAGAAAAGAATAAAATAATGGTACTTTTTGGTTTGGTTTTACACAGCCTTTACCATAAATACAATTTTGTACACCAAATCGTCATATAAAGGGTGATTTTTTAAGAGCTTGATAACTTTTTTTTTAAAAAAACGCATAAAATTTGCAAAATCTCATCGGTTCTTTATTTGAAACGTTAGATTGGTCCATGACATTTACTTTTTGAAGATAATTTCATTTAAATGTTGACCGCGGCTGCGTCTTAGGTGGTCCATCCGCTTAGTCCAATTTTGGCATTTCCACGTTTTTGAGTAACAGAGACCCAATTGGTGCGAACGGCGACGAATCGAAAATTGGTGGTCATCATTAACACTGGCCGATACAGCTGCGATATTTTCTTCAGTTCGCACTCTACGTAAGCGTGTTGGTGGTTTAATGTCCAACAATGTAAATTTGGTGCGAAATTTAGTCACAATAGCCCGAATAGCCGCTTCAGTGGGTCGATTAAACTGACCATAAAATGGAAGCGCGCAATGAACTTTCTTAACAGAGCACGCATTTTGATAATAAAATTCAATAATTTGCAAGCGTTGTTCGTTTGTAAGACGATTCATGATGAAATGTCAAAGCATACTGAGCATCTTTCTCTTTGACACCATGTCTGAAATCCCACGTGATCTGTCAAATACTAATGCATGAAAATCCTAACCTCAAAAAAATCACTCTTTACAACACAAATTACAATACAAATATTTTTTTTACACTTTATGAAATTTCAAAAGTAATGAAATGTGTTTTAGTAAACATAAAAATTTTACTATATCATACACTTCTTAAAAAAAAAAAAAAAAAAAAAACAAAAAATGATCTCTGAATAAATAGAAACAAATCTATAATAATATAAAATGTGTCAAAAGTACAAGACATTGGATCGTGAACTTCGCTAATGATGGTGTATTGGTGAGATAGTCTGAATGTTCTTTCACATTGCATCCTGGCGATGAGAAACGTGGAAACGTGCACAGCTTTTGATACAATGAGAAGATTTTTTGCTCGTTGCCATAATTAAGGCTGCCACACTTGCATGCGAAATCTAGCAGAAATGATATTAAATTGATTTACAAATGTCAGATCCCATACAAATTTGACATTTGAAAATTGACATTATGTTATTTCAGCAAGATTTCACATGCAGTGTGACAAGGCTATATAGCCTTTTCAGATCCCCACAGATTTCACATTTGAAAATCGGCCTTATGTCACTTCAACCAGTGTGACAAGGCTGTTAGATTTCACATACAGTGTGACTAGGCTTATTTCATTTCAGTTAGATTTCGCTATAAATTATTTTAGCCTTCTGTCTGAAAAGCCTTTTCAGAGTGCATGCGAAATCGAGCCTAGCTCGACAAACTTTTCAACTGCCACCCCTAATGTATTGCTACACTTTAATGCAACCAAGTGATTACTGAACACATCTAATGGAAATTAGATGACAACTTGGGAATGCGACCAACTTCGCTCACTTCTTTCTTTCGTAAAAATTAAAGATGGTGAGTGGATGTTGTTCTTTACTCGAGTCGCCACAAAATAGTCAAAAATTTAAGAAAAGAAGTGAATCGAAAACATGATACCTATAAAATAATTTAAATAATTCAAAATGTTATAATTGATCATTAAAAATGTACAAGAAGTGACAAGTTGTGAAAGTAAGCACCTAACCTAACCTCAAACAAACAAACCGCTCTTGTTTTTGTGCGTCTTGACATGTAAATTTTCGTGGCGACTCGTTAAAAACCAAACACGTGTTTGGCCAAAATGAAATATGAAATTTATTAGAATTTCGTTTGTTTCCTTTGTTGTGTTTCTAGTCGAATATCAAGAGGAAGAAGACCAGAAAGCTTCGCGGTCATGTGAGTCATGGTCACGGTCGTATTGGCAAGCACCGTAAGCATCCTGGTGGTCGCGGTAACGCTGGTGGTATGCACCATCATCGCATCAACTTCGACAAATACCATCCTGGTTACTTCGGTAAAGTTGGTATGAGAAACTTCCACTTGCGTCGTCAACACAAATTCTGCCCCACACTTAACTTGGATAAGTTGTGGTCTTTGGTCGGCGTCGACAAAGTTGCTGAATTGCAAAAGGAGAAGTCTCCTAAAGCTCCAGTCATTGACTTGGTTAAATTTGTAAGTTTATTTAGTTTTTTTTAGATAAAATATCACAAATTATTGAAAGAGAACAAAATAACATGAAGATATACCCTAAGGCGTCGGGCGGACTGAATTGCGACCGTACAATTGCTTTTCCCATGTAGCGAAAGCCTTTCAGATTATTTTTTTCTACTTCAAATAATGCAATTAATTTTATATTATTGAAAAATATAATGCTACAATAATTATTTTCTTTTCCACCACAGGGTTACTACAAGTTGTTGGGTCGTGGTCACTTCCCCAATTTGCCCGTCATCGTTAAGGCCAAATACTTCACCAAGAAGGCTGAAAACAAGATCAAGAAGGCCGGTGGTGCCTGCTTGTTGGTCTCTTAGATTAAGGTAAATATAAACAAAATATAGGAACTATGTTTAGTTAAATTAAACGGTGACGATTGATACTAGTCGTCAGACTTTTGCTGAATGATTCTAGTTTTACCATAACTGAACTGAGTTTTTATTTAAAATTTTGAGTCTTAAAAACATCTAGTTTCTCTTTAACTAATCATATCATTTTTCTATTTTCAGGGCATCTTTTACCTCTTAAGTTCGTGGAATACATTCGACCATCTAAAATGTATTTGTTTTTTTAATAAAAAACCGTCTTAACAAGAAATGATAAATATAAGTTTTTAATTAATTTCTAAGTTGTTACTAAACATGCTTTCATTTCGAAAGGCTGAGGTTGGATAAAGCACAGATAGGACAACATTGTAATTCATACATAAAAACTAGTTTGACCAATAACTTTAAGAGGTTTAAGTTTATGATAGTTAAACCTCTTAAAACTTCGAACATATTTGGAGGGTGGGGTTGGTCTTATCAAAATTGTAAAGTAATTAAATTTTGAATGACAATGTTTTTCAATTAAATGACATGACAAAAGTAGAATTATAAATTAGGATTTATCCTAAAAAATTTTAATTTGTAGCTAATCGATTTACATCGCATCCTGACGTCGATTTGATGGTAATGCGGATACACAGCCTAGTTCTTCGCCAGTATTGATGTTGCAATTGTAAGTTTTTATAAGACTCGACAAATATAACTTCTTAAAGTAGATGCAAAGGTAAAATGAAGATATACCTTAAGGCGTCGGGCGGACTGAATGCGATCGTACAATTGCTTTTCCCATGTAGCGAAAGCCTTTCAGATTACCTTTTCTTACTTTAAGAAGTTGAATGGTTTTTTGATCAGATTTGAGGAAATTTAATAAGATTATTTTTCTTACTTCCAGTAGAGACCAACAAAGAACTTCGAAAATAAGAAATAAAAAGAAATCGAAAACTGCATTGGACAAGTTATGGAATTGCAATAAATCAATCCGCAATTTAACTTGTAAGTTATTCTTTGTTTTTAAGTTTCGATCATTGAATTTCTGAACAGTAGAAGATAGCAAAGTAAAATGAAGATATACCCTAAGGCGTCGGGCGGACTGAATGCGATCGTACAATTGCTTTTCCCATGTAGCGAAAGCCTTTCAGATTACTTTTTCTACTTGAAGAAATTTAATGATTTTTCTTTCTTTAAATATGTGATATCATTGATAATAACACTATTATCTCTACACCCCAGGTTTGCAGCAAGTACAATACTATGCGAAGATGGCCGATATCAGGACAGTATGCTCAAAAAGACGAACATTTGCTGATCTTGACTTGAGGTAAAAATTATCAAAATTATACGAAATATAAATGACTATGCAATGACGATTGATACTAGTCGTCAGACTTTTACTGAATGATTCTAGTTTTACCATAACTGAACTGAGCGTTAATTTTTTAGAAATAAATTTTTTTGAAATGTTTCACGTGTACTAATACGTTTTCAACTTCTTTTTACAGGCCACCTTTTAACTTGTAAGTTCATTTAATTTTGTATTTCGAATAATTTGTTTTTAATAAAGAAAATCATCTGAAAAATACGCATTTTAATGTTTTTTTACTGGTAAAATATGTAATATTTGTAATGGGTTTTCGTGAAAAGGCGGACGGACACCCAATGGAAATCATGTTTTTTAATTTTTTCATGTTTTGCGTATACCAAATTTCGCAATTGCCTTTGAAACTACTTTTTTCAATTGGCTCTCTTTCGAATGACAACAAAATTCAGTTACATTACTGTGTTTTTGTTAACCATCTACTTATATGTATCAGAAAGCCTTTATTTTGCCAAAAAATAAATTCGCTAACAATGAGTTTAGAGGAGTTTGACGCAATTATCAATTTTTGGAATATAATTTACTTTGAAAGAACTAATTTTGATTTTGAGGAACTCAATTTTGTTCACCCGTTAATTTAAAAGCAAAGAAACAAATTTCATTTCTTTTAGAACACTGACAGCAATTGTCTCCTTGGTGGGATTTATATCATTCACATGTGATTTGCTAATCGCCAAAATTATTGTACCTTGTCCTGCTGTTCACCCATTTTTATACTCGAAGTTGAATCCGAAAAGTGAGAGCATATGTTTAAGAGATGTTTATAAGAAGTTGCTTTTAAATTATAATCACAGGGTGTGAAAATATGAAGTAGAACACCGATTTTGCAATTTCAAATCACATCGCAAAATTTTATACAAAATGTAATTAGCACAAAATGTAATTAATAGTCAGCCGAATATATGCAATTGCATATTTTGATTGGATGGTTGTATCGAAATGGTAATGCTACACAATTGTTTCTCGTCAAAAATTTATTTGAAATGTATAAACATATTTTTCAATATTTTGCATATTTTATTTGCATAAATCGAGAATATGTTAAATATATGCAAACATTTTAAACTTATAAATCGCAATAAATTTTATATAATAAACTGTAATGATGTATTATAGCTAATTACTAGGTTAGGTATAATGGCTTATGATCTTTAAATCGCACTCCTAAAAATATACGAAATAAAATATGTGACGTTCTTGCATGAAATCAGCGATATCTTCTTAGCGCAATCTGAATGGTAATTTTTGAGATTGTTTTTGGACGTTAATACTTACACATACCTCAATTTTTTGCAATTTAAAAACAATTAAAATATCAATACACGCTATTATATAACCAGGTCAAAATTACAAGGAATAATTAAATTCTATAAAGACTCGCGGAGCTTAATGTCTATTAATCCTTGAGTGATTACATTTACATTTATACAAGACAGGCCAGGCACACACATTTCACTATATGAAATTTGTAAGCAAAGGAAACGGCACTTTTTGATTAGCTCCAAAGTGGGAATTAAATTAGGAGTGGCATTATCAGCTTTTTAATTGAATTTCGAGGAAAACAAAAGTGTCTGATACGATTGACAGGATATTTTCCTTTATTTAAAGCAATGTTTTAAAATTTGTTTGCACTAAAAGCATCTTGGGTCTATATACTTTTCAATGAGCTCTGAGAAATTTGTAAAGCGTGTATTGCCGGGTGTGTTATTTGTTACAAAAAAAATCATTATTTTAATACTCTGTAATTAGAAGTTAAAAAATATTGTTGCCTATCCCAAAATTTATTAAAATAAATAAAGTTTTGCGATTTTAATCACATATTGCATATTTTTTTCATATACACTACATATCCCATTGAATATATTTTGCATAAAAAATGCATACATATTTTAGATATGCAGTCGGAATTCGATTTCTGGTATTAAAATTCGACTAAATAACAAATTTGAGCTCAATCGGACTATAAATGAGTTTTGCTGTCTATTTATTAATCAATAAAGTCCATTGCGGACTATACATTGATAGAAATAATTTACAATTCAACAAAACAAAATTTAAAACAACAAAGTCAAATAAAACCTCAAAGACGGAAATTCAATACAGCAAAAAAAGTGAAAATATAATTCATCAATACATAACCAAGTTCCATATAAAAACAATTAAAAATACCTAACCATATACATATGGGAAAATCTACAAAATAGTCCGATTTCAATTTTGAAAAATTAAAAATTTCAAATTAGAGGCACACGTTTTATTTTAGCGTCAACTTGTTAAAAATACATTAAATATAAATAATGTGCTCGCGTGCATCATTTTTTTCAAGTGCTGAAGAAGTTATAATCGGATTGTCCCTTTTGGTTCTATTGCAAGTTTAGCGTCACGTTTTATTTTAGCGTCAACTTGTTAAAAATACATTAAATATAAATAATGAGCTCGCGTGCATCATTTTTTTCAAGTGCTGAAGAAGTTATAATCGGATTGTCCCTTTTGGTTCTATTGCAAGTTAAGCCTGAAAACCCTATGAAAATCAACAAAATTTAACCTAAAATGGCTCTCGGTACCAAAATAAAAATTCGATCTATTTAGCACTTACACACATTATTAGTAGTACCCATATTCACCGATCACACAGGGTTAAAAAATTTGCAATTACGTTCACGCTGAAAGCGCAAAAAAGAAAATTGTATTAATTTTCGTTTTATGCAAAAACAGAGTGACAGATTTTGAAGAGCTACCATTTATTCCTCAGTGATGGCACACGCTATTTTCAACATATAGAAGATTCCGCAACATCATTACTATCATCCACAAAAAGATCAGAATGATTTTCTCTTATGCTGAAAAAGTTATAGCCAAAAGAGTTGAACAACTCCCGAAAAATACAAGCAAAAATAGGGTAAATTAGGGTAGACCTTAGCTCAGTAGACTACATTAACAGCATAATTTTAAAACTTTAGGATGTTGGCGAGGTTAAACTCGTCGTTTTGAAAATTATGACACTCTCAGAAATATTTTATATTGCTCTTAAAGCTGTTAGAGGCCTGAGTGACATGGAATCGTACTATACCGTAGATTTGCCCATATATAACGCACATTACCTAAATAATAATAAATTATGACTACAGTCTACTGAAATGTATTTTTTTAGATAAATTGTCAGAAGTTTAGTATTATCAAAAAGTGATTTTGATAGTGGACAAGGCTCAACTAATAACAACGGAAACTTATATGACATTTCTTGAAATTATCGACTTTATGTATATTTTTAATATGCTTTCACTCTTCAAACCTATACACATTTCCTATAGAAAAATATATCTGCAAGAAAAGAAAAAAAGTCGCAAAAAAGCGTGTGTAGTATGGGCGCTAAAAAAATAAAAAAATAAAAATTAATTTAATTTAAATTAATTTATTTTCTATGTAGATTATAGGTAATAGAAAAATACGTATTTTTTTAATTTTTATTTTTTTATATGATTTTTATTTTGCAAAAAACATGTTTGTAACATAAATTTAACCCTGCATGTTAATGCGAAAACTTTTTACGTGACATGAAACAAACGAAAGCAATTGTTAGTTTTATTATAATATAAAGCAAAGGCGTATTTCTTTATTATGAACAAAGTATATAACATCGGCACAACTATCTATATTTTTTAATTTGTACTTTGCACCGAAAAGAATCTGAATAGAAATATATATCCCTTCCTCTCTAGATGGATTCATACATTGGTATTGTTTGTTCATAACATGTAACTGTAAAATGTACCACATTAAACACGTGTGCGGAGTAATGGAGCTATTTATGGTTTGATATAGTAATGTTACATGACCATATAAAAGGTTAATAAATCCTAATGTGTAAACGCCCCTTACAGCAGAAGTAGAATGCTTGAACTGAATCGTGAATACCCCTAATCATTACAAATTGTCATAATAACACATTTGACAGTTGACGCATTGGCCAGCCAACAGCATAAGAAGAAGATTTGTTATTTAACTTCCAAGTAGTTTTAATATAATTGGAAATTAGAAAAAGTAACAGAAAATGTCTTTTACAATAATGCAAAAGTTGTCCCTAACTTGTCTAAAGACAGAACAGCCCCTGTTGAGTAAGTATTGGCTAGACATATACCGTCGCATATCTTCAGAATGAATGTTTTTCTTTCCAGCCACAATTCGTAATGCGAGTAAGAAAACCGGCGGTAGTACTCGAAATAAGAAGGGGCATCCAAGACCCAAACATCGTGGATGGCGTGTGCAAGATGGTCACTATGTATCACAGGGCACACTATTGGCTACCCAACTAACTACAAGATTTCACCCGGGATTAAATGTAACTATTCTGAATGATAATTTTGACATTGATAACAATGCGATGAAATGGTATTCTATTAAAGGTCGGTTTTGGCCGCAACGGTACCCTATTCGCCATGGAACATGGTAAGGTGTATGTCACTTGTGAATCTTTAGATCCCAACTGGGATCATTCGTGGGTGCAACGTAATTACGGCGGTCGTGAGGGTCAGCCAATCCACAAGAAGTTCTTTAATGTCGTCCCGGAGAAACAACATCAACGTTTTCGTTTAGTAGATGAGATTTAGGTGTATTTATCATGATGTTAAACAAATAAAAATTAAGTACAACAAAAATTCCTTTGAGTTATCAACGAGTGATTTTGTATGGTGGTTTTGAACTTTTGTGGTTGGGTTTAATTAGTGTGCGAATAGTTCAAAAAGTTGGGCGGCAGGGATTGCATTTTTCCTTGCAATGATTTACAAAAAGTTTTAGGAGAATTTCTTTATCTATCAGGCCTGTTCTGTCTTTGACGATGTTTGAAACCACTTCATTTTACATATGGGCATCTACCAAAAAAATAAATCAGACCACAATAATAGATTTTAACTTTATTTATTCCTTCTTTCGACAACTTTATTATGAAACTTGAAGTTAACTTGTTCTCTTTTATTTTTATTAAAAATTGAGGTGTTATAACGAAAATTACTACTTTTTTTACTACGAGTGCAAATATTTGTAGCGGCAGTATTTCTGCTGTACCTAATTAAAAAATCGAAGACAATTCTCATATTTCATAAATCTACGAACAAAATATACTCTGACCTTCATTTACATGTATATATCGTTACCAAAATATAAAAAAAGACTCAACTAACACTTTTTTGCAAACCGATATTTTTGTTTATTATAACCGGAACTTGTTGTGTTTTGTTAAAATAACCAAAAATCTCGATTTGCAAAAAATGTTAGTTGAGTCTTTTTTATATTTTGGTAACGATATGGAAAAACAAAGTTCTCAAAAAATAACTGGACTTTGTATATTTCTATAAGAGCTTCAAAAGTACTTCTGTACTGTAGCGTCCATTTCAATGTAAAATTGTTTATAATTTTGTACTAAATCTTGACGATATATTTTTAAAATGTAGTACTCTTTAAGCGCTTTAGAACACTAAAAAGGCTGATCGACCTTTTTAGTTTGGTCTTGAGCCAGGACAATATCCCAGTTCAAATTATTATTTATTTTTAAAATAATTACATTTTATATTTGGCATTATAAATCAATCAATGTCAAAGAAAAGTTCTTAAATTAGAGATCTGATCAAAGTAATGAGAAAAATTAGCATATCAATTTTTTCGATTTTTGATTTAGACCACTATTACGAAAATAAATTACCGCGGCCACCTCCTAGAAATGAACAATGGATTGTTTAATGACCTGCAAAATATTTCGTGACTGGGTCAAGTCATCCGTGAGCTAAGCGCTCCTGAATACACCTCTAAAAAATCATGTTTTTAGAGTTTAGAAATTTTATTCCTTTTCTACTTTGTAGTTTGATTTTTTTTATTGACATAATATTTGCACCTATAAAAAACCTATTTAAAGCATTTTTTATTTTTAATAAAAGTATTTAAAAACTAAGTTAAAATTATGCTGATATTAAGGCTGTTTTTCTTTAAGACTGGATAACTAAGCTGCGATAAGAAAAACTCAAATAAAAAGTTAAAATTTCACTCAAAATAAAAACTTATTTTTTTTTTAAATTATCGCCAACAGCAATATAAATGTGTGTATGATACATCGGACATCGTTCAAATTCAGGCTGGATGTCCTCAAGGTTCATGTTTATCACCGATCCTTTACAATATATTCACCTCCGACTTCCCCCATCTACCAAACTGTATCGCATCCATCTTTGCAGATGATACCGCTATTTTAAATACAGATGTGTATGCAAATGATATTATTTGTAATCTTGAATCCGCCTTTAAAATCGTTGAAAAATATTTCTCAAAATGGAATATTAGATTGAACAACGAAAAAACTCAAGCAATTTTTTTACCAGGAAAAGGAAAGCTTGTTTTATCCCACAGAGAAAAATTAGTACCGGTAACACTGAAATCCTTTGGGAGGAGAAAGTAAAATACTTGGGTGTAATACTAGACACTAAAATAACATTTAAACAACACGTTTCGTATGTAGTTGATAAATTTAAGTGCACTATTCGACTGTTGTACCCATTTATTAGCCGAAACTCACACCTCAGTCTTGAAAAAAAACTTTTAATATTTAAAGTAATATTTCAGTCGATATTATTATACGCTGCGCCTGTATGGGGTGCTATGGCAAATTGTCACATGAAAAGACTACAAATCGAACAAAACAAATTGCTAAAAATGATATACAATTTACCATGGCACTTTTCCACTACACGGTTACATGATTTCGATAATATACAACTTGTTAATGTAATAGAGTAAATTTTCTCACAAATAGATTTAATATAAAATGCCAAACTTCTGAACATATTCATATAAACGATCTCATAACATAAAAATTCTTTTTAAGCTACTAACAATCTAGTGATTTTATTTAAAATATAAAATCTTTTTTTGTTTGGTTTCAAAAAAGGTTTTTTTTTACTTTTCCCTTCCCATCAATAAGATCAAATTTCGTTAAATACTATAATAATAAACATTACTTATAACAGAGTAGAAAAGATAAAAATGTAACCTAAACTCTCAATAGCTATAATAATTATATTGTACTTAAATATTATATTAATAAACAATGAATGAATGAAAAATGTGTGTATGAAAACAATTTTTGAAAAAAAAAAATATATTAAAAATATTGGACTTAGCCTGGATAATTATCCAGTATAAGTCAAATTTATGGTTATCGAGGCTAAGTCCAAAAAAGTCAACACAAAATATTTTTTTTGAAAATTTGTTTTGATGCAAATATTTATATTGTAGTTGGGGACAATGTGAAAAAATAATTTTTTATTTTGAGCAAAAAAATAAATCTTTATTAACGTTTTTGTTATCGCAGCTTGTTATCCCGGCTTAAAGAAAAACAGCCTTAATATATCATTAACATGTGTGTTCTGCGACTGTTGACATTTAGTATTGAACTTTGGTAGCTTCAATAACATTTTTAAAATCTTGTTTTGGGCTTTCTGTAATTTTTTGATGTGGCAACTTGCCATCGACGACCACACGGGTACACAATAGGTCTGTTCGATTGGGCTTACTAGCTTACGATTAAGAGACTTGATAAGGTGGCATCATTGTTACCCATTGGTTGATCATAAATGGATCATCAAGAAAAATCTGGCAACAACACTAAGAGAATAGTAAGCTACTTTCTTGTTAAGCGAGTAAATTCCATACAAAAATACAGCTTTAAAATCATCATTTTGTTGTCGGTGTTCAGATCAGATCTTCTATTTATTGATTTTATCTTGTTAGACATTTATATCAATTTTATGCCGGGAATTGATAGCGAACAAGACGGAATATCTGGATGCAGTCACATGTATTATTAATCGACCTAGAAGCAATGACAGAACATATCTTGTGCAAAATAGAAAGGGAATGTGAAGATCTTTTATTTATTCTTAAGGAAATTATTGCGATCACAAAAACTAACCTATTGGTATCAGGTTAAATAAAACACAATTCAACTACATATTATGTTTTTTTAATAACTTTTTCATTCAATTTATTTTATTCGTAAAATTTATTGTTGGTTTATTTTTAAAATATATTTAAATATTAATTCACAGTAGTTTTGGTCAAAAAATTATACCATTTTTCGAATAATTTGCACACACGCATATTAATTATTTCTGTATGTATGCTTAAATTTATATTAGAAATATTTACACAAATGGGGAAGAAAGAAAGAAGCACTTAATAGCTGTTATGAACTAACGTAACTTTGTTGTATTTATATAAATAATATTTATGTATGTATACATAAAAGTTAAACATCTTTCGTTAGAATTGCGCGATGCACTCCAGACATGATTACTGATCTGGTTCATTGCCTAGCAAAACTGAATAGAATTGTTTAACGACCAATGAAAACATGATATTAGACTTTTGTTAAATTAATTTTTTTGTTAATTAATAATTTCTCATATCAATTAGGACCACGGCCGTAGTGAAATTGCTATCCGTCACCGTGTGTATTACTTGAATAATAAGCACATTCGACATACAAATATGATCGACTGTTACGTTACGTTAGAACTGTATAATCAGCCATAATATATTGTTTATTTACTTGAAGGATTCGTATTTATTTTATGTTTTCTTTTCATTTAACGTTTAAATGTTTTGGATTTTTCGCAAAAATCAATATAAAATATGAATTCAAAAAGTAACATAACAACATATGCACAATAATTTATAATTATAATAAAAAACAAGCCTAGATCTACGATCTACATAAAGCATATAATATTTAGAATATTTTTTCTTTTTAAATATAACAATGACACAAAAATTTCCAAAGTTCTACAAATCTAAATAAAGGCTAACGAAAGATAATGACTGAAATGTTGGATGTTGATTGACGCAAAAAGCTACGAAACATGTATTGGTTTTGAGACTTCAATTTTATTGCTAACTCTGAGTTATTTTAAAATGACAATGGCTACTCTTCCAGACAGTCAGTTGAGATTCCGAAAGTAGTAGTGTTGTGCATTGTTAACAAATTCATCAAATCATCAAGCAGTGATCAATCAACCAATTTAAAGAAATTTATTAATAAAAAATAACGTATGTATATATTTTAAAATAAAGGAACTTCAATTAATATTGAGTTTTCTTATTTATAGCTAAACAAAATATACCATACAGTATTTTCAGTTGGGGGTTTGTTTTAGCATGTTTTTGTTTTGATTCTTTAATTTTAAGAATATAACATAGAATATTTTATAAACTAAAAGTTTGTTTAAATGTTGGTTATTTTAATAAATATTACATTTTTTTGTTTGTTTTCATATAAGGACATTGTGGTATTATTATATTATATGCAATTATAACAATATGTATAACAAGTTGTTTTTGTATGTATTTTGAAAAGAGATGATGTATAAAAAAATAATAAAGACTAAAGATCGAATAAAGATCACAAAATGTTCAAATTTGATTTGTTACTATTACATAAAAAGAGCGCTTCTTTTTGTAAAATGATTTAGAACGTACGTGTCGAATTTCAATGGGTTATATTAAAGAATGAATGTGGCATGTTTGTTTAAATTTCATTTTTTTGAATTAAGCTTAGAAACTAATTCGTGCGCTTTTAGCTGTTGTTGTTTTTTTTTCTTGTTTAAAAAAAAGCATTTCCTTGTTGTGCTCTAATAAGAAATTGCTTAATTTGTATTTTTTGTTTCGTTGGTATGTTTTTGTTTGTTGTTCAATAGATTAGATTGTTTGTTTTACAGAAAGCAGCAGTTTTCAATTGTAATTTTGATTTGAATAATAATTTCTGTATAAATTTAAAGTTGCATAGCAACTTTGTGTTTGTTTTTGTTCACGTAAAACTACATTTTAGCGCTCATCTCTTCTATATATATATTTATATGTATATATGTGGTAAGTAAATATTTGTTTGTTTTTCTTAATTTTTGGTTTCGAAAAGCCTTGAATTAGGCCAAAAAATAGTAGTACATAATAGTGTTATACATTAGGAGGATTCCTTTTTTGGAAAAATGTTCGCTCTTTTTACATTTAGGTTTAAGTCTTCTCTACAAAACATACGTATGCCCAAAAACGAACTTTAAAAGTTCGAATTTGAATAAAACAATGTTTTTCTTGTTTGTTTATTTTTGTTTCGTTAAATATGTATATAGCTATATAAACCTAACTAGAGTAATGGGGGAGGGTTGGGGGATGCGTAGAGGAAGTTGGTGGCGGCGCGACTATAAATAAATTCTTAAAAATCATAGAATTCATTTCTTTTATTATTAAAACGTCGTGTTAATACATAAACCACAGCTTCGTAGGTTGCCATCAGAATAGCGGTATTTGGTATTTGTCTCACAAGTTGTGTAGCTAAGCCTCTGCAAAATTGGAAGAGAAGAGAAATCATGTTAAAAAACTTTTACAGAAAATATTCTAGGGATGGATAATAATGTATGTACAGTAGGAATAGTAATTTTTTTTAGATTCAAAATCTGTGGAAATAGCATATAGGGCAGGCAAAAACAAGCAGAATTACGTTTTTACTTTTTCCAAATTGTGAAAAAACGTTCCGCACAAAATGCAATTACTTTAGCTCAAAACCAACTTTTTTATTTGAATTTTTTTGTGATTTTTAAAATTTGATAATATTTTTTTTTAAAAATTGAAGATATTATAATG
Organism: Polietes domitor; assembly: GCA_947397865.1. Taxonomy (NCBI): domain Eukaryota; kingdom Metazoa; phylum Arthropoda; class Insecta; order Diptera; family Muscidae; genus Polietes; species Polietes domitor. The sequence continues at coordinate 54,369,313 of OX377619.1, forward strand.
TTAATAAGATTAAAATTTTTTTTTAAAGTAACGCCTTAGAATAATAACATTTATAATAAATTACTCAAATGCAGTAGCATTTTCTACTACTTAAATTCAACAAGATATATAAAAAGAAACATGAGAACAAAAGAGCATTTTTTAATAAGTTTAAATAAAATCTTAGCAAGAATACAATGGTCATTTATGGGTAATAAATTTTAAATTCAATGAATGTGTTGTTTTGCACAGTGGAAAAATATCTTGAACTACTTTTATGGCTCTTTCAGCACATACGTTACTTCTCTGCTGCTTCGGAATTGCTGATTCTTCCTGAACCCAATGTCTTTGAAAGCACAGGTGCGTGTTTTTGAAAGGAAGTAAGGGTAGATTTAATTTTGAATAGTCATCGATTTTAAAACAATGATCGGAAAACCATATATCAAACCAGGTGCCAGATATAAACTCACAAATTGAATATAATTGCGTCCGATATTTTGGAATTAGTATAAATGCCAGTAGAGCAAGAATTGCCCTAGAATTCCATCGAGCGTTGCTTATTGGAGGTATAGACTTAAATGTTATACGAGGAAATTTTTGGTTTCTCAAATAATATTGAAATGACACACACAGCTCGTACAAATATTTCATATCATCCCGCCATTTAATTTTGTTAATATTTATTTCCTCTTTATTTTGTATGTAGCAACTTCTTAGGTGATCATAATTATTTATAATCTCGGAAACAAAAGGATATTCGATATTAGGGGAAGTTGTTTTTCCACCTAAAACTTCATCCATAATATGTCGTAATAATAAATCAAGTATATGGTGTTGGCAGCCAATATATTGCGGTGGAGGCAGTGAAAGAGATTTGCAGTGGTTTTGCAACAATGACACAACACCGCCTTTTTTCCCAGTATTAACACTCGTTGTATCACATATAATCATTTTAATGGATTGAAATAAATTATACTTTTCTAGCATTTCTCTAATGCCATTAAATATGGTTACAGCTTTTCCATTTTCAAGAGCAAGCACTCCTTCGTATCATTCTTAAGAACTACAACTTGTATTTCTTTTTTATTATTTTTTTTACCATCAAAATCGATGCACTAAAACCAACTAAATAAAATTATTTCCAAGAACAACTATTGCAGAAAAAAATTTTCTCAAATTTAAAAATTTAAAAAAAAAGTAAACTAAAAAAGTTTGTTTTTAGCTAAAGTAATTGCATTTTGTGCGGAAGGTTTTTTTACAATTTCGAAAAAGTAAAAACGCAATTCTTATTATTTTTGCCTGCCCTACATGCCATTTCCACAGATTTTTGATATTCGAAAAAAAAAATGAAAAAATGACTAACCCTAATGTACAGCAAGTCTTATTATATGGTTACATATATATGTTAATACGAGGGTTGCTATTTATATTTTATATTAATTGCATACAGACAATTGAAAATTCTACTTTCAAACCTTGTTTACAGTGACTCGGAGAGGGTATATTTTTGAGCTTCTGCCCAACTAATGACAAATGATGTCTCAATCTCTAGATATGTCACATGACGAACTTGCAATAATTTAGGGTGGGCCATATAAATTTTAAATTTGAACTACCGATTACTTTGACTTTGAAAGGTAGAATAACATTCATTTTTATTTTCAGGTTTATGTTTGACACTTGCAAAATGGAATAGCGTCCCGTAGAACAGAATTGGGAAATATTAAAAACTTACTTCCAAAGTAGTGAGTCTTTAACGCAAATAAATTTCAATTCAATTTGTGCGTCAATTTGTGAAGCGAGTTCTTTCAGTGCGTTCAATCGAAAACATTGCTATTGTGGCTCAGAACGTCCAAGAACATCCATCAACATTAACTCGTCATCGTTCTCGAGAACTGAACAATGGGCCGGAGATTGTTTGGCAGGAGATGAAGAATTTTACGAAAAATCGTGTTTTCAGATGAAGCTCATTTTCATCTCGGTTCAGATAACCCACACCTGACTATTCAGAAGCCAATGCATCCACAACGAGTCACTGTTTGGTGTGGATTTCGGGCTGACGGCATCATTGGGTTATTTTTCTTCGAAAAATGAACAAGGAGCCGCCGTTACCGTCAACGGTGAGCGTTACGGTGCCATGCTCAACGAATTTTTGTTCCCAAAAATTCTATAGAATGACACGACTTTCGTCCCTGAACGGTCACGATTAAAGTCGTTATAAGAGCGTTGTAATGTGGTCGAGGATTGTGCTTTATAACCAAAAGTCGATTTAAAATAACAATGGTACTGGCATGAATACCATTGGTGAGGCGAATTAATAAAATATATACATACATGTATAAAATAAATTATGTTAATTAACTGTATGCATTTTATATACAATCTGACATCTGATTTGCAGTCATATTTTCAATATTTTCGTGTAAAAAAAGAACAGTTCTGATTGAAAACAAATAAATTTCGCCAAACAATAATTTTATTTTTATCGAAATTTATTTTTCAGCATTTGTACAATATAATTTGTACCGGAATCTTTAAGAGTATAAACATAACAGTGGACGGGCGAGTTCAGAAGCAGTCTCTTTTATTAATAAGTACCAAAAAAGTCGATTTCACCACTTCCTTAAACAAATATTCATGAAAAAAGTCTACATATGACCCACATGACATGCTTCAGTTGTTGATTTGTTGATAATAACGGAAAAGTAACCATATTTTTTTCTATTTTGCCCTACGTTTTAGACTTCGTAGTTTGCTAGTTGAACAGTTGAAAGTAGTATATTCCTCGTGACAGTGGGTCATCGAACAGAAATGAGAACAAATATTTTGGTGAAATTCAAACTGTATTTCAAAACACGAATACTATGAAAATAAAGCCCGACGTGAAATCCAGGAAGATAAGTGGGAGAAATGCTAACTTTAATCTAAAAGAAGTGGGAAAAATTCGAAAGAAAATGCCAGAATGTTGGCGGAATATCTTGGAAAAGGTTATTTTACGATTGTGACTGTGCATCCAAGAAAATGTCAGTGCAACAACTCAAGACAATGTTCGATGGGAGAAATTGGAGAGAACCACGCCAAGAAAATAGGAAAATTTGTATTTTTTGTTGTCGACATAAGCGCTAACAATAGTTATATTTCTCTCACACATTTACAAGTTTTTTGAAGTTGACTACTACGCCACAAGGAAAGTATCGATATTGCGAGGGCAGCGAGGGAAACATTATAATTATCTTTGTTGCTTGCACTTACCTATATAAACCAGGTCTACCCTCCTCTTTCCATACAGTATGTAGTGTTTGCCAAAATTTATTATATTTATTGCCTTCTTCGCGTAGACGCGTTCGCGCCACTTCATGAGGATAAGCAATACAGGAGGCAACAGTCTTGGATATGGCACCAGCCATCATAAATTCAAGAAAATCTCTTGATGTTTTTGTGGTATCTGTTTTACGTTTGTTATGTCGTTCAATCTGTAACAAAGGATTAAATGCTTGTTAACAAATGAAATGCGTATCTGTTTAAAATTGAACTTACCAATTTGGATTTGATGAATTCATAGATAACAAAGTGTATCATAGTTTCACAGATGCCAAAATAACTGGCTGTAATACCTTTGTAGAAGGCTGCAACACCACCCCGAGCATAAACACGTTCTATACATTGTCTGACGGTCATTTTTACTTTTGAATTATAGTCCAATTGCAAACGTGTTTTAACAAACCAAATTGGATTCGTTATGGAAGAGGAAACAAAACCGGCACTAGCTGCACTCATAATATGAACTTGTGGTGTATCTGGTTGTACTAATCTAATGTTAGAGAGATAGACAGTTGAAGCAAAAAGATAGAAAAGAAATATTTTATTGAAAAAAAAAAAGAAAGTCAGATGCGTGAGATATATGTGTAAGAACGATTTCTGAATGAATGATCCGGTGACATTTACTTACCCTAAATTATTGAGGAAATTTTTGGTTTCTGAATATGTGCAAAAATAAATGGCACGCGATGGCGCCACACCAATGAGATTCGGCCCAAGACCTTTAAACAATGCCCGAGGACCTTCATTTTGTACTATGTGTCTGAAAAAGAAAAGGGGAAAATTGTAACAAATTTATTTTTTAGTATTTAATATTCGTTTGTAGGGAATATAATGTTAAGATTAAATGGGAAATCGCCGAAAAGGAACAAGCATTTGCAGTATGTGCGAAATTCAAGAATTGAAATATGTATTAACATTTATCAGAGCTTGTCCGATTGCATTATAAATGCTGGCAATGATTGTTAGATCCTCTGTTAAATGGGAAACCGCAGGCAAGGAAGAAGCATTTGCAGTATGTACGATATTCAAGAATAAAAAATGTGTTTTAACATTTAACGGGGCTTGTCCGATTGCATTATAAATGCTGGCAATGGTTTTTCGAAAAACACTGAGCAAATAAGGAAGGAAAAGTTAAAATTGGGCCGGATCGTCTATACAATTCACCATTTTTGAGCCCAATGACAAGGTTTTGATTACCAACCCTGGATGTTTTAAAATGTCTTATGAAGTTTATTGACGGACACATTTGAAATGAACGATACAGTTGTATGCATTGTATATAAAAGCGTGATCTCCAATTTACTTTGCGAACATCATTGAGAGAATCGAATACACTGTATAAAATCGGATCAAAATATGAAATCTCTGACTTCCGGAGGGATCTAATGCATTAAGACTACACCAAAACATGGATTGGTGTGGCACACTTGCATTGTTGATGTCTCCCGCTGAAATATAATGTGATATGACAAATCGCTTGTAATATGAGGCTTAAAGAGCTTCTAGAAGTTAAGCAATTGTGCATCAGCCAGGACTCCATTTTTTCTTAAGATCTTATTTCAAATATATATAGAATCTCAGATCAATATTTCATGGTATATATTATTACGAACTTTAAATATTATCCATTTCATGGTGTTATGCTTCCATACTACGTACAATGTAAAAATATCTAATTTTATTTAAATAATATCTAACATGTAAAAAAACACATGCAATATGTGTTAGTTGTGGCGTCTTTGATTCCATGACCTACCTCAGACACTGTATTATACTCATACTTTTGGTGGATGTGGATGAGATGCCGCAGTGTGATATTGCCATTATCTGAAAGTAAATATTTATATAAACAATTCAAACAATACATTAGTTAAACAATAACAAAGAAATAAATCTCTGCTACAGTTACGACAACATCAAGGAAAGAAAATATAAGTTCGAAAAAATAAACAAAATTAAAATGAAAGAAAAAAGAGTAGAAACAAAAAAATAATAAGATATTGGTACTACCCTACGGACACCCCCAATCACCTGTGGTTGGGACCTGTTACGTAATATTGTCGTACTGAGTTTACGTCTTTGTTCAGGTCGTAGCAATTCGGAGGCTGCATTTGTCGTCGAGCTGCTCTCTATCCGTGGCGGTGTCAAGAATGCTGTTGAACTTTGTAAGCGGGTTTTAACGACTTCCAATGGACATGTTACAACAGCACCAACTGTACCAGCAGTTCTAAAATGAGAGTAAAAAAAATAAACAAAGTATTAATAAATGAAAATAACACAATTTCCAAAGAAAAATAAGACCGCAAATAAACAAATAAAAATTTTGCGTCCAAAACCTACAAAATTATTTTTGTGTGCTTCGGGGGATATTGATTCATATTATCAACACAAAAAATCGTTTATGAGTAAATTAGGGATACTAATGATAGAAAGAAAAATTGAGGAACACTTTAGTTTGCGGCAAATAGGAAAATAAATGTCAAAAATCAAATTGGCTATAAATGACGGCTTTTGACGAAAGGATATTCCTTTTTTGTGACATTTCTTTACTATTGTACCAAGAAATTCCAAAGAAATTGAGTAATTTTATTAAATTCAAATAAAGACCAACTAAAGTTCTGTATCTAATTTTGAAATCCCTTTAATTGTTCAACAAGCTAAAAAGAACACCTTGTACATATTAAGAGTCATTTGGATAAATTAAAAAAATACTAAAATTCGAATTCTTGCCGCAGATACCTTTAATATTTGTACTTTAATAATCAAATTCGTACTAATTTCGATCACATCCACTTATATCCTCACTTAATTCGTTTTGAGACAATTAAAAAATATTTTTCCAGCGAAGCACAAATTTTTTCTTAGAATATTGTACTACTATATCGATCATTTATTAAAAAATCAACATCGTTAGTATAGGCCATGTAACATTTTAAATTCGTAAAATATGACGCTATACGCTAAAACAAAATTGGGAAATATTAAAATCTTACTTCCAAAGTAGTAAGTCTTTAACGCAAACTGTAAGAAATTTACGTGGAACATTTTGGAGAAGAGATCAGCCTACATGAAGGTCATTTTCATCGCGGTGGTTATGTCAATAAGCAAAACTGCCGCATATGGAGTTCACAGAACCCATACTTGACTATGGAGAAGCCAATGCGTGTGGATTTTTGGCTGTACTGAAAAATTGGGTTGATCGGATTAGGTACTGCCGAGCCAGTCAATTTGAATAAAATAAAAGGGTGTGAAGTTAAATACGTCCCACACCCACGACACAAACCAATTTAGCTTGTGTAACGTTTACAAAAAAAAATATTTTTTTTTTAAAACACTAAAAATTATAAAAACAAAAGGAATTATGTAGTTATTTTTTAACAATATTTTCCGTTCTAATTATTTGAATGCATCGAATCAGTCAAAAATCCAAAAACTATACAAAATAGGTCATTTTAGCCCATGTATTGATGTGACATTGAAGAGCCGATATCTCGAAAACTAGAATACATGAATCGGGTATTCCAAAGGCAATTATCAGTAGTATATTTTCCAAAAAAGAGTTGGTCCAAATTCCGTTTGAGATCGGAGATATATAGGTTTTCAGATATCGGGTATACATATAGCGAATTTTGATTGTCCGATATCTCGAAAATTAGAATACATGAATCGGGTATTCCAAAGGCAATTATTTAGCCAAGTAGAATATTTTCCAAGACAAGAGACAAGTAGAATATTTTCCAAAAAAAGAATTGGCCCAAATTCCGTTTGAGATCGGAGATATATAGGTTTTCAAATATCGGGTATATATAGCGAATTTTGATTGTCCGATATCTCGAAAACTAGAATACATGAATCGGGTATTTTAAAGGCAATTAATTAGCCCTTGGTAAGTAAAATATTTTGCAAAACCATCCTGGTCCAAATTCCGTTTGAGATCGGAGATATATAGGTTTTTCAGATATCGGGTATACATATAGCGAATTTTGATTGCCCGATATCTCGAAAACTAGAATACATGAATCGGGATTTCATAGGCAATTATTTAGCCATAGCCTAGCAGAACATTTTCCAAAAATGAGTTGGCCCAAATTCCGTTTGAGATCGGAGATATATAGGTTTTCAGATATCGGTCATATATATATAGAATATTGATTGTCCGATATCTCGAAAACTAGAATAGATGAATCTGGTATTCCAAATGCAATTATTTAGTCATTGGCAAGCAGAATCCGTTTGAGAACGGATTATATATCCGGGCATATATATATAGAATATTGATTGTCTAAAATGACTAAATCCAAATATTTTTTTTTTTTTCAAATTTTTTTTGATACAAATATTTATATTGTTGTTGGCGACAATGTGAAGAAATAATTTCTTATTTTGAGCACAAAATAAAATTTTTATTAAAGTTTTTGTTATCGCAGCTTTTTATTCCGGCTTAAACAAAACCAGTCCCATTGTTTTCTTCGTTATATTGTTAGCTATACTTAAAAATAATACGAAACATTATATTACCATTTTTAAGTTTTTTTTTTCATTTCCATTTCGAATTTAGAAATACACCAGAAAATGTTTTTGTAAGCTAGTGAAAAGTTAAAATCGTTTAGAAATGTATTATTATTTATATTTAGTTGCACAGTTTTGCTTAAACGCCAAATACCGAGTAATACGATTATGGGAGAATCATCATATAACAATAATACAGTGAAAGAAAAACTTTACCATATTTGATTGAATATAAAAAAAGACAATTTAAGAAGAGAATTAAAAAAATATTTCATATTTTTCCGTTTTCAAATAAAAGTTTTTGCTTAAATTGATTTAGCCACAAACGAAGACGATGCGTATTTCAACAAGAAGTGTGATAACTTCTATAATTATTCAATGATTTTCTTCAAATATTCGTGTTTATTTCGTTAGGTTACAATCAATAAATAAAACAATCACGAGTCCACAACGTGTCGCAAAAAGTAATTCGATTTGTAAGATAATCTCACCTCACAGCTAAGTTTGCTGTTTATTGTGGTAAAAATGGGTTTCTAAAATAGCAGCCTAACTTGATATCTCGAAAATTATTCTTGCTCTGGGCAACAACAAGAACCAGATTTGAAATCTGGTTGTTTAAAAATGCGAAGAATGTATGTAACTTTTTCTTTTGTTTTCAGAATAATTTAAAAAAAAATTCTCACATTAAAATATCCTATTAAAAGGAAATATTAAAAAAGAATAAAGAACTAAACAGTTTTTGCCTCCATCTATGTATAAACGAACATTGGCCACCTCACGCGTGCATGCATATGAAAATTATGCCATCAACGATTTTTCTAAAACCATTTTCCGTTTCCGATGACATGCATGAATGGATGGATTTCTTTAAGTGTATCCGTTTAGAAAACTGTATACCGGCATAATCTCTATTTTTAAAACACTTAATTTTGCCGCAATTGACGTTAGCAAACACACATCTCATCTCGTTCAACTTAGCATATGTTTTTCAACGACTGATTTCAGCGCGAAAGAATGTCAAAATGTATGGAAATGTACATGAATTTCAAATGTGCGAATTAAAAGTGTAAATATGTACTTAGTTTGTACATTCATACGTACTAATGTATATATTGATGTATGTATTTATTAATTATAATTGGCAATTTGTATAACAACATGTCAATCAGAGAAGAGTTTTATTGAATAACTTAATTGCAACAGAAAATTGCCATGAATGCACTCAACAGACAATTCCTTTAGAATTCGATATCTATAGATATTCCAGGCGGAAAAAAGATGATTATACAGGGCGAGATGAACCTTAAACTTTTCCCTACACTAATTTGTACACTGAAAGAAAAATGCTTCATTACATGTTTACATTGATGCAAAGAAATGTTTCATTACCGCAATGAAACATTTCATCAACAATATTTTTAAAGATTTTTTTGTGTCATTAATACAACGAAAAGGATTTCATTGATGCAATGAAATCTATTTTTTTGTATAAATCGAGGCAAATATGGATAATATTATGATATGATTATAATGTAGCCCAGCAAAAAGAGAGCACCCAAATAAGTGAAAAAGATGTTCATCTTGTGATTCGGAAGTAGCGAAAATTGGGATCTTCACCAATGAATTTAACATGGAGTTGTCATAGGAGGGATGTAAGGGTGTGAAGATAAATTCGTAAGTTAAATTCGTCCCACACCCAAGACACAAACCAATTTAGCTTGTGGAACGTATTTAAAAATAAACATAAAAACACTTAAAATAAAAGGAATTATTTAATTATTTTTTTAACAATATTTTCGGTTCCAATTGTTTGAATGCATCGAATCAGTCAAAAGCACAAAAACTATACAAAATAGGCCATTTTAGCCCATGTATTGATCTGACATTGAAGAGCCGATATCTCGAAAACTAGAATACATGAATCGGGTATTCCAAAGGCAATTATTTAGCCCCTGGTAAGTAGAATATTTACCAAAAAAGAGTTGGACCTAATTCCGTTTGAGATCGGAGATATATAGCTTTTAAGATATCGGGGAGGGATGTCCTTTATTTTGAAAGACTTAAAATTTATTTTAAAGTGTTGTAAAGGAACCACTTTTTCACTTGTTTCCATTTCTGTTTTAAAATATCCAACGCTACCGGGGGTAGAACAGCGACCCTCTGATTGCTACTACGGTACTCTAACCATCTTAGCTATCCTTTGTTGTGAATGGTGTATAACTAAAACAAATCATTTAGTTTGGTAAAACTGACAATTGGGAACTTAACAAAAGATTTGTTAAATATGAACTAATATATAACGAAAATAAATACCAATTAAATTTAGTACTAAATAAATTGACTACCTAATTTTACTGATATTATGGAGTACTAGTAATTAATAAAAATATGAAATATTTTAAGTACATTAAAAAAGCAATAAATTTGTATTTTTAATCAAAAAATTTTAAATTGTCAAAATTATACAGAATTAAACATTGTTTATTTATAAAAATAATAAAAAAATATAAAAAGTTTTTTCCCGACCCACGATTCGAACCCGAGACCTTCTGGGTGCAAAGCGGACATCTTACCTTGGTGACCCCATACTAAAAAGTCGTTCCCATTCAGTTGTGAAAATGCTATTCATAAAATGTTACGGAATATTAACATATTATCGACTTTTTTGGACTTTGTTTAAAAGAACTTCCTCAAAAGCGGGAAAAATGCTCATTTTGAAGTACGGAAGTACTTCTAACTTTTTTTGCTGGGTACAATTATAATACTTCTTTTGTCGATTATATTAAGTTTTGTTTACTTTTGCCGTCACAAACAAAATAATGAAACTTTTTCTTAACCCGAATGTAAAATTTCATTAATAGAATGAACTGGTTTCATTAATGTGTTATAATTGTTTAGTGTGCGCATTTTTGGGTGGCATACAGGAAGTACGATGCAATTCTCATTCATTTTATAGATCACTTAGCTTAAGTGTTTTGGTTTCTGGGTCAAATAATTGCTGCAAACTACAAGTAGATGGTCCACAGCTAAATAAGCAATATTAAGGGTATTTTTAGTACTAATTCTATTCGATTATATCAACGAATCAATGTCATTAAATCAATGAAACTATTTCATTACTACAACGACAAAAAATCATTAATGAACATTTCGTTAATGAAACGTGTCTTTACATTGACTTAACCTGCTTCATTAATTTAATGGCAATGTTTCATTGTATTAATGACACTTTACATTAATCTAACACTAATGAAACATTGTTTATTGATTGTTAATTTAATGAAAGAATTTACGTTGTATTAATGAAGCTCTACGTTGGCCCAAAAACAATGACAGATTTCATTGGGGGAATGAAGCTTTTTCTTTCAGAGTATTTATGTAAGCTCTTCGTTCTTGTTCATGTTCAGTAGTAAACGCAATTCAAACTGTGCCAACATTCCACTTTACTTTCTTAATATACAGCGCTGTAACAAAATTGAAAAAAAAAATCTAACTAGATCCGCCGTCATGAATCGCTCTATTTGCCAAATTTATTTGTCAAACTTTTAGCGTGATTTGAGCATTTGGTACTGTATTTGTATAACTTTTTGCGACGAAATATCACGAAGTTCTCATTTTATCTTTATTGATTTATGAACGTCGTCGATTCCAATGGTGAATTTTTATTACACTCTGCTGAGGATTATGAGGAAAGTTGCGAACGGAAGGAAAAGAACGAGGATGGGAAGGGGGTGAGTGCATTGACAGAGTTTGCGGTGGACATTTATTATTGCTATTGCTATTACTTATTATCGTTTTGTATATTTTTATATGAGTGTAATTGCAGCTATTGGATTGCAATTTATATCAATTTTCTACGTATTAAGCGAGTAGTTTATTGTGCAAATAACATACGAGTATGTATTTACATTGACATTAGGGTGGAATGATGTTGACAAATTCGTCAATTTCCATTTTTCTTAAAAAATTCTGTAATTAAAAGTACAAATTTCCTTTTGTATCGTGTGTCTACTTTTCAAAAAATAATGAGAAAACCTGAGTTTTGTATTCAAACTAAACTAAAATCTATATCCTGACTTTTTGCAGTAAATGTATGCTATCTTCCAATGGTGCAATTTCGTGCAGGCAAAAGTTACCTGCAAAAACGGGGAGCCCTTCAAACTTTCTAAATACGTATTTCATTCTTCAAAAGCTTAGAAAGGAAAAGGTCCAGTCATAATTTTTTTCAAAAAAGTTTATTTTTTTTAAATAATTATTACAAAAAAAACTATATTTGGCACAAACACAGTTTTGGCACCATACATAAAAAGCTAAGAAAATACAATTTCTAATAAAAAATTTCGAGTGCAAAATCTCTTAAAAAGTGAGAGAAATATTTCGACAAAATCGAAAAAAAGAAATTATGTTTTTCAATTTTCAAAATCTGAAAAAGGTGCCGGGAAGCCATTTTAAAATATGTATTATTTCTTCAAAGGCTTCCAAAGGAAAAAACTTATGTTGGTCCAAAGTCATATTTTTGTTCAAATATTTATTATAATTTATTTAATATTTATTATAAATAAATAAAGCCATAAATAAGCTAAGAAACCTCAATCTCTAATAAAACATATTCGAGTGCAAAATCTCTTAAAATGTGGGAGAAACAGTTTGGCAAAATCGAAAAAATATGTTTTTTTTTAATTCTCAAAATCTGAAAATGGGAAAATTTGTAATACAAAAACAAAAATATTTTTTTCTGCGCAGTATGAACAAATACATAAAATAATGTTAGTAAACAAAAAAACAAAAAATAAAAATTTTATTTTTCTTTTTTCGTTTGTATTTTTTTGGTCTGTAATCAATTTTTGATTTGAACTGGGATATTGTCCTGGCTCAAGACCATTTCGCATCTATATTTAATAGAATGCAAATTTGATTTCGACCATGTCGAAAGTCTTTTCAAGTGGCTTCGCAACGACTTTTCAACATCAAACCCGGCCTCTATAGGGAGATGATTCTCACAAACGAACGAGAAGCACAACTCACTTGCCGAATTTGTGTTTAAAAAATCGCACCAAGTAATAAAGTACACATGTCATCTTACAAGCATCTCATTGAGTTGCATATGTAAGTATGTGTAACCAACTTTTGCCTATTTTTTATAACATAGGGTGGACCACTTAAAATTTTAAATTTGAACTACCGATAACGTTGTCTTTGAACGGTAGAATAACATTCATTTTTATACACTCCACGAGAGTATTATGGCTTTGTGCATTTGTTTGTAACACCCAAAAGGAAGCGGGATAGACCCATTGTTAAGCATACCGATCGACTTAGAATCACTTTCTGAGTCGATTTAGCAATGTCCGTCTGTCCGTCTGTCTGTCTGTCTGTCCGTCTGTTTGTCTGTCCGTCTGTCTGTCCATCTATTGTTGTAATCAAACTACAGGTCGCAATTATAGTCCGATCTTAACAAAAATTGGCACAAGTAAGTTTTGTGGATCAAGGACGAACGCTATTTAATTTGAGGCAAATCGGATCAGATTTAGATATAGCCCCCATACAAATGTCGCTCCCGATTTAACATTTTCCGCTCTAGAAACGACATATTGTACCCGATTTTCTTTAAATTTAACACAACAACTTACAATCCAACTAGAAATACCTATGCCAAAATTGGGTAAGATCGGTTCAGATTTAGATATAGCTCCCATACAAATGTCGCACCCGATTTGACATTTTCCGCTCTAGAAACGACATATTGTACCCGATTTTCTTTAAATTTGACACAACATCTTACAATCCAACTAGAAACACCTATGCAAAAATTGGGTAAGATCGGTTCAGATTTAGATATAGCTCCCATGCAAATGTCGCTCCCGATTTGACATTTTCCGCTCTAGAAACCACATATTGTACCCGATTTTCTTTAAATTTAACACAACATCTTATAATCCAACTATAAACACCTATGCAAAAATTGGGTAAGATCGGTTCAGATTTAGATATAGCTCCCATGCAAATGTCGCTCCCGATTTGACATTTTCCGCTCTAGAAACCACATATTGTACCCGATTTTCTTTAAATTTGGCACAACATCTTATAATCCAACTATAAACACCTATGCAAAAATTGGGTAAGATCGGTTCAGATTTAGATATAGCTCCCATACAAATGTCGCTCCCGATTTGACATTTTCCGCTCTAGGAACCACATATTGTACCCGATTTTCTTTAAATTTGGCACAACATCTTATAATCCAACTAGAAACACCTATGCAAAAATTGGGTAAGATCGGGTCAGATTTAGATATAGCTCCCATACAAATGTCGCTCCCGATTTGACATTTTCCGCTCTAGAAACCACATATTGTACCCGATTTTCTTTAAATTTGGCACAACATCTTATAATCCAACTAGAAACACCTGTGCAAAAATTGGGTAAGATTGGTTCAGATTTAGATATAGCCCCCAAACAAATGTAGATCCCGATTTGACTTTTGCCGCTTTAGAAACAACATTGTACTCGATTTTATTTAAATTTGGCACAACAGCTTATAATCCAAGTAAAAAACCTATGGTGAAAGTGGCTCAGATCGGTTCAGATTTAGATATAGCGCAAATACAAATGTTGCTCCCAAATGTTTAACCGATTTGGGCCAAACTATACGAATTATATTTCATCTATTTCGTTCCAGATTTCAATATACTCCCATACAAATGTCCTTTCCGATTTAACATTTTATGTCAAACACACACATTTACTGGATGCAAAAATCCTGCCCGTTTTCACTTTTTCACCGAATTAAATTGTATTCGGATAGAAAGTGGAGTGTATCATAGAGTCGGCCCCGCCCGACTTTAACCTTTCCTTACTTGTTATTTTCAGGTTTATGTTTGAAATTTGCAAAATGGGACGTTATACGCTGGAAGAAAATTAGGAAATATTAAAAACTTACTTCTAAAGTAGTAGGCTTTAACGATAACTGTAAGAAATTTACGTGGAAATTTTGCAAGAAGAGATCGGCCTTCAGTTCAGCCTTCATGAAGATCATTTCATCTCGGTGGCTATGGCAATAAACAAATTTGCCGCATATGGGTTTCCGAGAACCCACACGTGACTATTGAGAAGCCAATGCATCCACAATGAGTCACTGTTTGGTGTGGATTTTGGGATGTACTGAAAAATTGTGTTAATAGGATGAGGTATTGCCGAGCCCGTACTGGTAGTCATATGAATGATATTGTGTTCCATTATTAAATGACAAATTTCAACCTTTCCAATAAACCCAGAAATTTGGAATCAGTATTTTTTTAAAGCCGATTCTAATTTAAAATGTTAGATGTTACCCTATATATGCAATATCTCAAAATAATCCTTTTACAAAACTCGAAAAATGATTTTGAACCACAGTGGGACGAAGGTTTCATGCTTTTCCCTCTTTGTCCATTTACTACCTAAAAGTACGAATTTCAAAAAATTGTTTCTTAGTACGCATGTCCGGCAAAATGTTTGAAATTTTCAACAGCCTATGGGGCTTGCAAAAACGTTCCACCCTAATACATATATAGATATTCGTATGCACGTAATTTCATAATTTCATTTAAGCTTTGCAATACGGTGGGGGAGAGAAAATTGTGACATTGATTGGCAATTGAGACTGGGACTGGGTGGCTGTTTCAGTCTACATTTTGAAGGTCATAAAAATGTGAGCAGTTAACTGCAGTAAATGTTATTTTTATTACGAAAGAGGAGGCGCTATTTACTTTTGTATACACATGCATAAACACATGAAATCCAATTTTTGTTCAATTTGATGGAGGACAGTAGGACAGGGGCAGAGATAAGTAAAGGGCTAGTTAATAGAGATAGAAAACATAATTAGAGTGATCAAAAACCGTCCATCGGTTTATCTCCTTCCAACATCCCCGTTTGAATAAGTCGGAAGAAGGCCTCTTAGTATGCCTGCTTGGGGAAGGTATATTTGAATAAGTAGTGAATCCCATAGAAGTGGAATTAGTTACTTTAAGCACATCGGGGATATTTTGAGTATATCTCTCACCAGATCTTAAATTTAGATTTTTTCACTCTACGCGGAGAAAAAATAGATCCATGCAAAAATAGTGTATTTGGTAAAATATTTCTGAGGGTGTATACGATTTTTTTATATATTTTTTCCACATTTACTAGTTTACTATAAAACCATTAAATGAATATTTATTACTACGTCAGTATTTTGGAGAGAAACCACCAAATTAATTATCTCATATTAAAGAAACAGACGATTATATTCAAATGACTGTAAATAAACAAACAATGACATATTGGCCTCGAGCTTGAATTTCCAACAGGCTTATTTCTGGAAATATTCCTTTTTGACATAATGGAATACTTTCATAAATGCCCTTAGAACATAATCAGTAGTATGTTATCAATCAATTAAATTAACATTTTTTGTTGTACATAAATTTCCATTGGCCGAGCAAATTTAGCAGATAAGATTTTTTTCGCCAAACATATACAAGTACAGACAGACATAAATAATTCAGACACGCGGTCGGACTTTCTAGTCACAAGTTCAATGTAAACATTTTGCGTGTGTTGTTAATAAATTATTAAATGATTCGCGCTTAAAAGTCCTCTCTCTCATTTAGCAGTAGGGAAATATATTAATATAAATAAAATATTGAACAAGGTCATGGTCTTAGAATTTTATTCAGCTTTCAGCTCAAGGTTTGCGGACGACTCTAATTATTTGTTATAATAATTATGGGTGGAATATTTTATTGTGGGTAATAATTTGTGACAGTATTCTACGATAAAACCAGAATTCAAATTTATTCATTGATATTCTATACGATAGACAAACGCCAAGGGTTATTGTTAGTAAAACCGATAACGAAATTGTATTTTGTATTAATTTTTCATCGCCTCATTTTGGAGAAAACCATTTGGAAATGATTAAAAACTAGTTCTAAAGCCTACGGGTATGGAGAAAGCTGTTGTATTTGCAATTAATTTGAATAACATCGGCTTTTAGCCTATCTTCCTTTTATTATAGGATGGGCCATTTAAACCTTTAAATTATAATCGGCTACACAAAAGTAAAGTAGTTATTAATAAATAAAACAAATTTTTTTCTCTTTTTTTAATCAATTATTGGGAAGTACAGTGCTTAGAAATTGTGATGTGATATATAAGAGGCGATATCTCGAAAACTAGAATACATGAATCGGGTATTCCAAAGGAAATTATTTAGCCCTTGGTAAGTAGAATATGTCCCAAAAAAGTTTTGGTCCAAATTCCGTTTGAGATCGGAGATATATAGCTTTTCAGATATCGGGTATATATGTATACAATATTGATTGTCCGATATCTGCCTTTGCCTTTGGAATACCCGATTCATGTATTCTAGTTTTCGAGATATCGGACAATCAATATTCTATATATATATGCCCGATATCTGAAAAGCTATATATCTCCGATCTCAAACGGAATTTGGACCAACTCTTTTTTGGAAAATATTCTACTTGTCTATGGCTAAATATTTGCATTTGGAATACCCGATTCATGTATTCTAGTTTTCGAGATATCGGACAATCAAAATTCTATATATATACACCCGATATCTGAAAAACCTATATATCTCCGATCTCAAACGGAATTTGGACCAACTCTTTTTGGAAAATATTCTACTTACTAAGGGCTAAATAATTGCCTTTGGAATACCCGATTCATGTATTCTAGTTTTCGAGATATCGGACAATCAATATTCTATATATATATACCCGATATCTAAAAAGCTATATATCTCCGATCTCAAACGGAATTTGGATAAACTCTTTTTTGGAAAATATTCTACTTACCAAGAGCTAAATAATTGCCTTTGGAATACCCTATTCATGTATTCTAGTTTTCGAGATATCGGACAATCAATATTCTATATATATATATACCCGATATCTGAAAAGCTATATATCTCCGATCTCAAACGGAATTTGGATAAACTCTTTTTTGGAAAATATTCTACTTACCAAGGGCTAAATAATTGCCTTTGGAATACCCGATTCATGTATTCTAGTTTTCGAGATATCGGACAATCAATATTCTATATATATATACCCGATATCTGAAAAGCTATATATCTCCGATCTCAAACGGAATTTGGACCAACACTTTTTTGGAAAATATTCTCCTTACCAAGGGCTAAATAATTGCCTTTGGAATACCCGATTCATGTATTCTAGTTTTCGAGATATCGGCTCTTCAATACATGGGCTAAAATGGCCTATTTTGTATAGTTTTTGGACTTTAGACTGATTCGATGCATTCAAATAATTGGAACGGAAAATATTGTTAAAAAATAATTACATAATTCCTTTTATTTTTATTATGTTTAGTGTTTTTATTAAAAAAAATATTTTTTAAATACGTTCCACAAGCTAAATTGGTTTGTGTCTTGACTACACTTCAAAAAAATGACAACAATAGGTCTGATCATTACTTTTTCTAGACATAGGCTGGTGTCGTAACGGAATTTCTGTCAAAATGTCACACCCTTTACAATTTATATCCTATCCTATATTCGTACAGTATCGGTCATACAATATACCTCAAATGAAAGATGTTTGATTATCAAAAATTAATAAAGAACCTCACAGAATTCGAGAAAATAAGTAAAACCTTAAGTTTTTCTTCAAAGCTAAGGTCACACCCGTGACACTCTAGTTTGTGGTATATCTCCAATATCTAAAACGCTTAGACATATTTATTTTCTAACACATATTATTTTCAATTGGCAATATTGTAGAAATCTCAGTCAATGAATATGGAAGATATCTAAACATATTTATTCAAAGGTTTCGCACCCGTTCCAATGGAATCACCCTTATGCATTTTTTGTCCAAAATTTTGATGAAAATTCTATTTTTTTTTAAACAGCTGACATTAAAAAAATAATAAAGAAAAAATCCTACGATGGACGGTAGCCATAACCTTCCTGAGTAAGAAACAAATGTTGTTTAATTTTTTCAGATGATTTATAACAGAGATAAATACACACAAAGTGTTTTCAAAACATTGTCACACATGACGGCCCAAATCTCCGCCATTTTGTAACTATTCCAATTTTATTTATTTTTAAATATGGCCCAAAATATCCTCTATGTATGTACATTAAGTTTTTTAATTGCCGCACAATCAAAATTAATTTTTAAGACTGTTTTTGGCTGATAAATAAACAAAAAATACAAAAACAGAGGAAAAAACTTGAAGAGGAGTTGCTAAAAAAATATCCAAGGTCATAAGATACTATGACATATGAAATTATATATATATATATCATCCCTCATAGGGTGTCCAAAAAACCGGTTATTTTAGAAGGTCGGTTTTCGGTTTAACCGAAAATTCAATTTTTTAAAAACCGCTTTTCGGTTATAGTTTTTTTATAACCAGTTTTTTTAAATCAATTTTTTTTTTAAAGAAAATATTTAAATTAAATTTTTTATTACGAAAGTAAATACAGCCCATTTTTAGTAAAGGTACATTAAATAAGGAACTTCAGTAGTATTTTTTTGTTTGAGATCATTTAAAAAAAGTCAATTCTATAAAATAATTCATATTTTTACGTACAAAAACTTGAATAAAAAGTTTACGTTGAATCCTTCTTATAATAATATCGCAATACCAATATACAATTCAAGTGATAATTTTTTAAGCGATTTTTTTGTTTGTTTTTGATAAAACTTGACGTAGAAAAAACACGCTCGCTAAATTTTGATGTAGGGCTGACAGTCACCAAGGCATCATATAAGTAACTTAGCTTTTCAGTTTTTTTTCTTTGTTTTGTCAAAAAATGTGAAATCGTCATATAAAGTCGCCTGGCTTTCGCCTTTTCAGGTTTTGGATGTGGTTTATTGTTTGGTTTAAATCCAACATTAAATTACAAGACTCTTCGATGTCACAACTTACATCCGAACTGTTGTCTAAATCTGGTTCTACAGAAATTTCTGGGAAAATACGTTTGTATCCGATTTTGATGAGGATTTCAATACGCCATCGTTTAACGGAAATTTTCCGGAACTTAAAAACAGCAAAAGTGTATTCAATGTTTTTACTCTTCTTTCTTCCAGTCTCGCCATCAGCCTTTGTCACAAATCCTGGGCGTATATGTCTTCTATTTTTTTTAAAAAGTTGATTAAAAACGAAAACGTATTATAATAATAGTTTCATTGTGCAACATAGTTAAAAGCGCTTCGTATGTCATGTGTCAATTCTCATCACTGAAGTTTTTTATTGGTGCAATGTTCACTTATTTACCAAAAACCGGTTAACCGACACGAAAAATCCGGTTTTCTCGGTTAACCGAAAATGGCCATTTTACAAAAACCGACCGACGGTTGTAGGTGACGAAACCGCTTAACCGGTTTCTGTTTTGGACACTCTAATCCGTCCCCCATACCCTGTATGATAAAGATTTACCAAAAATCTGGGGGTATTGGACGGAATTCAAAAGCTGTTTATCCGTGGCGTGTAACCAAATTCTCCAGTTACAATTATTAAACAAAAAGAATTACGAAAACCGTAACATCAATTGTGAAATTTAATGAGAACAAAAAAAAACAAATACAAGTTTGATCAATACAAAACAAAAAATGTATTTTTAGACATATTTTGTTTATGACAACTCAACAAAACTTTGTCAACTGCCATACTATACTACTCGCCCGTCGTACCAGCGACTATAATTATAATTATACAAGTGGGTAGTGGGATTGGCAAACGGGGTGGGAATAAATTGATGAAAATAAATGACAATAGTACAAAGAACAAGTAGCTCCGAATTGTGAAATTAATTAATTAATGATAACGAAAACAGGAAAAACAAAACAAATTGAAAATGACACGAACAACGACTACTGCACGAGTCTGTCGTAGTCTTCTTCTTGTCCGTCTAGGATGAGTGAGTGATGTGATTTACAAAGAAACTGTATCAAATCTATAAAAATATATAAAGAAGATTATAAACACATGAATACATTTTTGCTCGCTCCACTCGAATTGTTGTTCTACAAAACAAAACAATTGTGCTGAGCTGTGCCGGTGGCAGGCAATCCAGTTAAGACCAGTTCAACTGACACCAGCGAGCCAGCCACCATCCACCGCTAGATAACCCCGGATGGCCTGGCATCATCGCCGTGGCCAGAATAAATATAGTATTGAAAATAATATTGCAATCGAGGAGGAATTCTGTTTTACTGTTGTTGAGCCAATAAAGATCTGTTTTAATCAAAGATTTTTTTCTTAATCTACAAAATGAAACAAAAAACCGTGTCACTTCGCAGAAAGAAACCAACCAAGAAAATAGATCAAGGAACGGAACTTTTATTGGTAAAACTGGATTTTCGGTTTGGCTGGTTAAAAACAACTAGTTTGGCGTAAGATTTTGGCCTTAGAGATACTGCTGAATAAAAAGTAATGATAGGATTTGATAGTTCTATATTCCCAAAGCAATGAATACTCCCTAAGCCTCTTTCAAAATCACGCTATTTAAATATTCCAATGATTTCCAGCATTTTTTATAAGAATACTTAAAAAATACGACTTCGAAAAATGTCAGTTATGCTCTTTTGTGATTAAGGTAACGATATGCATGCATATATTTCATCCGAAACTCGGAAATTATAATGCAAATATTCATTGAATTTATTCAAATGGAGGATTAGTGGTCTAAAGCCACTTCAATGGTTGGCCATGATTCATGGAGGTTGGTTTTTGCACCCGGTATTTTGCGTTTCTTCCCCCCGACAGTCTTAATATTGCAGATTTTTTGTCTAAGAGATTATTTGTCCAACAGATAAGATAACATAAAAACGTTGTCTGGGGCGCTAGACTTTGGCTTCTTTTTATTGTTTGTTTATGATTCTTATATATTTCTATTTCTAATTCCAAAACACAGATAAACTGTCTTAAGTTTTGAGCTATATTTTTGTTGGTGCTGACTTTCCTTGGGATGGGGAGGTGGATGAAGACAATTATAAAAGATTTAACATTCTTTCACGTAACATACTACTTAGTACATAAAGGGTGATTTTTTAAGAGCTTGATAACTTTTTTTAAAAAAAAAACGCATAAAATTTGCAAAATCTCATCGGTTCTTTATTTGAAACGTTAGATTGGTCCATGACATTTACTTTTTGAAGATAATTTCATTTAAATGTTGACCGCGGCTGCGTCTTAGGTGGTCCATCCGCTTAGTCCAATTTTGGCATTTCCACGTTTTTGAGTAACAGAGACCCAATTGGTGCGAACGGCGACGAATCGAAAATTGGTGGTCATCATTAACACTGGCCGATACAGCTGCGATATTTTCTTCAGTTCGCACTCTACGTAAGCGTGTTGGTGGTTTAATGTCCAACAATGTAAATTTGGTGCGAAATTTAGTCACAATAGCCCGAATAGCCGCTTCAGTGGGTCGATTAAACTGACCATAAAATGGAAGCGCGCAATGAACTTTCTTAACAGAGCACGCATTTTGATAATAAAATTCAATAATTTGCAAGCGTTGTTCGTTTGTAAGACGATTCATGATGAAATGTCAAAGCATACTGAGCATCTTTCTCTTTGACACCATGTCTGAAATCTCACGTGATCTGTCAAATACTAATGCATGAAAATCCTAACCTCAAAAAAATCACTCTTTATAAGAAAAAAGTTGAAGGCCAACAATAGAGGGGAAGAGACCACTTAAAGTGTTTCATGAAAGCCTTTGTAACACAATGGAACTTACAAGAACGTTGTAATACAACAAACATCCACCACAAGCATCCTAAAAATAAACGAGGTAATGCATGACGGTTAGCTCAGAGTGGGAAAATGGCATCGTCAATCCATTGTGCTATGTGAGAGATGACATTTTGCTTATTAATTGTTTGTTTATCACAACATTATTATAAAAATTATCTTACAGTTGCAACAGTATTCGCATGTATATTATTTATATTAGGATGGGTCACGAAAATAAATTGAATATTGAATTTTTAAATCATGTTTTGCAAATATTTCGCCACTAGGTCGAGCCTTCTGTGAGATAAATGCTCCTGGAAACTCCTCCAAAAATCATGTTTTCCATTGTTATTTTGTTATGTTGCACTTTTGCCCCAAAAATTTATTCTGAATTAATACAACCTTGAACGCACTTTATATGTGAATTTTTATTTTGTTCTTAATGTAACTTATTGGTCGAATTATTGGACGTTTATAGACATTTTTCGTCGTTTTTCAAAATGACAACTAAAAATTTATATTTCATGGAAATATTTTTTAAAAGGTTGTATGAAAAATAAATAGAAGATATCAATACCCTTCGAATGATGTCTAAACTATGATTATCGGGCGAAAAACGGCGTAGCTGACACCATTTTTGTAAAAATAGTTTAATACAAAATATGTTTTTTCAGAGCCAAATCATTTAAATCCCTTTTAAACAAATAAGGAAAGGCTAAAGTCGGACGGGGCCGACTCTATGATACACTCCACTTTCTATCCGCATACAATTCAATTCGGTGAAATAGTGAAAACGGGAAGGTTTTTTGTATCCTGTAAATGTATGTGTTTGACAAAAAATGTTAAATCGGAAATGACTTTTGTATGAGGATATATTGAAGACTGGAACGAAATAGGTGAAATATAAAGTGTATCGTTTGGCCAAAATCGGTTAAACTTTTGGGAGCAACATTTGTATTTGGGCTATATTTAAATCTGAACCGATCTTATCCACTTTCGCCATAGTTTTAGAAAATCGGGTACAATATGTGGTTTCTATAGTGCAAAAGTGGAATCGGGAGCGACATTTGTATGGGGGCTATATCTAAATCTGAACCGATCTAGCCCGCTTTAGCCACCGGTGTTTCTAGTTAGATTATAAGATGTTGTGCAAAATTTAAAGAAAGTCGAGCACAATATGTGGCTTTTAAGCCGGCAAAAGGAAAATCGACATTTGTATGGGGGCTATATCTAAATCTGAACTGATCTTACCCAATTTCAGCATAGGTGTTTCTAGTTAGATTATAAGAAGTTGTGCCAAATTTAAAGAAAATCGAGTACAATATGTGTTTTCTAGAGCGGAAAATGTCAAATCGGGAGCGACATTTGTATGGGGGCTATATCTAAATCTGAACCGATTTGACTTATTTTCACCATAGATGTTCCTAGTGTAAATATAAGATGTTTTGCCAAATCTGAAGACAATCTGATACAATATGTGGTTTCTAGAGCGGAAAAATTCAAATCGGGAGCGAAATTTGTATGGGAGCTATATATAAATCTGAACCGATCTGACCTATATTCACCATGGGTGTTTCTAGTGGAAATATAAGATGTTTTACCAAATCTGAAGACAATCTAATACAATATGTGGTTTCTAGAGCGGAAAAAGTCAAATCGGGAGCGAAATTTGTATGGGAGCTATATATAAATCTGAACCGATCTAACACATTTTTACCACAGTTGTTCTAGTTTCTAGTTGAAATATAAGATGTTTTGCCAAATTTAAAGAAAATCTGTTATAATATGTGGTATCTAGAGTGAAAAAGTCAAATCGGGAGCGAAATTCGTATGGGGGTCCCGAAAAACTTCATTGTGCAAAGTTTCATTTAGTTATGTCTACAATTGCGATCTGTATCGTGATTACAACAATAGATGGACAGACGGACGGACATTGCTAAATCGACTCAAAAAGTGATTCTAAGTTGATCGGTATAATTAATAATGGGTCTATCTCGTTTCCTTTTGGGTGTTACAAACAAATGCACAAAGACATAATACTCTCGTGGAGTGTATAAAAATTAGCTCTGCAGCAAAATTTGCTGCCGATGTTCATAATTCGAAAGGTATTGTCTGCTGCTATTTATTTTTTTGTAATAAATACTACAACCAAATACGAAAAAGTTTTCAGTTGTCACTATGAAAAAAATAAAACATAAAAATTACTATAAACGTCCAATAATTCGATTCGACTTATAAGTTATTCTAACACAAGAATTACAAAAAATTACAAGGGGAAAACATGAGTTTTAGTTGTATTCTCAGGAGCGTTTAGCTCATAGACGACTTGATCCAACGATGAAATATTCTGCAAATAATCATAAAACAATACAATCTTGAAATTATTTTTTATTTGTATGGACCGCGACCCACCATAGTGTATATACTTTCAGTTTATTTTCTGTTTATCTGTGAATGATTTTAATTTCTTTTCAGCACTGCCATCTCATCTCCTCATGACCAAGAATTAAGAGCGCTTTCAAAATTAACATCTTATTTTTTTTTTCTTTTCGGTACATTTAATTTAGAATATTTTGAAATATCAACATTCCATCATAGCCACAACAATGTTGTTGTTGTGGAACATTTAATATTGCTCATTTCCGACATGTTACACTATGCAAATATATATATATATATACATATATGGTGTGCCCAAGCCGAAAATCAACACAAACATTTTCATTATTGACAACTTTTTAATTTTTATACCCTCCACCACAGGATGGGGGCACATATGGGCATCTCCCAAAAAAAGGTTTACCAAAAAAATGAAATCACACCACACTAATAGCTTTTAACTTTATTTTTTTCCTTATTTCAACAACTTTTTATACCCTCCACCTCTAGGATGGGGTATACTAACTTTGTCATTCCGTATGTAACACGTTGAAATATCGACATGACACCCTATAAAGTATATATATTCTTGATCGTCATAAAATTCTAAGACGATCTAGCCATGTCCGTCCATCTGCTGAAAACATGCTAGCATCTAAACGAAAGGATCTAGGAGGTCCAAATTTTCCATAAATGCGTCTTATTGTCGTAGGTTGGGATTGCAACTGGGATTGCAACCCTCACAAGGACTGAAAATATCCCTAATATTTAGACTATTTCTGCATGTTTTTCAAAATGTCTGCTTATATTTACTTGATATTGGGTATGTGCTTTCGCCTTATAGCAGAAACGCGCATGATTTTTATTCGTGGGGGGAGAAATGGGGCAAAGAGCGATAACAATGGTACCTGTCAAACGACAACAGCTAGAAACACGAAATTTGGTGTTTACATTCCTCTTATTGAGTAAATACATAAAATAATTGTATTTTCTGCAAATTCGTACTTTTAAGGGGTAAAATGGTAATAGAGGGATTAAAATGGTTCCAACCAAACGGCTGAATCTAGAATAATGAAATTTAATGTATACTTTCATCAGATAGCATGCATGGACACGTAAAATAAAGGGATTTTTCGAAATTCTTACTTTTTGGGATTAAAATGGTAAAAGGGGATAAAAATTGTACCAACAAAATGACCGCAGCTAGAGTCATGAAATTCGGAGTATTCCTCTGACTGCGTAGACACGTAAAATAAAAAGGTTTTTCCAAATTCGTACTTTCAAGGGATACAAAGGGAACAGAGGGATAAAAATGGTACCAACTAAACGGCTACAGCTAGAATGATGAAACTCTGTGTGTACATTTCTCTAACTTCGTAGACACGTAAAATAAAAAGGTTTTTCCAAATTCGTACTTCCAAGGGATACAATGGGAAAAGAGGGATAAAAATGGTACCAACTAAACGGCTACAGCTAGAATGATGAAACTCTGTGTGTATATTCCTCTAACTTCGTAGACTCGTAAAATAAAGAGATTTTAGAAAGTCATACTATTAAGAGGGGAAAAAGGGATAAAAATGGTATCAAACAAACGGCAGCAGCTTGAATCGTGGAATTCGGTGTATACATTCCTCTGGTTGCATAGACACGCAAAAAAAATAAATTTTTCCAAATTCGTACTTTTTTACTTTTACGACAAAAATTGGTTGAATCATGATGTTAGGTTATCTTGCCCTGTGTACGCCAGATAATGGATTTTCCAAATTTGTACTGTTGGAATTAAAATAGGATGGAAGTACAACCAACTGTAGCACCCACTATCTACCAATATTTATGGTATTTAAACTTTGAATTTGAATTGACTTTAAGTATTATTTGGAATGTGCTCCCCAAGAGCTACTCCTGGGTACCCACAAAGTGGACGCACCCTCCTCCGTTTGGCCACAGTGGGCTAAAATAAAAAAACCGAATTTAACTTAAAAGGCCAAATATATTTTTTTCTAAATTGATTCTGTGTATGTGGGTTATATATTTGGAATGTGCTCCCCTAGAGCTAATCCTGGGTACCCACAAAGTGGACGCACCCTCCTCCGTTTGGCCACAGTGGACGAAAATCCGAACCAGAAAACTGAATTTGTTTTGTGTAGGAATACGCCTTATGTAGTGGTTAAATTTATTATCGCACTTAAATATAGTAATTTCATTATATCTTATGTTTATTTTATTATTTTCAGCTAAGTTTTTTATCAGATCCGGTCAAATATAGCGTTTCTATTAATTTATTGCCTCTGTTAACAATTTAACATAGCTCTGTTAACTCCATAACAGCGCGCTGGAAAAAGAAGTGGTTTGTGTCTTTGCTAGTTAAATTCGAATTTATCTTCACACACATATAATAAAATTATATTTATTTATAAAACTATTTTTTTCAATACTTTTATTTGTTTTGGTTTGGCTAGATTAGAAAAGCTACATTTGCCTGTAATGTTACCGCACTTCTACGAAAATCGACAGCCTCTATGGAATGCAATCCACTGTGGAGGGTATATAAAGTAAATAAATTTAAATTTTCGTCGTAGGTATATTATATAAACTAAAGGTAATTATGATATTTACATATGTTGCAAACTAGCAGTACCCGCTGCTTCGCAAGCGAAAATGCCCGTTATTTGTTAATTTTATCCGTCTCTGTTATTTATTTATTTATCTATTTATTTAATTTTCTTTTGGTGGATATAGATAAATCTAAAATAGTAATTTGGAAACATCCTATTATATAGCACTCACTAAAAGTCAAAGTAATGTGCTTGTCGATATGCACTATTTTAGCTGAACTCCTTCGTATGTATAATTTTTATCATTTTCTACCAAGTTTTGAACAAAAAATTACCACTATTTATATCCTCGATCTCATGTTTCTAGATGCAGCCAGCTACTTTATAACTTATGCACCTCTTTCCCAAAAAGTAAACATTTTGAAAAACCACTGTATGTTGCTTCCCCTAAAAATATGTACTTTATTTGGTAACACATTTATTTCTTGTCGGGACGTATCGTTGTATTAAGTACAAATTTTGAAATATCCATTTATGTTCCGCGTTTAAGTAATTAAAGGACTGTACACAATTTTTATACCTTTTCGTCCCGCGCATCCCTTAAAAGTACAAATTTCGAAAGTCCAATTTTACTGCGCTTCTACGTGGTCAGAGGAATTTACATACTAAATCAAGAAATCCATTTCTGTTGCAAGTCTACGTTGTCAGAGGAATTTACTCTCCAAATTTCTCGACTATAGCTGCAATACTTCAGTTGGTACCAAACATACAAAATTTCACGATTCTAGGTGTAATGCTTTAGTTAGTACCATTTTTATCCCCCATCACCCCTTAAAAGTACAAATTTCGAAAAATCCAATTTTACTTCGCTTTTATATGGTTAGAGGAATTTACATAACAAATTTCACGATTCTAGGTGTTATACTTTAGTAGGTACCCTTTTTGTCCAAATTTCACGTTTCTAGGTGTAATACTTTAGTTGGTATAATTTTTATCCCTTTTTGTCCCACTCGCCCCTTAAAAGTACAATTTTCGAAAAATTCAATTTTATTTCGCTTTTATATGGTCTGAGGAATTTACATATACAGCGTTGTCAGAGAAATGTAAATACAGATTTTCACGATTCTAGCTGCAATTCTTAAATTGGTACCATTTTTATCCATTTTTGTCTCTTTCCTCCCTTAAAAGTACAAATTTCGAAAAATCCCAATTTGTAGCAAGGAACACACCGAATTTCATGTTTCTAGCTACTACAGTTTGGTCAGGACGAAGGTTCGATGTTTATCCCTTTTTGTCCCATTTTACGCCCTAAAAGTACGAATTTCGTAAAACCCTTTCTTAGTCGACGTGTGCGTCATATTTGGGAACTACCCTGAAAATTTCATGACCCTGGCTTCAGCCGTTTGGTCTGGGGGCTGGTCAATGATAAGTCAGTCAGTCAGTAACGCAACTCTTTTTATATATATAGATTACACTTTAGCATATTGGTTTAGCATTGTGATTAGGTGAAAACCTATGAATAAATTAGAAGTTATGAAATAAAAAATCGTGTGTTATTTTTTACGAAGTTTTTGTTTAAATTGGAAAGACGACAGGTACTTCTACAAGAGATACCATAACTTCTTCATTTATCCATAGATTTTCTTCAACTAGATCTTTTTACGTTAAGATGCCAGCTATTATAAACTAAAATAAAATATTCTGTTATATAATTTGTAAAGGAATTTTACGCGCGATTTAAATTAAAATTAAAAAAATATGATTTAAAAAAATCTTTTGCGTCTACAACTAGTATCATAACTTCTATCTATTAAAAAATAAAACAAAATACTTTTTTCCGACTTTTTTTCTATTTCTTTGTATTTTTCATAAATTTTTTAAAGACTATTCCTAAACCACTGTTTCTATTGTAACCATCATGAGTACCTTTTTATCTTATAGTCGGGTGTTATCGAATTAATATTTCCAAAATGCGACTACAACAATTATGATGATACCTTTGCCGAAAAGTGGAATTTTAGTAAAAAATTAAAAAAACATAAAAAATGTTTTGTATCGTTTTCAAATTTAGAAAGACAAGATACATCTGAAAATGATATTTATGACCACTCGACAATTTTTTGTTGGATAGTGTAATCGGTCAACTTGACTTTGATTAGAGACAGTCTACAGAAATTTTGTATTCTGTTTTTCCTCGGAGTGAAAGTATACTAAATTGGCTACGTTTTGAGTTACTGTATGGTGTGGATTTTGGGCTGTACTGCAAATTGGTTGATCGGATGAGGTACTGCCGAGCCAGCCGTGGTAGTCATAGTATGATATTGTGTTCCATTGCTAAATGACAAAGTTCATCCCTTCCAATAAAACCAGAAATTTAAAAAAAATATCAGTATTTTTTTATAGCCGATTCTAATTTAAAATTTTAAATGGCCCACCCTATACGAGGACATTTGGCTTATAATACCCTATTTCACGAGGAGGTGTAGGGTATATAAACGAAATTTGTTCTTTGCTGCAATGATTTTTTTCGTTACCGCAATTAAATAGTTAAATCTTTTCATTCTACAATGTTTCATGAACATGATTCGTTATACTATAGAATACGTTTCTGCAATGACATTTCATTTCAGCAGCGTCATTCAGAACATTCACTTCGAATGCACTGTGCTACTAAAGGGTGTTTTTTATTGAGGTATAGAACTTCGAATTGAAATAAAACACAAGAAAATCGTTTTAATGTCCATCAATTTGGCTTTATTGGAAGGATAATTTTATGCCATTAATGTTTAAATATGATTTCGGGCATGTGGCCGCCGCGGCTGGCTCGAATATAGCCAATTCTACAGGTCCAATTTTCAACCATGTTGGCAATAACGCCACGAATGTTGGCTTCCAAGTCCCCTAACGTTTCTGGTTTGTTGGCGTAGACGAGCGACTTCACATATCTCCAAAGGAAATAATCCAATGGTGTCAAATCACACGATCTTGGTGGCCAATTGACAGGTCCATTCCGCGAAATTATGCGCTCATCGAATGGTTCCTTCTGATGGACGATTATGTCGACCATAAAATGGACGGAGCTTGCGGTGAACTTCGCGAACTGAACCATTACTTTCGAAATAAATTTGCACGATTTGCAAGCGTTGTTCTTTTGTCAACCTGTTCATGATGAAATGGCAAACCAAACTAAATATTAATCACTTGACAGCTGACAAAATGGCCGCCAGTTAAAAAAGTGATGCCAACTTAAAGTTCTATACCCCAATAAAAAACACCCTATATTACATCCATTTAGCACAAAGTGCATGAATATCGAATGAATCTGTAACATTTTGATTTTGTTTCTTCTTTTATTCACATTCATTCATTTTCATCGTTCGCCCCAACAAAATTAAAAAAAAAAATAAATAAATAAAACAGATGCCAACAACCTGACAACATATTAAAATAAATTTAGCAAGAGAGAGATGAATGTACGAATGGACGGACGGTCGGGCGGATAGATACGATAAATAAATCAGTTCATATTCTTTCCCTTCTAGTCATTGTTAAGACCAGTATTTAAATAATAGCCAAATTATTTGCATTATGTGGAGGCAGGCAACAACAATAGAATGAGAAATATTTCGTTACGATCTTAATAAGATAAGGCATCGCAACAACGCATCTGAGTTTTTTGGCTGTTATATTTCTCAGAAACGGTTAACAATCACTTACATATGTAAATAAAGAATAAATAAATAATAAATAAAATATATGAGTACGAGCAGCTATTGACTCTTGAACTCACAGAGAAAGTCCAGCGACAGGGGAAGCCCCTATCCACCATGTGTGGCGAGAAGAATGATGAAAAAATCAAAAGATTAACACTTAATAAAACAGACCGATCGGGACCTACTTGTAAAGAAAGGTTTTTTCTATGCTACACTTTGGAACAAAGTCAAAAAATTAACTATAGTCAATTTAAACGCACAGATAAAGCCACATGGATGTGAACACATCAGATCCTCATGAGCTAAAATCCAAACCTTACCTTAAAATTCAAAATTAAAATACTCATTACTTGGATTTCTTCCTCATTTCTTGATGCCGTCATATGTCATTTTTATGAAAAGATAATAATCAAATATTTTGTTAAATAATTTGACTAATATTTGTACATACAAATTCAGATGAGACATGCTAATTAATTTGTTCAATCCAAGCGTTGTATATACAACATTAGCTAGGCCACGAAAAAGAAATTTTACCGTCAGTCAACGCTCAGAAATAAAATATGGATATACTACAATTGAAACGAATATGTACGTTAGGGCGGGTTGATTTGTATGGATGAAAAAAGAAAAAAAAAAATAAAAATCGTATAGCAAGAACGTAATCTACATTAAATTCTAAGAAAATTCTCCGAAGAAACCATGGGTCTAAAATCAAACACTAATCCGCGCCTCTCGACGCGGCGCGGATTAGGATTTTATTTTAGATACATGGTTTCTTCGGAGAATATTCTTAGAATTTTATGTAGTTTACGGTTTTGCTATACGATTTTAAAAATTAAAATCAACCCGCCCTAATGTACGTACATTAGAAACAGATTTTTTTGGAGTCTTTTAAAAAGCATTTGCTTACAGGCAAATTCATATAGCTCATAAATGAATAAATTTCAGAATATATATTATTTTATTATTATTTTTTTTAGTAATTATCAATAACGAATACTTCAAAAAAAAACAGAAACGCAAAATATTTATGGGAATATCTACAATATAAAGGGTGATTTTTTAAGAGCTTGATAACTTTTTTTTTTAAAAAAACGCATAAAATTTGCAAAATCTCATCGGTTCTTTATTTGAAACGTTAGATTGGTCCATGACATTTACTTTTTGAAGATAATTTCATTTAAATGTTGACCGCGGCTGCGTCTTAGGTGGTCCATCCGCTTAGTCCAATTTTGGCATTTCCACGTTTTTGAGTAACAGAGACCCAATTGGTGCGAACGGCGACGAATCGAAAATTGGTGGTCATCATTAACACTGGCCGATACAGCTGCGATATTTTCTTCAGTTCGCACTCTACGTAAGCGTGTTGGTGGTTTAATGTCCAAAAATGTAAATTTGGTGCGAAATTTAGTCACAATAGCCCGAATAGCCGCTTCAGTGGGTCGATTAAACTGACCATAAAATGGAAGCGCGCAATGAACTTTCTTAACAGAGCACGCATTTTGATAATAAAATTCAATAATTTGCAAGCGTTGTTCGTTTGTAAGACGATTCATGATGAAATGTCAAAGCATACTGAGCATCTTTCTCTTTGACACCATGTCTGAAATCCCACGTGATCTGTCAAATACTAATGCATGAAAATCCTAACCTCAAAAAAATCACTCTTTATTTCATTTACATCTTCCGACATTGAGAAACTATACATTTAAATCTTTTCAAAATTTTTCGGAATTTTACTAAATTAAATTTCAGTCAAAAACTGGTCTTCTTACTTCTGACCACTGTCATCATAACTTTGATATAAACACTCCTAGAACTGTATTAAAAAATCTAAGGCTTGAAGATAAACCCAGTAAAAAATGTAAGTACTCCGCAGGAAGTACATTTAATCACATCCCAAAATCCCAATTTGCATATTTCCCTCATTTCAGGAAGTTATTTTGAACAACTTCAAAATCCCAAAATCCCAATTTTCATATTTCCCCCATTTCAGGAAGTTATTTTGAACAACTTCCGAAAATTTTAATATCTTATCTTAATATCCCTTAACATTTTTCGTGTGGAACCACAGATGTAAGGTGTCGTTTTTTTATTTTTATTATTTATAATTTTTTATTTATTATTTATAAATAAATAATGTTTAATTTTATATAATTTTATTACATTTAAACAATTTTGTTTAAATTTAGTGTTAATTTTAAAAATTAAGACTTTTTGATTGGAACATAATATATAATAATATAATTCTAAAGGGGCAGCTAGTATGAGTTTCTTTTTACAGTGGGTCAAAGATTTAATTTTTTGGTCAAAGGGAGCATTATACTGAATGAAAAAAATGTTGTAATATCTGAGAGAATTCGTATTGTCAGAACTATATTGTGGAATTTTATGAGGATCATTTTTGTGGAAGATCTTAACCCTCTACCTCCTCTCTTTATGGGTCAATTTGACCCTTTTTCGGGAATTTCAATATAAGTCCTTTCCAAAAGGTTATTTAAGGATTAAAATGTTCTACGAAAACATTTGCAAGAAATTTACAGTGGGTGTCTCCAAAGACACCAAAGACGTAAAAAAAGCAAAATTACACGCTAACTTGCACAAATAAAATACTAGGAATAAAATTTGTCAACGTTTTTTTAGAAGATCGATATTTTGGGACAAAAATGTGGGTAATTCGGTAGAGCACGAAATGCAAAATAGATTTTTTTTGAAAAATTTTCATTTTCGCGGGAGATATGGCTAAAATGATCTTTTATGCAAGACATTTTTGTTTTGTAATTTTCTCGCGATCTAGTCAACGACGCGGAAAAGCTGCAGATGTTGAAAAATCCAAAATTCGCGCTTGCAATTGCATTTATTTCAACGTTCACTATCTGGGTTTCTGAAACTATTCTATCGCAAATATTTTCTATTTAGTTTTTATAAAGGCGCTTTTCACAATTTTAGACTTTACCCAACAAAATAAAAAATAAATGATAACCAATAATAACAAATAATATATAAAAAAATAAATAATAATAATAATTAATAAGTCCCAAGACTGAAACCAGTGAAGTGTATTTAGCAGTGAAAATTAAAATGAAATTATAAAGGTCAATAAAGGTCTCACTTTGCCTTCTTGCTAATTTTGGGTTCTGCTGAAGATTTCAGCACAATCTTTGGTCTTAAACCAAAATAAATGACAACACATACAACATAACAGACCAACAATACATACAAACAACAACAATACACACGAGGTACAGTGAAGACGGGACATACCGTACAACAACAACGTTTGCATTGTTGCGAGCGATGCGAGCACATGCATAACATTAGATTGGCAAAGTGAGATTTTTAGTGTGTCGACTTAGTTCGGTGGAATATTTTGTTTATCAGCGCTTCTCATTTGTCATATGTGACCGCTGGTACTAATATGAACCCTGATTTAAGTCAAAGACATACATTCGTTGCGAAAGTTCTGACGAGATGGGGCAACGCCCATCGAAACTGCGCAGTAAATTTTTAGCTGCAACAATAAAGGTCTCACTTTGCCTTTTTGCTAATTATTGGTTCTGCAGAAGACTTCAGCACAACCTTTGGTCTTAAACCAAAGTAAATTACAACACATTTTTTAAAAATATTGTCCATTTCAAAAAAAAAAAAGTCAATTAAAAGATTGGTCCGAATTCCGTTTTAGCCAACAAAATAAAAGTAAACGCATTTTTCAAATCTATTTTCCGAAAAAATACAAAATTTTGACAGCATATTTGACCTATCTGCAGGTTAAAGAAGTAAAAAGTTCGTTAAGTTCGGCCGGGCCGAACTTTATATACCCTCCACCATGGATTGCATTCCACAGAGACATTCCTAGAAGTCCATAAACATTAAAGGAAAATTCCAATTTCTTGAATATAGCCAAACCAGAACAATAAAAAATATTTAGAAAATAAATAAATAAAAAAATTATTATTTCAAACCACGCTTATAAGGCAAGGCTACCATTCAAGAACTTAATATAAGACTGCAATCTTCAAAAAAAACTTAAATACCATAAATGTTGGTACTTTAATTGCAAAAATACAATTTTTGAAAAATAATTATCTCACGATTCAACCAATTTTTGCCGTAAAAAAGTACGAATTTGGAAAAATCTTCTTGTTCTTCTTCTATGCAGTCAGAGGAATGTATACACCGAATTCCAGGATTCTAGCTGTGGCCATTTTTTTATTTTTCGTGTCTACATAGTCAGTGGTATGTATACTCCGAATTTCATGACTCTATATGCGGTCATTTGGTTGGTACAATTTTTATTCCCTTTTTCCATGTTAGTCCCAAAAAAACCCTTTATTTTACGTCACTACACAACCGGAGAAATGTATATGCCGAATTTCATTATTTTAGGTGCAGCCGTTTGGATAGTACCATTTGTAACCCCATTCGCCCCATTTCCGCCTAAAAGTAAAAATTTCGAAAAAATTATTTTTTTCGCATCTTCACTGTCGGATGAATGTGTACACCGAATTTCACGATTTCAATTTCACCGGTTGGTTGGTACCATTTTTATCCCTCTTTTCCAATTGTATCCCTTAAAAGTACTAATTTTGAAAATCCCTCAATTTTACATATCTACACAATTAGTGGGATGTACTTTCCAAATTTCATGTTTCTAGCTGCTATCGTATCATTGGTACCATTTTTATCCCTTTTTGTACCGCTTGGTTAAAATTGTATTTACTTTTTGGTGCTTTTTCAGGCTACAAAAGGAATGTACATGCACTTGAAATTTGTTGCGTACATTCCTCTTGTAAAGCAGGAATTTAAAAATAATTGCTTAAATAATCAAAATATTAGGGGGTATTTTCAGTCCTTGTTAGAAAAAAATTTTCCCTTTGGGCCGATATCGCCCACTATCAATCCCAACCGATCTACAACCATAAGACAACTTTACGGAAAATTTGAACCTCGTAGCTCATTTCGTTCGTGCTTTCAACAGACAGACAGACGGACATGGCTAAATCGCCTTAGAATTTTACCACGACCCAGAATATATGTATATACTTTATGGGTCTCCGTTGAATATTTCAAGGCGTTACAAACGGAATGATAAAGTGAATATACCCCCATCCTGAAGGTGGAGGGTATAAAAATATTCGTTATGTGGAATGCAACAGTAGCGAAAGATACATAAATTAAGAATTAGTTGAATCGACAATGAAAGTAAACAAACCTATCGATGCTTAATTAAATTTTAAACGAAAGAAAAAAAATCTGCTTAATTTGAAACTCGTTTATCTCAGTTCGACGACATTGATGCTAGTTAGGCCTCTGTATTTTTAAACGCGTAATATATACGACTTTTTTGGAAAAGATTATACATGACAAGGGCTAAACATTTGCTTTTGGTTTACTTGACTCATATATTCATCTTAATAGATGTATGTCTCCGATATTAAAAGGGAATTTCCACAAAGGCTTTGAGATTGTGCAAAACTATATATAATTGTACAAATATTTGCTGTGCTAGACTACTAAATAAATGCGGTAGACTGAGCTGAGGTCGTGAACACTTTGAGCGATTTTTTATCTTATCTTCGCACTGTCTTATTCATATGTCTGTGAATATATTTCTTTTTTTTCTGGTTTCGCCTAACCTTGACACAATTTTGCCTATGGAAATTGGTTGCTAATTTTTGTTGTATTCTAGTTTCTAAGATTTTATTGTGTTATTGTTGTAAACAAACGAAGATACGCAACATTGAAATATATAGGAAGTGATTGAGAGATGTATGTGTGTATGTACAGATCACATTTACTTACAAGTAATTAGTATCTCTGTGGAGAAATGGTGTAAAAAATTCTATGTCGATCGACATGCATTTCTTGTTATTATGTAACAGCGATCGATATTCACATTATTATGCAAACAAATTTTATACTTTAAATCACGTGAGAGAAATAAAAAAGTCGCGGCCTTTTGTTAGAATTAGCACTAACGTGTAAAATTCTGATGAAATGGCCAATATTGAAAAGTAATACAGCAGTTTATGGATTCCTATCATTTTAGATTGGAACAAAGGCCCGCCCGTCCGACCGTCCGTCTTGAATGACAGCCGGTAGATGTATATTCGTATATAATGTTTTCAAATATTTTTCTCAATCAATGGGATTTGCAGTAGTAATCCCAGGTATACATAGTAAACCGTAAGACTTTAAACAAGTAAATACGGCGTTAAGTTCGGCCGGGCCCAACTTTATATACCCTCCACCATGGATTGCATTGCATTGCATAGAGGCTGTCGATTTTCGTTGAAGTGCAGTAATATTACAGGAAAATATATTTTTTTTAATATAGCCAAACCAAAACAAATACAAATATTGAAAAAATAATTTTATAAATAAATACAATATTTTTATTATTTCAAGCCACGCTTATACGACAAGGCTACGTTTACACTATATATATCAAAACAATACTTCAAGCAATTCAAAAAATAAATATTCTTATATTTATATTTTCAAAAAAGCTTAAATACCATAACTATTAATAGGTAGGTAGTGGGAGCTACAGTTTCTATTTTAATTCCAAAAGTACAGATTTTGAAAATCCATTATCTCACGTACATAATGCAAAATAAGTTATCTTCATGATTCATCCAATTTTTGCCGTAAAAGTACGAATTTGGATTTGTTATTTTGCGTGTCTATGCAGTCAGAGGAATGTATACACCGAATTCCATAATTCTAGCTGCACCCATTTTTCCCCCTTTTTCCAATTTTACCCCCTCAAGAGTACGACTATCTAAAATCTCTTTATTATACGTGTCTACGGTATTAGAGGGATGTACACGCTGAATTTCATCATTCTAGTTGTTCGTTCGTTTAGTTGGTACTATTTTTATCCCTCTGTACCCATTATATCCCTTGAAAGTACGAATTTGGAAAAAACTTTTTATTTTTCGTGTCTACGCAGTCAGAGAAATGTATACTCCGAATTTCATAACTCCAGCTGCGGTCATTTGGTTGGTACTATTTTTCTTCCTTTTTTTCCCATTTTAACCCCAAAAAGTACGAATTTCGAAAAATCCGTTTAGGAATGTATACACCGAATTACATTATTCTAGGTGCAGCCGTCTGGTTGGTACTATTTTTATCCCTCTATTCCCATTTTATCCCTTAATAGTACGAATTTGGAAAAAATAATTTTATATTATGTATCTACTCAATTAGAGGAATGTACACACCGAATTTCGTGTTTCTAGCTGTTGTCGTTCGATAGCTACCATTTTTATCCCTCTTTGCCCCATTGCACCCTCTACGAAAAAAATCACTCTACGGAGCACGTTTTTGTTATAGGGGGAATGCGCATACCCAATATCAAGTAAGTACAAGCAGACATATTGAAAAATATGCTTAAATACTCTAAAATATTAGGGGTTATTATGGGTTTTTCAGTCCTTGTGAGGGAAAATTTTTTCCCTTTGGGCCGATTTCGCCCAGTTTCAGTTATCAAGAATATAAGGTCTCACGTCGATATTTCAAGGTGTTACAAACGGTATGACAAAGTTAGTATACCCCATCCTAGATGTGGAGGGTTTACAAATAATATTATCAGGGAATTTGAGTATTAATAGTATTTTTAGTTGGAATATTTGATATAATAAAAACACATACATATGACATAAAATTTCCCAGAAAGAATCACTTTATTTCTGATTCAACACAACGAAGTGAAAAAAACTTTTCCCTTACACCTCCTCGCGAGAATAGAAAATTCCACGGGGTGATTTTGACTGTAAAAATCTGTTAAAAGTATTCACAAACACCGAATATTTAAAACTCAATCACAATTTCAAATTTGAACTGACGTTTATTGAAATTCACAACGTACCACAATGTGAATATCGCCAAAGTAGGAACGTGACTAAAATAAAAGTTACAAAACAAACACAAATGCAAACTTGAATATTAATTTACATTACATTGATTGGCACGGGTAATCACCTTTTTGCCATATTTCATAACATTATATACATATGTATATGTAAATATTAATATTAATATGCATATGTTATTTAAAATCCATTTAACATAAGATTATATACATACAGATATAACAAAAACGTTAAAATTTATAAATGTTCAATATACTGGCGGCGCATAGTGGTTCAGAATCAATTTCGGTCCACAGTAAACATTTTTGAATTTTGTAAAATATTGAAATTATGCATGTAAGAGTAATCGGGTATATTTCAAAAATTAGCCCAAAGTTAACTACTTTCATATTTTTTCGATTTAAAATAAAATTGTTTATCAGATGGGATTGAATAAATCAGAGACAATTTTCCAAAAATAAGTATTGAAAATGGTCCAGAGGAAAATATTTCTCCATAGCAACGACTGGAAATGCCAAATACCTCAATCACCCCTAATAATTCGAATATTTATGCACAATTTTTGAAGATTTCTGCTCTGTATCTTTTAAGGGGAGAAATATGGAAAAAGGGATAAAATTGGTACCGACCAAATGGCTACCCAACTGTAAAGACGTGTAAATTAAAGAAAATCTTCGAAATTTGTTCTAGATACTCTATTGCTATATATACAAGGTGGCGCAAAAGTAATTCTCCTATCAGAAAATGCTATAAATTTTGCGATTGGCCCCTAATGTCAGTTCTGTTTTGACATTTGTGTAGTAAACACATGCGAAATACACGTTAATAAACAATGTTACGCTACACTGTTCCAGAACGCGGAATATTGGTGACTATTTATTTGACCAATAATCGGTCGGTGACTTTGGCACAACGTGAATTTCGTCGCAGATTTCCTAGCCGTCCAACGCCTACTGGTGAAACACTGCGACGTTTAGCCGCTCGTCTCGAAGAGACTGGCACAACACGAGATGCTGCCAGGCGTGGCAGACCCGTGGCAAATTGGTATCAGTCGACAGTCTTTACAGCGAATTTTTGATTTAATTAGATTTGAAGATGTTTCCGTACAAAGTCCAGACGGTGCATCAGCTGTTAGCTGCTGACCGCCAATCGCGCCTAACATACGCTCAAGCCATCCTTAATCACCACCAACAGGAAGATGATTTTTCATCAAAAACAATCATGAGTTATGAGGCCCATTTCCATCTTAGCGGGTACGTAAATAATCAAAATTTACGCTTCTGGGGCTCTGAAAATCCGCGTGTAACCCACGAAGAGCCATTACACCCGCTCAAAGTCACTATATGGTGTGCTGTTTTCGCTGGAGGAGTCATCGGACCTTTTTCTTCGAAGACGTCGCGCGCCAAACGGTTACTGTGAATGGTGAGCGCTACAGAGCAATGATCAACGAGTTCTTTTTGCCGCAACTTGATGAATTGGGATTGGAAAACATGTGGTTCCAACAGGACGGTGCAACGGCACACAGTGCACGTGCCACAACCGATATGCTGAAGGATGCATTTCCCGGGCGCCTAATCTCCCGTTTTGGCGAGTTGCGCTGGCCAGCAAGATCGCCTGATTTGACTGCTCCAGACTTCTTTTTGTGGGGCTTTTTGAAGTCGCGGGTTTATGTCAACAAGCCTCAGACTCTTGCAGCTCTTAAAGACAATATCCGTCAAGAATGTGAGGACCTATCACCGGAAGTTTTGGCCAAAGTAATGGAAAATGCCATAAAAAGGGCTCAAATGACAATCAACTGTGGCGGCGGCCATTTACATGACATCATATTCTCGACTTGATGTAAAAAAAAATTAAAAGACCAAATAAAAATAATCCACAAGAAGAATCAAAGTTTTTCATTTTTTTAAATTACAGCCAAAAAAATCAGAAGGTTATTTTTACGCCACCTTGTATATATGAATACGGGAAAACAAGAAAAAAATAGTTGGAAAATTTTGGCTCTGACAAATCATCTTTTGTATTAAACTATTTTCACAAAAATTGAGTTAGTGGCGTCATTTTCGTCCGATATTCATTTAGGCATCATTCGAAATTTATTGTTTTCTTCTATTTATTTTTTATTTATTATGAATTACAATACAAAGTAAATTTATATTCTAATTTTGGGTCTAGGAATTGAGCCGGGGTGACTAAGACCATTGCAGCGATAGACCAGAGCCTCTGGTGGGAATTGAACCCACAACCCCCACGCTGATAGCCGAGTACACTACCAAATCGATTACCGGGACGCTCTTGTTATTTATTATGACACCTTTTACAAAATAATTCCATGAATTATGAGTTTTTAGATGTTATTTTGAAAAACCACACAAACGACCAATAATAAGACCAATGAGTTATTCTAAGACAAAGAGAAAATTTTTATTTAAAGTGCTATCAAGTGTCTATTAATTCGGATCGCCTACTTATTGAACTGTCATTGTTCAACTGTTGTTGGCATATATGTCATTTGAATTTCCGTTCAATAAACAACAATGTAAACAAAAATTAAAGTACCGGTTCAAAAAACTTGAATTAAAAAATATTTCGTTAGATAGGATAGGATTTACAATACTTGCATGCATGCAATTTACAGTACTTGCATGTTAATTACCGCACGCAAATACTAATAATTGTAAATTGGATTATAGGAGCACGAAATGGCGTCAATTTATGTAAATTAACACTTTTAATTAATCGATGAATGCAGCAAGAGTGGGCACGAATTAAAATAAAATCTAATTGATTTTCACAATGCATATATCCAAAAATTAGCTTTTGTTTTTGCGAATTTGAATACTAAAGAAGAAGGGCGGATGTGTTATGGCGAAAATTGAAGAATAGAAATTTAACGAATATCGGATATTTCTTTTTTGTGACTTTTCTTTAGTATTGCCCAAAAAAGTCAATTTTGCCAATATATCAGTTATGAAGTCATATTGGATTTCAGAAATTGTTATAGAAATTATAAATGATTTAAAAGGACAACTGTGTGGGAGAAAAACAGAGTATTCCGATCTTCCATATAGAAATTAAAAAAACTTTAATTGTGCATACACTGAAAGAAAAACGTTCGTTACCGGAACGAATTTCTACGTTGCCGCAACGAATTAGTTCATTGAAAGTCAACCAACGTCGGCGTTCGTTGCTACAAAGAACAAAATCATTTAATGAAAATTTTGGTTCCATAACGAATATTTTCGTTTCTGCAACAACGCTGTTTCGGTGCTTCAACAAATCTATTTCGTTGCTGCAACAACCCCATTTCGTTGCTGCACCAACCCTATTTCGTGGCTGCAAAGAAAAAGTTTCGTTGATGCAACGAATCTTGATTTAATGGAAATTATAGTTCCGCAACGAATATCTTCAATGTTTCGACAACTGTTTCGTTGCTGCAACAATGCCGCTTCGTTCCTGCAACAGCATTGTTTCGTTGCTATTCGTTGCAGCAACGAACGCCTACGTTAGTTGAAGTTCAAATACAAAATTCATCCCGGCCTCGAACGATTTTCTTTCAGTATAGAGAATTTAGTTTCATGATAACTTTTCATGGACTTCGATGTGATTATTCGCAATAGCACCTCAACTACTTAAGGCAGAACTCCAACAATGTGAATGAGAATTACTATCGAATACATCCCAAAACACACACTAGAAAAACACATAATTTGTGTGTCTCCGATTGTTGCACCAACGAATAAATTGTTGCTAGTGTACATTTCGCCATATTAAAATACTGTGTAAACTCCATTAATTTTAATAAATTTTGACAAAATAATATGGATTTGTATAAAAACAATAATTATAATCATAAATTTATAGATTTTTTGTATTGATTAATGTTTTTCCATATAAAATATAAAAGAGAGTATTTTCGTTGCATCAACGAATATTGAATTGTTGCAGGAACGAAACTACGAAAAGTACAAAAAACGGGTTTCATACCATAAACGTTCAAATCATTGCAGCAACGTTGCGGTTTGTTGTGGGAACGTAATATTTCGTTGCTGTAACGAAATGGTAATAACGAATCAGATTCGTTTATGCAACGAATGATTTTTCTTTCAGTGTAGGTTAGGGTGATTTCTGCGGGAGGTACTATAGGGTGGGTAATGTAACATTTTAAATCTGAACTACCGATTACTTTGACTTCGAAAGGTAGAATAACTTTCATTTTTATTATTTTCAGATTTGACATTTGCAATATGGGACGCTATACGCTCGAACAAAATGGGGAAATATTAAAAACTTACTTTCAAAGTAGTGAGTCTTTAACGCAAACTATAAGAAATTTACGTGGAAAATTTTCATGTTTTCAGATGAAGCTCATTTTCGTCTCGGTGGCTACGTCAATAAGGAAAATTGCCGCATATGGGGTTCAGAGAACCCACACGTGACTATTGAGAAGCCAATGCATCGACAACAAGTCACTGGTTGGTGTGGAATTTGGACTGGCGGAATCATTGGGCCATGTACTGAAAAATTGGGTACTGCGGAGCCAGTCGTGGTAGTCATATGAATGATATTGAGCTCCATTATTAAATGAAAATGTTCAAACTTTCCAATAAAACAGGTAAATTTAAAAACTAATCAGTACTTTTTTATTTTTTATAATTTAAAATTTTAAAAGACTCACCCTATAGAAGACTACACCTGACAAAACCATGGTATACTACAGAGTGAAGGTTTATAAAGATTGAAGTATACCCTCATGTTTAAGAATGGACTCCTTCATAGTTAGAGCCTTAGAGTTTCGCATTACACGCTGCATTTACACTTTTTGAACGTGTCCTCAACCACTACCCCCACTACCTTGTGGGGGTGGTTAATCTAAAGAATAGACCATCGCCAAGTGGCTGACAAACACACACGGCACACGTTAACACAAACTCAAACACACACACAAACACATTCAAATGCACACAAATAAAATGTTGTTGACATTGTTTTGATGTATTTTTTATTATTTGTTGTTATTTTGTGTTTATTTTTATATTTGCTTCTCTTGGTGTGGTGGCAGCGGAGGCGACAGTGGCCATACCAACGATAATGACAGCAACAACTGGCGCTGCTGTTTGTTTTGAATGTTGTCACAATCGATTGCATTGAACGAAGTCAGTGTGCCAGAAAAAGTTTGTAAACCTTTTCTGTTTTAGACCCCCCCTTCACACACTGTCTATGTCTGTAACAGCCCCAAACACATGCCAAGAAACGAAAAATGCATTGAAAACAACACCAAAACTAATTATGTGCGATATCATCGAATGCATAAGAAAAAACAACGCAAAGAAATGGTCAC
This sequence comes from Polietes domitor, assembly GCA_947397865.1. Lineage (NCBI taxonomy): Eukaryota > Metazoa > Arthropoda > Insecta > Diptera > Muscidae > Polietes > Polietes domitor. The sequence continues at coordinate 54,413,753 of OX377619.1, forward strand.
AACCACATATATATGCACAGGGTGGCGCATAAGTAACGTTATGATTTATTTAGTGAAAGCAATTTACAAAATAAGGCCATATCTTATCATTTATCCATAGATGCCAGTTGAATAAACAAATAAAACACATTATTCTATTATCCAATATGTAAAGGATTTTTGACCAGCTATTAAAAATTAAAAAAAATCATGATTTAAAAAAATGGTTTGCGTTTATGAAGGATGCATAACTAGATTTTGGATCTAGATTTATCCATAGATCTTTTACGTACAGACATGGTTTTCTTTCTTAGAGCGTTAGCTATTAAAAAAATAAAACAATTTTTTCCTATCTTTTTTCCTTTTTGTTTGTCGAGCCCGTAATTTTTCTTTCGAAAAAAATCAATTTTTTGGGAACTGTTCCTAAACCACTGTTTCTATGTCAAACAGGAATGCACAGCATTTGTATGCATCATAAGTACTTTTAATTTACCATATAAGCTCGATCTATCAGACGGCGAAAATTGAATTTTAGTAAAATTAAAAAAAAAATCCATAAAGAATTTTTAAATGGTTTTCTTGTTTAGAAGCCAAAATACAACAGATAATTGTATACCCTTCGACAATTTTGTTTTCTCAAAATTTAACGAATTTGGAGTGCAATATAAATACCTAAATTTCATCAAAAAAAGCATGACGACGATTTTGGTAAATATCCCAAATTTTTAAACACTTTTTTGCCTTCATGAGAGGTTATATTCATATATGGGTGGCAAGTCGCATTTATCCAGAAAATCGTTCCGATAATCCCCGTAATCAAAGATCCGTACCTCATTGTGCTTCTCGATATTTACTCGTTACCCACAAACGCGATCATTTTGACCATTAACTTCAAGCCATCAAGATTAAATTGAGTCTCATTGCTCCAAAAACCACTAACATTTTTAAAATGTTACTCAACAATGAATTCGCTGTTCTTTCGGTTCGGATGTGTTTAATAACCCTGAGCTGTCAGTTATCATACAATAGCTAAGCTGTCAGTTGTCACGCAAGTAACACAAAATTCAAATCGAACGTGAATATTGGGACAAACTTTAAAACAGAATATCAGCATAATTGGCTAGGGAATAAAATACAAAAAGTTTACCTTCAATCGCTTTTAATTGTTATTTTTGTCATAATTTTCAGATGTTTTGTAGGGCCCATACCCTACGCACTAACACATATAGCAGATTGTATTTGTCTGTACAAGGTGTTGTTAGGAGAACAGTTTGTATTTATATGGCAACCGAAACTGTAATTTTTTGTTTGGTTTACCAGTCAACAACCATATGACTGTCTGTTTTGCTGTTGCTATTCTAGTGCTATCGCTCTAAGTAGACAAACATTGGTATCTGACAATCACGTGTGTGCTTTGATTGAAAGATTGATTGGATTTTGCCCTTTTTTGTCATACTAAATTGTGTAGTGTGTGTGTTAAAAGAAAAGGTTAAACAACTTCGACGTCATTTTTTCACTTACACGGAATATTCCACACTCCAATTGCAATACCTTGAATTATTCATCATATACATGTCCATCTGTCTTGCTAAAACAATGTCATTTGTATTGTGGAAAACTTGAAAAAAATCCAAGAATCGTTTTTTAAAGTTTTTTTTTACCAAAATTCCCATACCACAGACATATTCATAAGATTCATAATAATTTTCTTAGAACGCAAAAAGAATATTTTGGTTGGTGTATGATTTATCACAGATGATTGCAAATAAGCACACAACAAAAAAGAAAAACATTTCCTCATCAAGAAGAAAATACTTTGACCAAGAACCTCAACCTCAACCACACACATTCACATCTTGTGGCTTGTCTTGTCTTCTCTGCATTCATAATAGAACACACACAATATGTGTGTGTATTTCGAAATGTAAAAATTAAAAAAGATATTTTATCGAAAATTTTGATTATTTCATTCTTGTTTATTTCAACGGCGATGCTGGGGATGATGATAATGATGCTGTTGCTGATGAGATGAGGATACACATTCATTAAGAATACGATAAAAAATATTGTTTATTTTCTTAATGTTGCAACCGGCAAATATTATATATGTGCGAATTTATTTTATACACACACACATGCAAGGTTTGCGGGGCAAGAAACAGAAACAAACAAAATACTCGCAAAAGGCAATGAAATGCGTGGAATGGAAGGAAGAAGAAGACAAGGTTGATGTCTTTCGAGAGAAAAACATTTCCATTCCATCTAATATACATCTGTATATTTGTTTAATAAGAAATAAATATGCAAACGAAATAAACAAACACATACATATATACATTTGGTTGTTAAGTTTTGGGAAAATTTTTATGACATGTTTAATTGTCTAGATGGCACGCCGTAGGCTATGGTAATAAAGTTTAGGTACGGCGATTACACTGGGCAAATATTTGACCAAAACCTTCAAACATTTGTTTGTCTCACTCTGACCACAACAAGAGATCGACAAATGTTAGACAAAAAATTGTTTTACAAATTATTATTATTATTACAAGGAGCAAATAAATATATGCAGTGCGAACATAAAAAATGCATCCTATGTTACTGTGACAAATTTTTGAGTAAATAGGAAAATATATATTTTCTTCAAACATTTACCCACCGACCGTACCTTTATTAGTCGATGGATCATTTCATGAAAAGGGCAAAATGTTCAAGAGGCTACAATTGCCCTAATTTTCGCGACTGACAACATACATGTTACAAGCAACAATAGTTCTAAATGCACATTCAAAAAATCAGCCCAATCCGTTTGATAGATCGCGAGATGACTACAAAACATAAAAGTCATTCACAAAAATGAAAATTTTGCAAAATTATACAATTTATATTTTTTGGTTACCGCGCTCTACTGAAATATACACTATTAAAAACACATGGACACGTTTCAATAATTTTTACCCTTCTCATCATTTAATTTGGTATTTTTGTGGTAGGGTTATGTGTACTATTTGATTTGTAACTCAGAAAGTTGATTCGTGGCCATCCTGAAACATATAGTGTGTATAGAGAACAAAATCACCTATCATAAAAAAAATATTTAAAAAAATCGGATATATTTTTCTTAAAAATTAAAAAATCATTTTTTGTTTTTAAATTAAGAAAAAAAATAAATTAAAAAAAAAAAATAAATTTTTTTTTAAGAAGCCTTTTAAGTTTTGAATACTATGACAAAGGAATTTTCCGATTATCTTAACTACAACTACAGATGTGCTCGTGAGTGATTATTGGCTCACGTTCACGCACGCTCACGAAGGAAAAGATTGAATCACGCACGAAGATTTGTTTGTTACTCACGTGAGTAAAATAAATTTTGCTCACGATCACGCGCGAATCACGTGATTCACGCAAACAATCTCCACAAAGGAAATAATATATGGGCATTTCCATGATGTCGAACGTGACCGTCGTACACATTTAAAGTGACAAAAAAGTCAAAATAAAACGTTTTTTTGTTTTGACCATATGCTTAACTTATAGCTCTTAATTAGCTGTTTAATTGGTGCTAATGTGGATTTTGGGTAATTTTTCGTTTTCAAGATAATTTAAAAAACCAAGGCCTTCGCACGTGACCAAAACAGAAGTCGTTTTCGCGGCCAACCATTCAAACACCGATTTTAGCGAATCCTGTGGCAATATTTCAATGTGACCACTTTTAGAACATTGTGCACTGATGTCTCTTCAAAATGGCTTTGAGTTTATCCAAAAATAATTAATAATAATATATAATAATTTTGTAATTTAATAATTTTTGTAATTTAATTTTAAGGCCGGTACAACGTGACATTTTTTTCCATCGTGGTATTTATGTTGTTTTTGTTGCACTTTTTACGAAAATGTAATTAATTTATATTTTTTTTAATCAATAGAAGTATTCAATGTATTTATTCTCACATAATAAGAGTAAACAATATTTTTTTTTAATTATTGTTTTGTAATTGTAATTCTTTCAACTTTCAGTGCGATTTTTAACTTTCATTTTTTCTTTTTTGGCCTCCGTTTCTGCTCATCTAGATTTAAATAATAAAAATAAGCATCTTTAATAATAATTTATTTATGTAAGAATTTTTTTTTAATTTTTAATTTTCACACTCAAGATGTCGCACGTGACCAATTTTATAGAAGTGCCAAGGTCACAAATTTTCTTATATTCCAGTTACAGTTATAGCAGTCGTATAACTCCGTGTCCTTTCTTGTTTGACTCTTTGTACTCCTTGAAAGATTTTAAACACCAAACGTCAATGCGTAATGCCTCTATTTAAGAACTTTGATCAAAACAAAACATGCGAAAGAAATATTCATACGAGTAATGTTGCACTTGCGCGACTTTGCATTCGAATATCTCAAGATAGGATATGAATTAATGTAAAATTAGTATACATTAGTTAAATTTGTTTATTTCTCTATGAAGATATGGTAAAAGAAAATGTTTACAAGAACTTTTAATTTTTTTGTCTTGGTGGACCTTTCTGTGGAAATGCCCATATACATTCTAAATCGAAATGAGTAACGACGCGCAAATCCGAAAATTTTATTATTTAAATCACTACGTTTCCGATGTTTGTTTTAAATTCATATTTTTATAGTAGTATACAAAATTACAGTGTATACATCGTATAGTTTAACGCAAAATAAGTTAAAAATCACTGACATAAAATCCCGATATCAATTATTTGTTTTTTTATTGAACTAACACTAAGGGGGTTTCCCATATAAAAGCAGTGCCTAATTTTCGTGCAGGGAACGCTTGCATAAATAATAGAAGAATAGAAATTATACCTGCATTGAAGCACTTTGTTTTAGAAAAAAAATTATATATGAATGGAAAACGTCACATTTTTAAACGAAATAAAATGAAAATAAAAGAATTAATAAATATGTGCTACTCACGAAATAATCACGTGATTCGCGCAGAAATTAGACTCACGCACGAACATTTTTTCGTTCCTCACGTTCACGCACGCTCACGTGAGTAAAATAAATTTTGGTCACGATCACGCAATTCATCCCTTCTCTAACTACAACCAAAGTTATGAGATCTTTAAAAAATGAATTAACATTTTTAAAAATTACATAACTTTCACGATTTTGAATTTAAAACAATTTTTATTCATAAATCTTGCTTATAACCTCAAACTTAACCTACGTACACATTTTCATCGAAATCGCAGACCTAACATGAGATTATTGATCGGTTTCCCATGGAAGTACTCATAGGCGTTAAGTTCGGCCGGGCCGAACTTTATATACCTTCCAGCATGAGTTGCATTCCACAGAGGCTTTCGTAGAAGTGCAGTAACATTACAGAATTTTTTTAATATAGCCAAACTAAAATAAATAAATTTATTAAAAAATAATTTTAAAAATAAATATAGAATTTTAATTATTTTAAACCACGCAAAAATAAATACAAGTCAGCAATATTGGGGAATAGTTGCAACATTTTCAGCTACAGCCGTTTGGTTGTATTTACATTCTATTTTAAGGCCAAAAATTAAGAATTTTCAAAATCCATTATCTGTCACGTACACATTGCAAGATAACCTAACTTCATGGTTTTACCCATTTTTTCCATAAAAGTAAAAAAGTACAAAATCTTTTTATTTTCCAAGTCTATGCAGTCTGAGGAATATATACACCGAATTTCATGATTCTAGCTGCGTCCATTTGCTTGGTACCATTTTTATCCCCTGTTTCCCATTTATCCCCCTTAAATGTATGACTTTAGAAAATCTCTTTATTTGCATCATTCTAGCTGTGTCCGTGTATTTAATACCATTTTTATCCCTCTCTTTATATTGTATCCCTTGAAGGTACGAATTTGGAAAAACATTTTATTTTTCGCGTCTATACTGTCATATCAATGTATACACCGAAATTCATGATATTAACATCAACGGTTTGTACGGTACCGTTTTTATCCCACTTTTTCAATTATATCCCTTAAAAGTACAATTTCGTAAAATTCTTCAATTTTACATGTCTACGCACGCAATTAGAGGAGTGTACACACCGAATTTCATGATTCTAGTTGTTATAGTACTATTGGCACCATTTTTATACCTTTTTGTCACATTTCGCCCGCTAAAACTGTTACTTACTTTTTGGTGCTTTCAAGATACAAGAGGAATATACGCTAACAAATTCAAGTGCATATAAATCAGAAATTAAAAAAAGTGCTTCAGTCCTTGTTAGGGAAAATGTTTTCCCTCTGAGCAGAGTTACAAGCCGAACCATAATTATCGGCGGCGGCGGCTTTCGGCTGATTTGCCGGCTCGTTCTGTCATTCGATTAATGTGAGTGAAGATAAATTCCGAATTTAACTAGCAGAGACACAAACCACTGTTAAAACTATTGGCTGTTAATGAGTTAACAGAGCTATGTTAAGCCGTTAACAGAGCTCCCAAACACTTGAAGAGGTGAATTTGTGCGTCCATTGTGGCCAAATGGAGATACTTTAGTTGATGGGACTACCATCAAATTAAAGGTAATTCCGTCTAGTTTCACATTCTATAGGCCAAAGTTCTGAAAAAATCTTCAAAATATCAATTTTTAGCCAAAAACCTCAAAAATTTCTGGAGAGGATGACTAGTGCGTCCATTGTGGCCAAATGGAGATACTTTAGTTGATGGGACTACCATCAAATTAAAGATAATTCCGTCTAGTTTCACCGTGTAAAGGCCAAAGTTCTGAAAAAATCTCCAAAATATCAATTTTTAGCCAAAAACCTCAAAAATTTCTGGAGAGGATGACTAGTGCGTCCATTGTGGCCAAATGGAGATACTTTAGTTGATGGGACTACCATCAAATTAAAGGTAATTCCGTCTAGTTTCACATTCTATAGGCCAAAGTTCTGAAAAAATCTTCAAAATATCAATTTTTAGCCAAAAACCTCAAAAATTTCTGGAGAGGATAACTAGTGCGTCCATTGTGGCCAAATGGAGATACTTTAGTTGATGGGACTAGCATCAAATTAAAGGTAATTCCGTCTAGTTTCACCGTGTAAAGGCCAAAGTTCTGAAAAAATCTTCAAATATCAATTTTTAGCCAAAAACCTCAAAAATTTCTGGAGAGGATGACTAGTGCGTCCATTGTGGCCAAATGGAGATACTTTAGTTGATGGGACTACCATCAAATTAAAGGTAATTCCGTCTAGTTTCACCGTGTAAAGGCCAAAGTTCTGAAAAAATCTTCAAAATATCAATTTTTAGCCAAAAACCTCAAAAATTTCTGGAGAGGATGACTAGTGCGTCCATTGTGGCCAAATGGAGATACTTTAGTTGATGGGACTACCATCAAATTAAAGGTAATTCCGTCTAGTTTCACCGTGTAAAGGCCAAAGTTCTGAAAAAATCTTCAAAATATCAATTTTTAGCCAAAAACCTCAAAAATTTCTGGAGAGGATGACTAGTGCGTCCATTGTGGCCAAATGGAGATACTTTAGTTGATGGGACTACCATCAAATTAAAGGTAATTCCGTCTAGTTTCACATTCTATAGGCCAAAGTTCTGAAAAAATCTTCAAAATATCAATTTTTAGCCAAAAACCTCAAAAATTTCTGGAGAGGATGACTAGTGCGTCCATTGTGGCCAAATGGAGATACTTTAGTTGATGGGACTACCATCAAATTAAAGGTAATTCCGTCTAGTTTCACCTTCTATAGGCCAAAGTTCTGAAAAAATCTTCAAAATATCAATTTTTAGCCAAAAACCTCCCAAAATTTCTGGAGAGGATGACTAGTGCGTCCATTGTGGCCAAATGGAGATACTTTAGTTGATGGGACTACCATCAAATTAAAGGTAATTCCGTCTAGTTTCACATTCTGTAGGCCAAAGTTCTGAAAAAATCTTCAAAATATCAATTTTTAGCCAAAAACCTCAAAAATTTCTGGAGAGGATGACTAGTTCGTCCATTGTGGCCAAATGGAGATACTTTAGTTGATGGGACTACCATCAAATTAAAGGTAATTCCGTCTAGTTTCACCTTCTATAGGCCAAAGTTCTGAAAAAATCTTCAAAATATCAATTTTTAGCCAAAAACCTCAAAAATTTCTGGAGAGGATGACTAGTGCGTCCATTGTGGCCAAATGGAGATACTTTATTTGATGGGACTACCATCAAATTAAAGATAATTCCGTCTAGTTTCACCGTGTAAAGGCCAAAGTTCTGAAAAAATCTCCAAAATATCAATTTTTAGCCAAAAACCTCAAAAATTTCTGGAGAGGATGACTAGTGCGTCCATTGTGGCCAAATGGAGATACTTTAGTTGATGGGACTACCATCAAATTAAAGGTAATTCCGTCTAGTTTCACATTCTATAGGCCAAAGTTCTGAAAAAATCTTCAAAATATCAATTTTTAGCCAAAAACCTCAAAAATTTCTGGAGAGGATGACTAGTGCGTCCATTGTGGCCAAATGGAGATACTTTAGTTGATGGGACTACCATCAAATTAAAGGTAATTCCGTCTAGTTTCACCGTGTAAAGGCCAAAGTTCTGAAAAAATCTTCAAAATATCAATTTTTAGCCAAAAACCTCAAAAATTTCTGGAGAGGATGACTAGTGCGTCCAATGTGGCCAAATGGAGATACTTTAGTTGATGGGACTACCATCAAATTAAAGGTAATTCCGTCTAGTTTCACATTCTATAGGCCAAAGTTCTGAAAAAATCTTCAAAATATCAATTTTTAGCCAAAAACCTCAAAAATTTCTGGAGAGGATGACTAGTGCGTCCATTGTGGCCAAATGGAGATACTTTAGTTGATGGGACTACCATCAAATTAAAGATAATTCCGTCTAGTTTCACCGTGTAAAGGCCAAAGTTCTGAAAAAATCTCCAAAATATCAATTTTTAGCCAAAAACCTCAAAAATTTCTGGAGAGGATGAGTAGTGCGTCCATTGTGGCCAAATGGAGATACTTTAGTTGATGGGACTACCATCAAATTAAAGGTAATTCCGTCTAGTTTCACCGTGTAAAGGCCAAAGTTCTGAAAAAATCTTCAAAATATCAATTTTTAGCCAAAAACCTCAAAAATTTCTGGAGAGGATGACTAGTGCGTCCATTGTGGCCAAATGGAGATACTTTAGTTGATGGGACTACCATCAAATTAAAGGTAATTCCGTCTAGTTTCACCGTGTAAAGGCCAAAGTTCTGAAAAAATCTTCAAAATATCAAATTTTAGCCAATATCAATAATATCAATTTTTTTACACGGTGAAACTAGACGGAATTACCTTTAATTTGATGGTAGTCCCATCAACTAAAGTATCTCCATTTGGCCACAATGGACGCACTAGTCATCCTCTCCAGAAATTTTTGAGGTTTTTGGCTAAAAATTGATATTTTGAAGATTTTTTCAGAACTTTGGCATATAGAAGGTGAAACTAGACGGAATTACATTTAATTTGATGGTAGTCCCATCAACTAAATTATCTCCATTTGGCCACAATGGACGCACTAGTCATCCTCTCCAGAAATTTTGGGAGGTTTTTGGCTAAAAATTGATATTTTGAAGATTTTTTCAGAACTTTGGCATATAGAAGGTGAAACTAGATGGAATTACCTTTAATTTGATGGTAGTCCCATCAACTAAAGTATCTCCATTTGGCCAAAATGGACGCACTAGTCATCCTCTCCAGAAATTTTGTGAGGTTTTTGGCTAAAAATCGATATTTTGAAGATTTTTTCGAAACTTTGGCCTTTACACGGTGAAACTAGACGGAATTACCTTTAATTTGATGGTAGTCCCATCAACTAAAGTATCTCCATTTGGGCACAATGGACGCACTAGTCATCCTCTCCAGAAATTTTGGGAGGTTTTTGGCTAAAAATCGATATTTTGAAGATTTTTTCAGAACTTTGGCCTTTACACGGTGAAACTAGACGGAATTACCTTTAATTTGATGGTAGTCCCATCAACTACAGTATCTCCATTTGGCCACAATCGACGCACTAGTCATCCTCTCCAGAAATTTTTGAGGTTTTTGGCTAAAAATTGATATTTTGAAGATTTTTTCGAAACTTTGGCCTTTACAAGGTGAAACTAGACGGAATTACCTTTAATTTGATGGTAGTCCCATCAACTAAAGTATCTCCATTTGGCCACAATGGACGCACTAGTCATCCTCTCCAGAAATTTTTGAGGTTTTTGGCTAAAAATTGATATTTTGAAAATTTTTTCAGAACTTTGGCCTTTACACGGTGAAACTAGACGGAATTACCTTTAATTTGATGGTAGTCCCATCAACTAAAGTATCTCCATTTGGCCACAATGAACGCACTAGTCATCCTCTCCAGAAATTTTTGAGGTTTTTGGCTAAAAATTGATATTTTGAAGATTTTTTCAGAACTTTGGCCTTTACACGGTGAAACTAGACGGAATTACCTTTAATTTGATGGTAGTCCCATCAACTAAAGTATCTCCGTTTGGCCACAATGGACGCACTAGTCACCCTCTCCAGAAATTTTTGAGGTTTTTGGCTAAAAATTGATATTTTGAAGATTTTTTCAGAACTTTGGCCTTTACACGGTGAAACTAGACCGAATTACCTTTAATTTGATGGTAGTCCCATCAACTAAAGTATCTCCATTTGGCCAAAATGGACGCACTAGTCATCCTCTCCAGAAATTTTGTGAGGTTTTTGGCTAAACATTGATATTTTGAAGATTTTTTCAGAACTTTGGCCTTTACACGGTGAAACTAGACGGAATTACCTTTAATTTGATGGTAGTCCCATCAACTAAAGTATCTCCATTTGGCCACAATGGACGCACTAGTCATCCTCTCCAGAAAATTTTGAGGTTTTTGGCTAAAAATTGATATTTTGAAGATTTTTCAGAACTTTGGCATATAGAAGGTGAAACTAGGCGGAATTACCTTTAATTTGATGGTAGTCCCATCAACTAAAGTATCTCCATTTGGCCACAATGGACGCACTAGTCATCCTCTCCAGAAATTTTTGAGGTTTTTGGCTAAAAATTGATATTTTGAAGATTTTTTCAGAACTTTGGCCTTTACACGGTGAAACTAGACGGAATTACCTTTAATTTGAATGTACGGACGCACAAACCATACGCCAGAATTTCGGTGTATACACGGTTTTTGTTTTTGCAACTTAAATTCCGAATTTATCTTCACACATTTCCCTGTTAACGGCTTAACATAGCTCTGTTAAACCATTAACAGCCGACAGTGTTAACAGTGGTTTGTGTCTCTGCTACTTAAATTCGGAATTTATCTTCACTCACATATTCGATTACCCCTATTTATTAGACAATTTTGGGAAAACGGAAGGAACAATTATCTTTTATTTTTTGCCAAGTAGTTCAATATTCGTTAATATTAGCCAATGTTCCAATAATTTTAATTTATTGTTATTAGGATATCCAATTATTCGGACTTTTATGTTATTCGATTTATCGTTTATTTGAAAACAAAAAATTTCCAATTAATGGAATGATGAAGTCGGGAGTTGTTCGATTAACCGATTAATCAATTGTTCACTTAAATAAAATATAATTAATAGGAGTTATATAGACAAGACACGCCAGTTTAGGGGTAGTTCCACTATATATTGAACGTTTATTACGTATCTGATTTTATTTAAAAATTGTAATATCAAATTCGAAATTCATTAGAAGTTGACAAAAATCTTAATTTCTTATCAAAATAAAGAACCTTCCCTTAAATGAGCACAATATCAGAAGTTATCCATTGATATTTTTCGAATATGGATCATATGATTTATAACAGAACTGACTTTATTATCGCGGTGTTAACCTCAATTTTTCTATGAAATTACTATTCATTAAATTTTAAAAAATTCCGAAGCTATTGGCCAGTTTTTGCTATTTTTAAATGATGTCGGATAAATCGTTATTTTAATATTTGTGGAGCATACAAATCAAAAATCGAAAAAATTGTGGTTTTATATTTGGTGTTTCATAGTTGTTTATCCAAATGGAGCAAACTGGCTATTCAAAATCAATTTATCATACAAAGCATACGACGATTTCATTAGCTTTTAAGGCAAAACTTATAATTATTTTAATTAATCGATTATTTGGGACAATTTATTCGAATTATTCGTTATTCGAAAATCATGATTTTTTATTATTCGAACAAATATTTGACAAAAATTATTCGATTAATAACGGTTGGACACCCTAATTGTTATCCCATACAATAATTTTTTGGGAGTGGGCATCCATTCCCAAAGTTTATAATATGGATGAATTTAATAAATATTTTTGTAATTACAGCTTTTCATGTGAGGCTTGAATATCATAATCCTTCCAAAGAATAATAATACTCTACCTACTTTGACACACTAAAGAAGCACAATAGAGGAATTGTTTGTTGTTCATTGTTATTTATAGGAATTGACTTATATAAATGCGACATTCAAATAAAAAAAGCAATCATTCAATTTTCTATAGCCGTCATCATATAGTGGGATACCAAATTCAAAGAAAGATCAATATATTTCACAGCAGTAGGTTGTCTAATTCGACATTTATATTTTCTTTTGTAATTTTAAGTGGGTTGCCTGTTTTGCTAGTAAGATTTGACTGAGTTAGAACTCCGTCAAATCTCGGCGGCGTGGTTTAATTCGATATGAGTCGATGAAATCGGCGTCGTGGTTGAAGTCGATTTGAGCCGATGAAATCGGCGGCGGCGCGGCTCGTTCCGAAACATGCGGCGGCGGCTTAAAATCGGTCGGCTTGTATCCGATCGGCTTGTTGCCGATTTTGCCCACTTGCAACCACATGACACATTTAGGGAAAATTTGAACATCCTAGCTCATATTTTTGAAAACAATAAACAGAGCTTAAACTAAAAAATATCATTTAAAAAGTAAATAATCGAAATATATTGACTCCCACAACATATGTACTTTTAGCCAATAAATTAAATTAAATTATCTTCAATAAATGCTGATAATATAGAATGTCCGATAAAATTGATTTTTTTATCTTCGACAAGCTATCTATATATTAATGAATTACTCTGTATACAGGATTTTGCATTGGAAATTTCCGTTCCATATTTTCCATTTAGAGGTGCCATTTTTCGTTATCGCATTGGTCAGTCATGGCATTGCTACTATCAATTGTACTCTTTTTGGTTTGTCATTTAATCATGAATCATTTCACGGGCCTTCTTTTATCGCAATATTCCTTTCAGTGACCATATTTGGAATAAAGAAAATCCACGATCCACCGTTACATCCATAAAATATCACTATTTGGTGTTAACATTTTCAAATTTTAACGTCCGATAAAACGGTAACGAGAGAGACATAGATAACTAGTAAAAACGTCCATATCGTACAATTTGTTCTTATTTTTTTATAGTCAGATCGGATATCATACTTTCTCCCTTTAAAAGAATACACACATTTTTTTCTGATTTTGAAGCCAGTATTAAAGAACGATTGAGAGAACACTCAAATTTGGAAGAAAGTAGTGGGCGCTTTTTCGTTTCGTTTTCCCTAATTTGAACGTGTCCCTCACATGTAATATATAATAAAGGGAAAATTTATTTATTTTATTTCGTATTAGCTACGGCCTCCTCTTTACCAGTTTGCCTCGCAAATGCTCTTTAAGCATTTCTTTATGAATGGCATCGGCTGGCACGGCTCACTCGGCTCGTTATGTTTTTCTTACGATAACACTTTATAATGGCTGAACTTTTTATTTTTTTGGCAATGTTTCAAGGGCAAACATAATGCCAACGAACATTACATGATAAACCTCAAATGACATGTACGAGTATGTACAATGTAAATACATATACATTAGGATGGGTCACGAAAATAAATAGATGCAATCATCACCCAAAAATAAAGATTGGATTGTTTAAAGAGGATTTGCAAAATATTTCGTCTCTAGGTCCACCCATCAAAACGCTCATGAAAAAAGATGAAAAATAATGTTTTCCCCTATTTTTTCTTCGGTGTTGCAATTTTGTACAATTTTTTCTGAATTAATAGACCCTTGGAAGTACTTTAAATAAATTAAATAAATAAATTGAAATGGTGCCTAAATTATGAATATCGGACGAAAAATGACGTAGCTGATTCCATTTTTTGGAAATTAGTTTAATTCAAAAGATGGTTTTTCACTGCAAAGTCATTTTAGAAAAAATGAGCGCTGAGGCGTCATTTCATATTCATAATTCAGACATCATTCGGAAAGTATTGACTGCAGTTATTTAAAAATTTAAACACACACAACAACAATTACTATAAAAGTCCAATAATTTGACTAATAAGTTATTCTAAGACAAACTTCAAAATTTATATTTGAAGTGTTTTCAAGGTCTATTAATTCAGAAAAACTTTGGACAAAAATGCAACACAAAGAATACAAGGAAAAAACATGATCTTTAGAGTTGTTTTCAGGAGTGTTTAGTTCATTTCTGGGAAATTGTTTTTTTTTTTTATTTGTATGGACCGCCACCCATCCTTATAATAAGCACATATTATCAATATGCCAACAACAATTGAATGTGTAACCTATGAATGTATTTATTACATAAATTTGTCTATATAATAATACAAAGAATAATTAAATATGAACGATTGGAATTTAAGGGATTTCGGGTCGGTATAAAGCTTAGGCATACAAATGAGCTGTGAAAACGAGCATCGCGGAGGGCGACGATAACAGATGACAAGGGCAGTGATAACAAAGGGACTCAATCGCAAGACTTAATAGACTGTATACATTTCAAATTGTTTTTCTTGAACTAGATAAGTATCGCATTCCGTTTTGTCTAAAAAATTGTCATAGAAATTACAAAAATTAAATGTTCTTTAATAAAACACTTACTATTTGTAAAAATACAAAATATTATTAGCCGTTGGTTGTTCATAAAATGAAATTTGTTTAATTTTCGAATTCCATGTTTATTTATTTAGCGATGCGTAAAATAAAACACAGCAAGTAATTCTAGCTGAAATATAAACACATTTAAGTAGTCGTAGCTCATGCAAAAGCTGCCGCATGATTGCATAAGACAACATTGGTACGTTCGTAATTAATTCCTCCATAATATAGTAATAATATAATATTCCTCCATAACATCATCATTATTACAATCAAATATTACACTGTGCAACAAAAATTTCGACGAATTACAAAATAAAATAAAATGTTATCTAATTTCGAACTAGTTACAACAAATAAAGGGTGATTTTTTAAAAGCTATAGGAAAGTTTTTCAAAAAAAAGCACGTAAAATTCAGAAAAATGCATGAAATCTTTATTTGAATCGATAGTACCGGTCCATATAATTTAATGTTTGAAGATTATTTCATGCAAATGTTGTTGACCTTGACTGCGCCTCAAATGGTCCATCCGCTTAGTCCAATTTTGGCATTTCCACGTTTTTGAGTAACAGAGGCCCAATTGCTGTGAACGGCGACGAATCGATAATTGATGGTCATCATTAACACTGGCCGATACAGCTGCGATATTTTCTTCAGTTCGCACTCTACGTAAGCGTGTTGGTGGTTTAATGTCCAACAATGTAAATTTGGTGCGAAATTTAGTCACAATAGCCCGAATAGCAGCTTCAGTGGGTCGATTAAACTGACCATAAACCAGAGCACGCATTTTGATAATAAAATTCAATAATTTGCAAGCGTTGTTCGTTTGAAAGACGATTCATGGTTAAATTATAGACAAAACTGAAGATGTTTGACAGTGAAACAAAACACGAAACCTGCGTTAGCTGTTTAAACCAGTGTTGCCAAAAAGATAAGATAGCTAAAAAATCACTCTTTATAAACAATATTTTACGTCTACAAAGTGGATCATAACTTCTACCTTTAAATTTTTTCCGATATTTTTTCGTTTTTATGTTTTTTTGTTCCACCAAAAAAGATTCGAAAAAATCTTTTTATGAATCAATATGTCTTACGGGGTTAGCTACCACACCCTGAAAAAAAGTTTTTTTTTTGTTTTATCTACAAATCCTATATACTTCAAAGAATATCTCAAAGCATAACTAAATTCAGTATATTTCCGAAATTACAGCGTTTATAAAATGGTGCGCCAGAGTCAGTACAGAACAGTATATGTCTTTTTTTGTGCTTTTCTCTATTTTTTATACCATCCACCTCCAGGATGGGGTATACTAACTTTGTCGTTTGTAACATCTTGAAATATCGACCTGAGACCCTATAAAGTATATATATTCGTGATCGTCATAAAATTCTAAGACGATCTAGCCACGTCCGTCCGTCTGTTGAAAGCACGTTAGCATCTAAACGAAAGGAGCTAGGAGGTCCAAATTTTCCAGAAATATGTCTTATAGTCGTAGATCGGCTGTATTTGTATATTTTGTTGCATAGTGCTGTTAAAACACAATTAAACAGACAAATGCATATCTAGACAGTGGATTTTTATGCAAAATCATATTTTGATCGAATTGTTATAATTGAATGCCTACTTCACACAAATAATTTTCATGATAACTAAATTTAGAATGTCGATATAAACATTTTTATGTTAGCATATTTTATATAACGATATGAATATTTTATCTAAATGAGGATTAAAAATTGAATTTGCATAAAAATCATATCACACTGACTCACCCATACTCTTTAACAGAGTTAATCTATTTGGCAAATTAGCCGGTCATGCATGTGGTTACTGTGTTCATGTTTGAATGGTTAATTTGTATTTACAGCAGTATTTAAAATGTATTTTTAGAACAGAATAATTTAGCTTGCTTTGATTGTTTTGTTGTTTGTCTTTTATTTATATTTTATGGCGGCACATGCACTTGGGACGGCAAGCAAAGTTGAGAGACAAAAACGAGACAAAAAAAAACAACATAACAAAACTGCATAAAGATCGTATTTGAGACAATAACAAACAATTGTTTGTAAGTATGAATTATATAGTCATCTGAAAATTCAAAATCAACTTTTTAATTGTGCCTAGTGCATCCTCACAAATATAAGTGAAAAATGGCCTGGCTTTTATTAATATTCAATATATTCATATCGTCAATATTTCCGATAGACGAAACCAAATACTAGATCACTATATATATAGTTTTGTGTAACCAAACTATTAGTGGGCTTGGTTATTAAAAATAATTATTTTTTATTTTTATTTTACTAATGTAGCATAGTATTTAGTATAGTAAAGGTTTATATAGTACTGACAAATTAATATATATATTCAATTAATATTCCATTTGAATTTTCTCAAAAATATCGCGGGGGATATTTTCAACTCTGAAGACCCGTCCAAGCAAAGAAAAGAAATTTTGAAGCCAAAAAAGTAGTCTGCGTCATTTCTAATAGCGAAAAACAAATAAACAAATTTGAAAAATCATCCAAATCGGAAAATATGACGCAGTTCTTGGGGAAATACTTGAATGGTTAAATTGAGGGGCTTGAAAATTATACCGCAATTGTTCCATAATTAGTTGATTTTCTTTTAAATTGCTGCTTTATTTTTTAGTTTTTGATTTTAAGATCTTTTTAAATAGTCGAAATATAAACAAACAAACAGACATCCAAAGATAACTACAACTAAACAAACTCTATCTCCATATACCAGACATAACACAACTCTCTCTATCTCTCTATATAACTACATATAATTGTACTATCTCATAACAAATAAACAAATTAGAGATAATAATTTCACTACTCAGCTACTCAGACATTTTTCGAATGGCGTCATATTCTCTATAGAACCTGATGTGTGGTAGCTGCTGAAAGTGTTTAAAGTTCAATACCGAAGATTTATTATTATCGTTGTTTCATAAGAAAGTAGTATACTTTTCTATTTTTGTTGTTGTTGTTTGAATAGAATTGAATTTTATCTCACAGTCGTTTTTTTTGTTGTTGCTTCTGTTGACGCTTTTAGTGGCTGATTGTTTGTTGTTGCTGTTGTTGTTGTTGGTGGTGGATGGAATATTTCAAGCATTGAAACACGTGAACAACGCATGATTCGGTTGCGATTTTATGCCAATATTTGTTGGATTAACGTGTATTTAGAACACAAGATGTGTTTTTTGTGGGACAAGCTAAATGTGTGTTTGAGAACAAGAGAGACACAAAAAGCAAGAAAAAAAAACATGATGAATGTGTAGCATCACAAGAAGATGTTTTAGAGGGTAGCCGTTGGGATTTCATAATCTAAAATTCAAAACAACATAGAGAAATTTTAAAGCAGAAAAAATATGTAAATATTTATTCTCCCATTGAAATCATTCCGGTGTTAACCGCTTCAAAATAAAGTTTGTTTTGATATAACACATGTGGGATTCTCTGCAGAAGGGGTCAAATAAAAAGTCTTGTTTTTTTTTTTTTGAAATATAGTGTGTTGAAGACGGGTGATTCCGTTGAGTTGTTTCCATACACGACGATGGGGAGGTTTGGCTTGAGCAACAGAGGATTTTCTGAATTCCATAACTTCTGATATAGTTAATATATTTTGACGCGCGAAGATGCGTTTCAAATGTATTTCCATTTAAATTCGAAAAAAAATCTTTTTTTGACAATAAAAAATGTAAAATAATTATTTTTTTTTTTTTTGACGGTTTATTAAATTCAAATAATTATAACCTTATAACTATAATAAACAATAGAAAAAATATATGTAATTTTAATATACACTGTCCCATAGTCGGGCTCTCACGAATAAAATGTAGTAATTAAATTGTATTTATACAAATCGGTAAATATTTTGTTTTGAAAACGATAATTATATATATAAGAGTATAAAGTAATGAAAAAATTTAATAAAAAAAAATTACATTTTTATTTATTTTATATGGATATAAATAAAAAAAACTAAGGTCTACGTGTAAAAGGAAAAAATACATATGTGTTGAAGAAACAATATTTTATGATAACCACCAAAACTTTGTTAGTTTTGACGCAAGTGCGATATCTTTAGTTGATATACTTGTATTGAATCTCATATCGGTATCGGTGTATGTATTACATTGCACCGTCTTAATATTTGCCCTTCTATATATGTGATATATTACAGGGACTCCATTTTGGTTTTGAATATATTTCTTCTTATCTAAGAATATAAAAGCTTCTGGGGGAACAAATCTTTTTTGAATTGTAGTTTCTAAATATTCATCATTTGTATAATATGGTGCCATTATTAAATTATTCTCGGTATTCGATGTACACCGTAAAATGTGGTTTCTTATTAAATGTATTAAAAAATTGTCAATTCTAATAACATTTGCTGTGCAATACAACTTTTTATTAGAAATATATTTTATATAATCGCTTTGAGGTGATCTGTAGAGTGAGGTGCATGCTCTTAAACATTTTCTTTCAAATGTTCTTATTTTTTCCATGAAAGACGGCGATACATTGAACCATATAGGACAACCATATGTTATGACTGGGCGAATAAGCATTTGATACATTATTATTTTAACACGTGGGTTTAAATATCTGGAATGAAATAAGTGTCTATACATAAAGAAGGCTTTCCTTTGTAAAATAATTAATTTGTATAAACTAATGACCCCTTCGATTTTTTTTTTATACCCTCCACCTCTAGGATGGGGGTATACTAACTTTGT
Organism: Polietes domitor; assembly: GCA_947397865.1. Lineage (NCBI taxonomy): Eukaryota > Metazoa > Arthropoda > Insecta > Diptera > Muscidae > Polietes > Polietes domitor. The sequence continues at coordinate 54,433,371 of OX377619.1, forward strand.
CATTCCGTTTGTAAAACCTTGAAATATCGACCTGAGACCCTATAAAGTATATATATTCTTGATCGCGAAGATGAGTTTCAAATGTATTTCCACTTAAATTCGAAAAAAAAATCTTTTTTTGACAATAAAAAATGAAAAATAATTAATTTGTATAAACTAATGACCCCTTCGATTTTTTTTTATACCCTCCACCTCCAGGATGGGGGTATACTAACTTTGTCATTCCGTTTGTAACACCTTGAAATATCGACCTGAGACCCTATAAAGTATATATATTCTTGATCGTCATAAAATTCTAAGACCATGTCCGCCCGTCTGTAGAAAGCACGCTAGCATCTAAACGATTGAAACTGGGCGAAGTCGGCCCAAAGGGAAAATTTTTTCCCTCACAAGTACTGACAAAATCCATAATAAACCCTAATATTTTAGAGTATTTAAGCGTATTTTTTCAATATGTCTGCTTGTACTTATTTGATATTGGGTATGTGCATTCCCCCGATAACGTGCACCATAAAACGATTTTTATTCGTAGGGGTGAAATGGGGCAAAAAGGGATACAAAACAAACAAACGACAACAGCTGGAAACAGGAAATTCGCTGTGCACATTCCTCTAATTGATTAGATACATAATATGAACTTATTTTTTTCCAAATTCGTACTATTAAGGGATGAAATGGGAATAGAGGGATAAAAATGGTACCAACCAAATGACCACAGCTAGAGTCACGAAATTCGGAGTATACATTCCTCTGACTGCGTAGACACGTAAAATAATTTTTTTCCAAATTCGTGCTTTTTGGGTTCAAATGAAAAAGGGGATAAAATTAGTACCAGACAAATGACCGCAGCTAGAGTCGTGAAATTCGGAGTATACATTCCTCTGACTGCGTAGTCAAGAAAAATAAAAGGTTTTTTCCAAATACGTACTTTCAAGGGATACAATGGGTACAGGGTATAAAAATAGTATCAACTAAACGAATACAGCTAGAATGATGAAATTCGACAAAAATTGGTTGAATCATGAAGTTAAGTTAATTTGCACTATGTACGCGAGATAATGGATTTTCCAAATTTGAACTTTTGGAATAAAATTTTGGAAAAATACAACCAACTGTAGTAATCACTTTGTAGTAAACAACTGTAGTAACGACTTTTTTGAAAATATAAATATAAGAATATTTATTTTTTGAAATGATCTGAAGTATTATTTCGATATATATAGTGTAAACATATTGGTAGCCTAGTCTCAAAAGCGTGGCTTGAAAAAAAATATTAAATTTATTTATAAAATTATTTTTCTAAATATTTGTATTTGTTTTGGTTTGGCTATATTAAAAAAATTATATTTCTACGACAGCCTCTGTGGAATACAATCCATGGTGGAGGGAAGTTAACACAGTTTTTACTTATTTTTTCTTAAATAATTTGTAATTTAAAGCAACTTTGATTAACATTCATAATTTTTATTTTTATAATTCTCATAATTTTGATTGACTTTTGTCGTAACAGAATTTCTGTCAAAATGTCACGACCGTTACAATTTAAGTATCCTATATTCATAAAGAGATGTCGGTAACGTATACTTTAGAAGAAAGTGTATGAACTACTCTTTTGATTAGCAAAAATGAATAAAGTCATGTATTGGAAGAACATTATAGAATTCAAGAAGGTAAGTAAAATCTCAATATCTTATTCAAAACTAAGATCACATTTGTGACTATCTAGTTTGTAAGGGTGTGAAGATAAATTCGTAAGTTAAATACGTCCCACACCCAAGACACAAACCAATTTAGCTTGTGGAACGTATTTAAAAAATATTTTTTTAAATAAAAAAACTAAAAATAATAAAAATAGAAGGAATTATGTAATTATTTTTTACAAATATTTTCCGTTCCAATTATTTGAATGCATCAAATCAGTCAAAAGTCCAAAAACTATACAAAATAGGCCATTTTAGGCCATGTATTGTTGAGACATTGAAGAGCCGATATCTCGAAAACTAGAATACATGAATCGGGTATTCCAAAGGCAATTATTTAGCCCTTGGTAAGTAGAATATTTTCCAAAAAAGAGTTGGTTCAAATTCCGTTTGAGATCGGAGATATATAGGTTTTTCAGATATCGGGTGTATATATATCGAATTTTGATTGCCCGATATCTCGAAAACTAGAATACATGAATCGGGTATTCCAAAGGCAATTATTTAGCCATTGGCAAGTAGAATATTTTCCAAAAAAGAGTTGGTCCAAATTCCGTTTGAGATCGGAGATATATAGGTTTTTCAGATATCGGGTGTATATATATCGAATTTTGATTGTCCGATATCTCGAAAACTAGAATACATGAATCGGGTATTCCAAAGGCAATTATTTAGCCCTTGGTAAGTAGAATATTTTCCAAAAAAGAGTTGGTCCAAATTCCGTTTGAGATCGGAGACATATAGGTTTTTCAGATATCGGGTGTATATACATCGAATTTTGATTGTCCGATATCTCGAAAACTAGAATACATGAATCGGGTATTCCAAAGGTAATTATTTAGCCCTTGGAAAGGAGAATATTTCCCAAAAAAGAGTTGGTCCAAATTCCGTTTGAGATCGGAGATATATAGGTTTTTCAGATATCGGGTGTATATATATCGAATTTTGATTGTCCGATATCTCGAAAACTAGAATACATGAATCGGGTATTCCAAAGGCAATTATTTAGCCCTTGGTAAGTAGAATATTTTCCAAAAAAGAGTTGGTCCAAATTCCGTTTGAGATCGGAGATATATAGGGTTTTCAGATATCGGGTGTATATACATCGAATTTTGATTGCCCGATATCTCGAGAACTAGAATACATGAATCGGGTATTCCAAAGGCAATTATTTAGCCCTTGGTAAGTAGAATATTTTCCAAAAAAGAGTTGGTCCAAATTCCGTTTGAGATCGGAGATATATAGCTTTTAAGATATCGGGTATATATATATCGAATTTTGATTGTCCGATATCTCGAAAACTAGAATACATGAATCGGGTATTCCAAAGGCAATTATTTAGCCCTTGGTAAGTAGAATATTTTCCAAAAAAGAGTTGGTCCAAATTCCGTTTGAGATCGGAGATATATAGCTTTTAAGATATCGGGTATATATATATATCGAATTTTGATTGTCCGATATCTCGAAAACTAGAATACATGAATCGGGTATTCCAAAGGCAATTATTTAGCCCTTGATAAGGATAATATTTTCCAAAAAAGTCCTGGTCCAAATTCCGTTTGAGATCGGAGATATATAGGTTTTTCAGATATCGGGTGTATATATATCGAATTTTGATTGTCCGATATCTCGAAAACTAGAATACATGAATCGGGTATTCCAAAGGCAATTATTTAGCCATTGGCAAGTAGAATATTTTCCAAAAAAGAGTTGGTCCAAATTCCGTTTGAGATCGGAGATATATAGGTTTTTCAGATATCGGGTGTATATATATCGAATTTTGATTGTCCGATATCTCGAAAACTAGAATACATGAATCGGGTATTCCAAAGGCAATTATTTAGCCATTGGCAAGTAGAATATTTTCCAAAAAAGAGTTGGTCCAAATTCCGTTTGAGATCGGAGATATATAGGTTTTTCAGATATCGGGTGTATATATATCGAATTTTGATTGTCCGATATCTCGAAAACTAGAATACATGAATCGGGTATTCCAAAGGCAATTATTTAGCCCTTGGTAAGTAGAATATTTTCCAAAAAAGAGTTGGTCCAAATTCCGTTTGAGATCGGAGACATATAGGTTTTTCAGATATCGGGTGTATATACATCGAATTTTGATTGCCCGATATCTCGAAAACTAGAATACATGAATCGGGTATTCCAAAGGCAATTATTTAGCCCTTGGTAAGTAGAATATTTTCCAAAAAAGAGTTTATCCAAATTCCGTTTGAGATCGGAGATATATAGCTTTTCAGATATTGGGTATATATATATAGAATATTGATTGTCCGATATCTCGAAAACTAGAATACATGAATCGGGTATTCCAAAGGTAATTATTTAGCCCTTGGAAAGGAGAATATTTCCCAAAAAAGAGTTGGTCCAAATTCCGTTTGAGATCGGAGATATATAGGTTTTTCAGATATCGGGTGTATATATATCGAATTTTGATTGTCCGATATCTCGAAAACTAGAATACATGAATCGGGTATTCCAAAGGCAATTATTTAGCCCTTGGTAAGTAGAATATTTTCCAAAAAAGAGTTGGTCCAAATTCCGTTTGAGATCGGAGATATATAGGGTTTTCAGATATCGGGTGTATATACATCGAATTTTGATTGCCCGATATCTCGAGAACTAGAATACATGAATCGGGTATTCCAAAGGCAATTATTTAGCCCTTGGTAAGTAGAATATTTTCCAAAAAAGAGTTGGTCCAAATTCCGTTTGAGATCGGAGATATATAGCTTTTAAGATATCGGGTATATATATATCGAATTTTGATTGTCCGATATCTCGAAAACTAGAATACATGAATCGGGTATTCCAAAGGCAATTATTTAGCCCTTGGTAAGTAGAATATTTTCCAAAAAAGAGTTGGTCCAAATTCCGTTTGAGATCGGAGATATATAGCTTTTAAGATATCGGCTATATATATATATCGAATTTTGATTGTCCGATATCTCGAAAACTAGAATACTAGAATCGGGTATTCCAAAGGCAATTATTTAGCCCTTGATAAGGATAATATTTTCCAAAAAAGTCCTGGTCCAAATTCCGTTTGAGATCGGAGATATATAGGTTTTTCAGATATCGGGTGTATATATATCGAATTTTGATTGTCCGATATCTCGAAAACTAGAATACATGAATCGGGTATTCCAAAGGCAATTATTTAGCCATTGGCAAGTAGAATATTTTCCAAAAAAGAGTTGGTCCAAATTCCGTTTGAGATCGGAGATATATAGGTTTTTCAGATATCGGGTGTATATATATCGAATTTTGATTGTCCGATATCTCGAAACTAGAATACATGAATCGGGTATTCCAAAGGCAATTATTTAGCCCTTGGTAAGTAGAATATTTTCCAAAAAAGAGTTGGTCCAAATTCCGTTTGAGATCGGAGATATATAGGGTTTTCAGATATCGGGTGTATATACATCGAATTTTGATTGCCCGATATCTCGAGAACTAGAATACATGAATCGGGTATTCCAAAGGCAATTATTTAGCCATTGGCAAGTAGAATATTTTCCAAAAAAGAGTTGGTCCAAATTCCGTTTGAGATCGGAGATATATAGCTTTTAAGATATCGGGTATATATATATCGAATTTTGATTGTCCGATATCTCGAAAACTAGAATACATGAATCGGGTATTCCAAAGGCAATTATTTAGCCCTTGGTAAGTAGAATATTTTCCAAAAAATAGTTGGTCCAAATTCCGTTTGAGATCGGAGATATCGGACAATCAAAATTCTATATATATATACCCAATATCTTAAAAGCTATATATCTCCGATCTCAAACGGAATTTGGACCAACTCTTTTTTGGAAAATATTATCCTTATCAAGGGCTAAATAATTGCCTTTGGAATACCCGATTCATGTATTCTAGTTTTCGAGATATCGGACAATCAAAATTCGATATATATATACCCGATATCTTAAAAGCTATATATCTCCGATCTCAAACGGAATTTGGACCAACTCTTTTTTGGAAAATATTCTACTTACCAAGGGCTAAATAATTGCCTTTGGAATACCCGATTCATGTGTTCTAGTTTTCGAGATATCGGACAATCAAAATTCGATATATATACACCCGATATCTGAAAAACCTATATATCTCCGATCTCAAACGGAATTTGGACCAACTCTTTTTTGGAAAATATTCTACTTGCCAATGGCTAAATAATTGCCTTTGGAATACCCGATTCATGTATTCTAGTTTTCGAGATATCGGACAATCAAAATTCGATATATATACACCCGATATCTGAAAAACCTATATATCTCCGATCTCAAACGGAATTTGGACCAGGACTTTTTTGGAAAATATTATCCTTATCAAGGGCTAAATAATTGCCTTTGGAATACCCGATTCATGTATTCTAGTTTTCGAGATATCGGACAATCAAAATTCGATATATATATATACCCGATATCTTAAAAGCTATATATCTCCGATCTCAAACGGAATTTGGACCAACTCTTTTTTGGAAAATATTCTACTTACCAAGGGCTAAATAATTGCCTTTGGAATACCCGATTCATGTATTCTAGTTTTCGAGATATCGGACAATCAAAATTCGATATATATATACCCGATATCTTAAAAGCTATATATCTCCGATCTCAAACGGAATTTGGACCAACTCTTTTTTGGAAAATATTCTACTTACCAAGGGCTAAATAATTGCCTTTGGAATACCCGATTCATGTATTCTAGTTTTCGAGATATCGGACAATCAAAATTCGATATATATACACCCGATATCTGAAAAACCTATATATCTCCGATCTCAAACGGAATTTGGACCAACTCTTTTTTGGGAAATATTCTCCTTTCCAAGGGCTAAATAATTACCTTTGGAATACCCGATTCATGTATTCTAGTTTTCGAGATATCGGACAATCAAAATTCGATGTATATACACCCGATATCTGAAAAACCTATATGTCTCCGATCTCAAACGGAATTTGGACCAACTCTTTTTTGGAAAATATTCTACTTACCAAGGGCTAAATAATTGCCTTTGGAATACCCGATTCATGTATTCTAGTTTTCGAGATATCGGACAATCAAAATTCGATATATATACACCCGATATCTGAAAAACCTATATATCTCCGATCTCAAACGGAATTTGGACCAACTCTTTTTTGGAAAATATTCTACTTGCCAATGGCTAAATAATTGCCTTTGGAATACCCGATTCATGTATTCTAGTTTTCGAGATATCGGGCAATCAAAATTCGATATATATACACCCGATATCTGAAAAACCTATATATCTCCGATCTCAAACGGAATTTGAACCAACTCTTTTTTGGAAAATATTCTACTTACCAAGGGCTAAATAATTGCCTTTGGAATACCCGATTCATGTATTCTAGTTTTCGAGATATCGGCTCTTCAATGTCTCAACAATACATGGCCTAAAATGGCCTATTTTGTATAGTTTTTGGACATTTGACTGATTTGATGCATTCAAATAATTGGAACGGAAAATATTTGTAAAAAATAATTACATAATTCCTTCTATTTTTATTATTTTTAGTTTTTTTATTTAAAAAAATATTTTTTAAATACGTTCCACAAGCTAAATTGGTTTGTGTCTTGGGTGTGGGACGTATTTAACTTACGAATTTATCTTCACACCCTTCTAGTTTGTTGAATATCTCCAATATTTAAAACGCTAAGACATATATATTTGCAATAATATTCCGATTAAACTGACGTTTTCAATTGGCAATATAGTAAAAATCTCAGATATTTAAACAAATGTAAGCAAAAGTGCCAATGGAATCACCCATATTTGAACAACAAAAATGGGGGGGGGAGGAAATAATTTTTTGTAGCGTCCGTTTCCGTGTAAAATTGTTTATAATTTTGTAATAAATCCTGACGATATATTTTTAAAATGTAGTACTCTTTAAGCGCTTTAGAACACTAAAAAGGCTGATCGACTTTTTCAATTTCATTCTTATTTTTTGGAGTAGTTTAAGCCGTGCGAATGTCGCGTCCGGGTCACTGGGAGATGTCCATATGTATGTATATTTCCACATTTTCGAGTCGTGATTTCGTGCCTTTTTTGAAAATTTTTAATTTTTAATATGTAAATCTTGATTACTGAACTGTGGTATAAGTGATCGGGAAAGAACAAAAAAAATAATAATAATCTAAAAATAAATATTTTTTATTGATGTAGTTGCTAAAATTATTGAGAAGAAATTAAATAAATGATTACAGGCGTGACTTTACATTTGAAAAAAAAAATCATGTTTCCTTACTTATAGTCGACACACTACTTCCACAAAATGTTTGTGTTATCTAATGCAGAATTGTTTTTCTTTTTTACTGATAGCTATATTTACAAAAGGATTTGTACAACGTGTTTAAAACATGAACTGCATGTGTCAACCATATACATAACTCGAACAGATATAGTTTACGTTCCTCCCAGGTATACAAGTGTACACACAAATGAAACACGATAACATTTGTGAAGAAAATTCAACCAAATGTTGGGAAAATATTTCATATGGAGCGACATTTACATTCAGTACACAATAATGGTAACTCATCGTCTCGTTATCTAACTCAAATCTGTAAATATCTAAAAAAAAATCAAATAAATCTAAAATTTTATTTCAGGTATAATTTCGAGATAAAATTAGCTCAAAAATGTGTATATTTCTCGAATTTCTTTTTTCCCAGCTCGATCTTATCGTTATCGTTCAAAATGCTTCCATGCTCTCCATCGCTATTTTTGTGATCGAATCATGCAAAGAATATATCAATTAAGCGCGTTCTAAAAGGTGTTGGCGATATCGTGGCAAAAAAATAGTGCTGAAAATGCATTTTCAGTTTTTGGTAAATATCTTAAAAACGATATACTCTGTCCTGTGCTAACTTTCGTAATATTCTGTTTTTGGCAGATTCAAGTTTCTAATTTAGTTTTATTTTTAAAATAATAATAATAATTGATTGCATCCCATAAATCGTATTATAAAAAATTCGAATTAGAGGAAACGTTTTTTTAAGCCATCTTCCATTAAAAACATCGTTTCCTCTCAAAAGAGTATATTATTTATAATCAGATTATAATTCATAAATCCGTAGCTATTGCTAAGACTTTTTTGTTTTAAATTAACACTCCACGCTGTTTAGAAACAAAATTAAGAAAAATTATTAAAAAAAAATATTTTTGATAATTTTTCATCGTAATTTACGTTCAGATCTTGATCTTATCAGAAATAAACACAGAGCAGAATATTAACTCTGTGAATTTTTATTATTGTTTTCAGTTTTATATTTGACGTTTGCAAAATGGGACGCGTCCGATGCCTATTTGTTTCGCCCTGAAGATTGTTTGGCAGGAGATGAAGAGTTTTACCGAAAAATCGTATTTTCAAATGAAGCTTGTTTTTATCTCGGTGGCTGTTTCAATATGAAAAATTGCAGCATATGGGGTTCAGAGAACCCACACGTGGCTATTGAGAAGCCAATACACCCACAACGAGTCACTGTTTGGTGTGGATTTTGGCTGGCGGCATCATTGGAAAAAGAGCAAGGAGCCGCCGTTACCGTCAACGATTACCGTTATCGTGCCATGCTCAACGAATTTTTGTTTCCAAAATTTTAAGAAATTGACATGAACGACATTTGGTTTCAACAAGACGGTCCTCATGCCACACCGCAAACGCACTGTTTTTGAAAATCGTATAATCAGCCGAAATTGTAATGTCAATTGGCCGCCTCGGAGCTGTGATTTGAGCGCTTTGGATTGAAACATGAAATCGAAGTTGCCATTGAAGAGATTCGAGCCGGAGCAATCAAAAATGAACTGAGAAATTGGGTTGATCGGATGAGGTATTGCCGTGCCTGTCTTGGTAGTCATATGAATGATATTGTATTTCATTATTAAATGACAAAGTTCAACCTTTTCAATAAAACCAGAAATTTAAAACAAAATATTAAATACGTAACGTAAATAAACCTAATCATGTTATTCGTCCACCATTCTAGTATTCACTTTTGTTGCTTTGTCCTCCTTTTTTAGATTAAAGCTGACATCTCTGGAATTTACCATAATTAATTTATAATACTATTAAAACAAAACTGCATTTAATTTTTCATTACATTACATTTTTCATAAGGGTCTCGACTCGTTCGGGAGCAAAAATGTAGGTTATATGCTGATTTTTGTCGGCTACTGTATATAAACCACCTTAATTCTGATACGACCGGGAATACATAGGTAAGTCGTCCTACGTCATGTACTTAAGCAAGCTCTAACTTCGCCTATTCTTTCTGTAGTTAGCATTAGATGGTCTGTCTCTGGCGCAGATTATTTGATGTGAAAGCCAAGTCAACTTTAAGTGCTGACACATTTACGCAGTAATCTTAACGCCTTTACACAAAATACAGAATGTTCGTATGTAAAAGATAAACGCGATAAACCTTAAGGGCGGCATATGACTCACTTTGTAAAATAAAATCCTAAAATATGTGAATATGTAAGCAGCCAAAGTTAAATACGCAATTTCTTGCTTTGTAATAAAAAACAAACTTACCCGCCAGCCACTAAATGTATGATGGTATCCTTCTGTCCTTGGGACATTATCAAAGTGTCTGTTTGCTGTTTGCGTCGCCGAACACACCTATAAACTTCTCTCCTCCTCTTCAAAAGACGATAAAAGATTTTCGATTCTCGATTTTCTTTTCGTTTTTACACTACCAAGTGTTTGTGTGTGTGTGACAAATGGTGTGGTTTATTATGTTTCCAATAAGCAAAACAAAACCGAAAACCCGGCTTTTTTCTCTCTTCCGTTACTTCCACACTTCGTTGCAAAAACAGCGAAACCGGTAACTTTTATTTTAGTGTGAATGTGTGTGTGTGCTTCTTCAAGATTCTTATCGCAGTTTTTTTTTGTTTTTGTTATTTATGCACTTATTTTCAGACGGCACAAATGCCGTGATAAAGAAAAGAATTACAAAATGAAATTGACGATTGACGAAAGACAGCAGAGCAAAGTCAAAAAACGAGGCTTTTATTGCACGATGAGGCGTTGCTGTTGTTGTTTTTGTTGCTGTTTCTCCTATTTTATGTTTTGTTTTTATCCAAATACGCAATAATGCGTCTCGCAGGCGTGTGATAGATGGATGTAGGTATGTGTGTGTAGTATGTACGAAAGAAAGTTTTTATTAACTACTTGCTTTTAGTAAGGAACGACGAGGTGATGCTGCTGTTGCAAATTACATATAAATTTCTTCAAATATCTACGAATATTCTTTGCTATTACACAACACACCAGAGCTCTTTCGAGTTCGTTCAAAGATGCTATCCGTCGGTTGCCGTTTTCGTTCCTATTTTTCTATTCAAGATCTAGCTGAAGGTTACACAATGGTTGTGGCATGAACCCCGGCCAATAGTTGTGGTGAGATGTAGCTGTGCTGCCTTTTATTTTGTTTTTTCTCTATTTGATTTGATTGATTTCTTCCTTTTTCTGCTGTCAAAACGGCAAAACACACAAAATACACACTCTTATTCGCGTAATACTTTTAAATTCACTTGAATTAAATACATTTCACATGTGTTTTGCGTTCTACTTTACACTTCACTTTTATTTCACTCCAACGAATGAATTTGATTTGCATAACTTTTGCTTGTTTTTCTTCTTTCTGATTGGATTCTTTCACAAATATTGCAATTCACTGCACGTATGCGTATGTGTGTGTTGTTGTTATTTTCACTCGTAGTGTAGTCGTTTTTTGCGTTATTTTTTGTTCTTTTATTAATCCAATGTACTGCAATCGCGTTCAGTTTAAATCAATTAACTTAATTTCACGTTTTTATTATTTAAAATCGAAAATAATATCAACATGGATTTTTCACAGATTTGGATTTTTCGCAGACCGACCGTAAACATGACCAACCTCGTTCAATGAAAAAAAATCACTAAAATTTGTGTGAAAAAAAGAACGAGTGAGTTGCTAAAAATTGGAGTAGAACGAGATGTGCAGGGTTGATTGAAGAAGAAGTATAGAATGGAAGAATCTGCAATTTAAGAATGAGAGAGAATTGAGGGCAGAAATGAGAGAGAAAAAAAACTTCGACAAAATCGATTTTTTTCATATCGATTTCTACTTTTTGTAAGTTAGATCAATTAATCGATAATTATAAGGCACGTTTAATTTGCCAAAGTGCATTATTCAAAATAATTATATAGCACGTTTAATTTGTCAATTCGAATCGAATTCTATTATTTCAAACAAATATAAAATATATACCTATATATAAAATAAACTTAAATATTAAGAAAAACGATACGTTTCATACAGAAATCATTATAAAGTGTTTTCCAATAAGGACTTGACAACTTTTTTAAATTAACGCAAAACATTTGAGATTTTTCCAAAACCCTATGATCGACTTGAAATACAATCAAAACATTTATGAATTGAACTCGACTTCTTTCATATTGACACCGCGGGCACGTCGGCAGCGTTCGATTCGTTGAACCCAATTTTTGATGATTCGGTCACACATTCCGACCGTAACGGCCGCTATTTCGCCTTCAATGTTGGCCCAGAGTTCTTCAACGTTGTCGGCTTGTTGACATAGACCAATGATTTGACGTAGCCCCAAAGAAAAAAGTCTAGAGGCATGCAAACCACACTAAACAGACGAACCCATTGAGCCAAAAATGAGTTTCGTCACTGAAGATAATTTTGCGATGAAATTCATCATATTGGCGCATCTTCTCCAGAGCCCAATCGGAGAATGTACGTCGCGTCAAATGATCCATCGGCATCAATTATTGAGTCAGCTTAATCTTGTATGGGTGTAAACCAAAATCCTTACGAAAATTTCGCCATAAGTCTTGCAGATGCCCAGTTCTTGAGAACGCCGCAGAATCAACTGATGTGGATCGTTTGCTACGGACGCCTAAACGGCAGCGATATTTTTGTCACATCGACCAACCCCTTGTCTCACTGGAACGACAGCATCATACAATGAATATGTAGACTGAAATTTTTGTACTAAACTTGCTTGTCTACTAGGGCGAGAATAACGACCGAACATTGTAAACGCTTTTAAAGTTGCGGTCACCGACTTCGAATTTCGGTAGTACATTTTTATAATTTGCATACGATGTTCGTTCGTGTACTTTACCATGACGAAAATCGAAAATGTTGAGTTTACTAAAAAAAACGAAAATAACAGTTAGATGATCAGTTAAATAGTGATCACAAGTTAAATGCAAAGTTGCAAAGTACCTATTGAAAAACCCTTTATTTATTTAATGAACACAACTTGTCGACACGCCTGTTATTCGTTATCTGATATCTATAGAACGTACATGACACAAAAATCCACGACAACCGTGTCGACCCAGCTGATTGAATTTTTTTCATTCAATAGTAACCGAAACTGTCAAATCCAATATATTTTGCTTTGACAGTATGTCTCGCTTAATATTTAACATTTTTAGTTAAAATTTTCTAAATGGATTTTTTCACAGTGTTCACACAGTGCTGTTTCGCCTCTCATACAAGTTACCTAAGTTTTTTGGGATGTCCAAGTTTAAAAGTTTTTTTGGCAACTCATACAGAACACTTGGGTAAATTGGTACAAAATAAAACTTGTAAAATGATCCCTTTTCAAAGTACTTTATTGTCTTCAGGCACTGAATACCACTCCAATAGCACAAAATGTCGTTAACAATGCATGCAAAATCTAAGGTAAATTTTCAAACGTCAAATTTATATGGGATCTGGCATTTGTAAATCGACCTTACGTCAGCTATATTTCGCATGTAGTTTGAAAAGGCTATATGGTCGATATACTTTTAGGTGCTAGAAACATCAATTTATTACACATCACAAACAATAAAATAATATTTGCGAAAACTAATGTTACTAAAATAAGAGAATTTTACTACGGCAGCTTTTATAGCGATAGTTTTATATTATCTTTCATAACTTTGGAGTTAATCCATCGATTTCTTCAGATCGTATTTTACGTCCTCGGAACACGACAAAGGGCGAAGAGAGGAACTCGGCTAGGTTGGGGCAAGATGAGTAAAATCAAAGTTTTTAACATGACATGAGTAAATACACGTACTACGTGCGGCGACCTCTAGGGTGGGGCAGCTGTCACCCCTTGTGGAATTTGCAGCAGGGTTGTATAATTTAGTTACACTTTCAAACAAAAGAAGGGTCGCTCACGTTAAGAGTTGTATTCTGCCACTCTCCTAGGTAAGAAATTGTTGACGTGAGCTCCCTTATTGAATTAACTGAACTTCTTCACTTCAAAACGTTTCTTATCAATGGAAACAACAACGACAATTCATTATCGAATTTTCACAAAAATAAGTCGGAATTGGGGAATATAGAATTGATTAACCGATTACAGCCCTCTGTCCCCATATGAGGACACCTGTTAAGTGCCACAATTTTTTCTAAACACCTTGCCAATAAAAAATGTTATGAGAGTGAATCTTATATATTGTCTTTTTATTCTTATATGTTGATACACATTAATATTTCCGTTGATAGAAAAATTTACATTTTTTGCAGAGTCATCTGGATGATTTCACTTTTACTGTTATGGTGCAAGCCGTATACTTTGCATATTTTATCCATCGAGCACAACTGAGTTTTTGTTTCTCTGGCAACGTTGACACAAGCAACGTCATTGGCCGTGGTTACACTTAAGGGCATTGTCATTTATTGTTTTTTTTTATGAACACCCACAGTTGTGTAGATGGCGGTAGCGACAGAAGTGTTATTATGGGTGTTTACACTTTATTTATTTAGATTTAGATCTATTGTACAAAGAGGTATTTGACGACGTACACGTAAAACATCCGAAATTGGAATTCGGAAATAATTACCCATTACGAACGCAATTTAGCCCGGTATACTGCTGCTTCTACCAACAACTGAATGACTATTTTATTATTTTTATTATATATACATATATTATATATATTATGCCATTTCAGCTCGATTGGGAATGAGTCAAAATGGACAAAGGGATGGATAAATTGGATCACATCGTTATAGCCTTGTCGCACAACATGCGAAATCGTCTTTTTAGTTAGATTTCGCTCGCAGTGTGGCAAGGCTATTAGAAAAATTGGTAAACGCAGGCTTTGCCAAAACATGGATCCATATAACTCACTTTCACAGTACGTCTTTCTAGATGACATCTAACGTGATATGGCAAATTTGATCAAGATTCTAGAGCAGTAATAGGGTAAATCGGATGAATATTTCTATGGGGCCTATATCTAAATCTGATCCGAATTTTTGCCGTTCGTGGCAGAACAAAATAAAGTTGCCAATTTTTACGGCGATCGGACTACAATTGCGACCTGTACTTTGCGAACAAACATTAGATGGAGAGATATCGTTAAATTTACTCACCTAATGACTCTAATAGCCTTTTCAAACTGCATTCGAAACCAGTCGATTTCAGATTGAAATTTTCAAATGTAACATTTTTATGGGATCTGACATTTGTAAATCGACCTTATAGCCTTTTCACACTGCATGCGAAATCAATCGATTTCAGTTCAAAATGACATAAGTTCGATTTGACATAAGGTATAATAGGGCTGTTTTTCTTTAAGACTGGATAACTAAGCTGCGATATCATTACATAAATAAAAAGTTATTTTTTTTTGAAAATTTGTTTTGATACAAATATTTATATTGTAGTTGGCGACAATGTGAACAAATATTTTGTTATTTTGAGTAAAAAATTAACTTTTTGTTAACGTTTTTGTTATCGCAGCTGGTTATTTCATTTCATTTTTCTCTTTACTTATAGCCTTGTCACACTGCATGCGCAATCTAGCAGAAATGTCATCAGGTCGATTTTCAAATGTCAGATCCTCTACAAATTTGACATTTGAAAACGATGTCAAACTGCATGCGCAATCTAGTTTAAATGACATAAGGTCGAATGTCAAATTTGTATGGCATCTGACATTTGTAAAGCGACCTTATGTCATTTAAACTAGATTTCGCATGCAGTTTGACAAGGCTATTCCGTCATTTTAGCTAGATTTCGCATGTATGTATTATAGTCTTTTCAGACTGCATGGGAAATCAAGCTGAAATGACATATGGTCGATTTAAAAGTCGTTTCAATGAATTAGATTCGCTATTGAAATTTCTTTGTAGTAACGAAATATTTCGTTCACGCAATAAAACGCGACGATTCGTACATTTTGTAGTTTCGTTCCTGTGATATTCGTTGATGCAACGAAAATAGCCTTTTGTATTTTTTTAAATGGAAAACATTAATTAATCAAAAAAAAAAAAAAATACCACTTTATAATTATAATAATCATTGCTTATAGAATGTTAGATTTTATTAAAATTATTAAGACAAACGAACTTTGCTTGTGAAAATGACCAACGTCGGTGCAACAAAATACTTACCCAAGACTTTCAAGTAACCTAAGGTTAGATTAAAACACGTGATTGGTTCTTTTTCAATTTATTTTTGGTTAATTTTCTTTATTCATCATGTTCTAAATAACATTTTGTTTATACACTTATAAATATCACCGATTTTTCAAACATTTTTCTCTTTTTCTTGAAAATAAGCAAAAATACAATTGCATAACAAATATTTAGTTACAAACGTTCAATAAGTACAATAAAATATTAAATAAATTTCACAAAAATAAACAAATAAAATAAAATATAATCATACGTACATACATATAAAATATGAAAGTGTCTTAAAGTAAGAAACATAAATTGGGAAATTCGCAATAATCATATAAAATTTGTAACACATAATCAAGAACGGTGTGGGCAAAACACGGCTTTGCTTATCGTCTCGCAATCTACGTTATTAAACTCACAATACAAAAATTGGAATAAAATATCATCTAAATGTAGATTGAGCTAACGTTGTTATGCCGTGTTTAGGTGCCTGGTGTTGTTCTGGGGTGGTTATTTTTTGCTGTTGGATTTTCGTCTTGGTTTTTCTTTTTTGATATATTTGAATTTAAATACGACAATTTGATTGTTTTTTCTCTGCTTATTTGTTTTTCATCGCGATTTTTAATTTCGAGTTTAAATTTTTGTTAAAGTTACTATTTGTTTCTCCTTTTCGTTTGCTTAATATGCTTATGTTTATTTTTGTTTTGAGTTTTCTTTTTAAAATTTGAAAATCGTTTTATGTTGAGGGAATATTTGTGGAATTATTATTTCTGTTTTGTATGATTATTATTATATTTTCGTTTTATTGTTTTGTGTTAGGATGTGACTGACATTTTTGGGGGGTGTTTAGCCGTTTCAAGGTATATTTTAAAATAAATTTTAATTATAATTTTGCATTAATCAAAATGTTGTTGTTGCTGTAGCTGTTGTTCTGTTTCTCTGTTTATTGTTATTAATTATGCTATTAATTAAAATCGTTTCAAATCTGTTGAGTTTGAATCTTTGTTAATAAAAATGTCATTATGTTTTTTTTTTTAATTTTTAACATGGTGTGATTATCTGAATACTACTTTTTCACTTCTATTTTGAACTGATCCGCTTTTCATTCTATATATTTACATACACACGGTTTTGGTTTAGTAGTTGGTTTGATTTTATCTATCGTTTGCCGGTCCTATGTTCCTGCCCAGATTTGTTACTTGTTGTGTTGTTTTTCTAAAACCATCTTAAAAACTACGATTGTTCGTTGCCACCAAGCCTAATCGATCGTACTTTCTTAACAACCATGCCTACATTTTTTATTTTGATTGCAAAACTAAGCGGTGTAGAGGGCTGAGTGAGTTCATATCAAGAAACCTTAATAGGGCGAAAACGTGTTGCGAAAAATCTGAGATGAGATGACTCCGGTCTTCGGTGTAAAGGCCGGCGTCATGACGCCCTCAATAATTTAAGATATGAAAGTAAATTAGCGAAAATGGGCGAAAAGTATTATCTTATTTTTTATGGGTTTTGATTCACACAGCGTAAATTCATAATCGGTCGATGGAACGGTTCAAAGAAAAGAACTTTTTGTGAAATCCAGCTGATATCGATTTACAAATATCAGATCCTATACAAATTGGACATTAGGCCTGTTCGATTGGGCTTCCTAGCTTACAATTAAGTGACTTGATCAGGTGGCAACATTTTTATCCATTTCGAATTAAAACAAATCAGAGATAAAAAATCTGGCACCACCTTACTCGGTAACTAAGAGAGTGGTACTTTCTACTTTCTTGTTACGCGAGTAAATTCCATACAAAAATTAAGCTAGTAAGGCCAACAGGTAAACATATTTTTATATTTTAATTGACAGCAGTCATTTTTAGCCGACAGCAAAGAGCAGTGTGAATGCAAATGCAAGATTGCAGAAAAACTGTTGTTAAGGGGAGAAAAACTGTTGTAATAGCAGAAAAGTGCCTGCTGATAAGCAGCAGACAATCGCTGTAGTATAGCAGTTTTCTCTGCCAAAAAATATAAATTGAAGAATTTTGTTCGGTTTCAGACGGATAGCCTGCGCTGCAGTTTCGTTTTTCGAATGGAAATTAATACACGTCTTAGTATTAAATTTATTATTTCTATATTAGAGTTTCCATTGCGGCTGTTGTGGCTATTGTTGACATTTTACTTTGTTTACAAACAATCGTTTGTCAAACTAAATCGACCAAATGTCAAAAAATTGCTGTGTGACAAGAAATCCACTTGATTTCGTGCAATGTGACAAGACTAAAAAAGCAGCAGTTTACACCTATCACACAATAGGCCTGTTCGATTGGGCTTACTAGCTTAATTTTTGTATGGAATTTACTCGCTTAACAAGAAAGTAGTAGTAGTTACTACTCTCTGAGTTGGGTTGCCATATTTTTCCTGTTAATCCACTTAAGAAAACCCAATGTGTAACAACGTTGCCAACTTATCAAGTCTCTTAATTGTAAGCTAGTAAGCAGTGTTACCGTTGTTCCACTAAAGTGGCAATTTTGCCACTTTTTTCGAGCCGAGATACTTTTGTGCCACTTTTCCATTGTGGTACTAAATGTGCTACTTTTTGCTTTTTTGTTCCACTTTTTTATCATTGGCGCCACTTTTTGATTAAATATAGGAAACAAGAACTGTCAACTGTCAACAAAAAATAAGATATATTTAATATTTATATTCGTAAAATCATGAACTCACTAAACAAAAGTTTTCAAAGTGAGACTTCACACATTATACATCTTATTTCGATGACAAAAGAGATTATACTCCAACTTTTTAAAAATTAAAAAAATAGTTTAAAGTGTTTACAGAGATATGGAATATCGATTATAAAAATATTTTATACTATATTTTATATTCAAAGATGTGTCTAAAATATATATAGGCCATGAAGCCGAAGCATTAATTATTTCTTAAAATATATCAGAAAACGATATTAATATTATTAAATGAAATGTACTTAAAATTTTACTAAACTGTTTGTGATTAAAAATTATTAGAATATAAGCCAAATAATAAAACTTATGGGAAGCTATTCGCAATTACTAATGTCGAAGTTTTCTGTTATAAAGTGGGAAATTTAAAAAATAATAAATAATTTAAATGAGTATTTATATCAATTTGCCACATATGTTTTTACTTTGCCTCATAGCAGTGCATGCGCAGAGCGCGTTTTTCGAATAATGAAAAATAGGTTTATTTTTTTATATATATTCGGATGGGTCACGAAAATGAACTGCTGCGGTCACCCCCCAGAAATGAAGATTGGATTGTTTAATGATGATCTGCAAAATATTTCGTCGCTGGGTTAAGCAGTCTTAGAGTTGTTTTCAGGAACTAAACGCATGATGTAAATCATGTTTTCCCGAGTAATTTTTTTATGATGCATTTCTGTCCAATTTTTTCTATGAATTTATAGACCCTTGGACGCACTTAAAATATAAATTTTTATACTTGTCACTCATATTTCTTGGAAACTGGAAATGGTTTTTCAGATCCAAAATGTTCTTTTTACAAAAATGAGCATTCGAAAGGTATTGACGGCAGCTATTTATTTTTTATGAGATACTACCACAAAATACGAAAAAGTATCCAGTTATCACTATGAAAAAACACAAAAAATACTACAAACGTCCAATAAGTTACCCTAAGACAAGAATCAAAATTTATATTTAAAGTGGTTTCATTAATGCAGAAAAAATTAAATTGGACAAAAATGCAATACATAAAGAAATGCATGAGAAAACACGTTTTAGGTTGTTTTCAACGTAATATTTTGCAAATCATCATTAAACAATCCAAACTTTATTTTCATGGGGTGACTGAAAATTGTTTTCCCATTTGTATGGTATGCGACCCAGCCTAATGTATATATGTACAGGAATGAATTGTTTTTGTTAACTTCATGTAATCTGTTGTTTTCTCGAAATAAAAACTAAAAAAAGTGTGCCACTTTTTGTGCCACTTTTTTCAAACAAATGTGCCACTTTTTTTGAAGAAATCCCCTTTTTGTGATACTTTTTGAAATTTCTCAGCGGTAACACTGCTAGTAAGCCCAATCGAACAGACCTAATAACAACGCAAAATTAAAAAGAATTAAATTACAGCCTTGTCACACTGCATGCGAAATTTAGCTGAATTAATATAAGGTCGATTTACAAATGTCAAATTTGTATGGGATCTGACATTTGTAAATCGACCTTATGTCATTCCAGCCAAATTTCGTATGCAGTGTGAGAAAGCCTATTAAGGATTTCTTGTATAATTCCATTTGTCTAAAATAGATAACAATGTAGGTTTTTGTCTATAGCCTTTTCAGACTGCATGCAAAATCTAGCTGAAATCGATTGATTTCGCATACAGTCTGAGAAGGCTAGTATTTACAAATAAGCAACAGCAGAAGAAAATTAAAACGCTGAATTTATTTGTCATTTTTAATGACAAAATAGTTGATTACATATCGGATGTAATTCGTAATTAATGTAATACCCTCACTCAACAGAGTAGGAGGGTATATATCATTTGGGACAGAAAAAAAGTGTAACGCATTGAAGAAGTAACTTAAGACGCTAAGTATGTTTGGACCAAATCCGTTTCACAACATTTTAATATGTTTGAGCCATGTCCGTCTGCCACACCCATTCTAGTACCTTCCACACAAAATGACATAAACGCCTTGGTTAAAATAAAACCGATATAACATCCATGGGTGGGTAGACAAAATCAGTTGCAATTTGATATGTGAAAATGTTTTTATAATCGCATTCAACCTAAAAAATATTTATGCTTTAGCCACGCCCATTCTTCCACTCAGCCCTCTTATGCGCAATTTTTGCATCTTATATGAATCGCATATGCTTTTATGTTGTAAGTCACTTAAAAATTATACGTATTTAAAAATTATTTAAACCCTCAACCACATGATGATCTTAGACTCAAAACTTTAGCTTAAATATTGTAATTTGCTTAAAAAATTATGTATTGCTAAAAGTTCTACGCATCTTAAACTAAAATTCCGCTCTAAGAAACCTAAATATTAAAAACTAATGTGCTAAAAACTTAATGTCATTAAGGCTTTATCTTTTCTTTTCTTTCTACTATCCTTTTCTGTTTTCTCTACTATCTTCATACTTAAATTGGCTAAAACTATGTTTTTCTCTCGTAATTTAAACTAAAATATTTGCAAACAACTAGTATAGCTTCACTGTCGTGTCCCAGATCCCCGTTTTTTTTGTATTTACGATATTAATTTTAGCCTTGTTTTTCAAAACATTGATTAAATTCCCTAAATCTATAAGAATCTTATTCGCATTAGTTTATTTTATTTTCACTTTATATGGATTTTCATTTTGTAAGCTATTTGTTTTTTCTTTTTTCGTTTTATTTATTTTTTAATTTCGCGTTATATATTTTTTGTATTTCGAATTTAGGTTTTCTTTTTTTTTTTGAAGCTAAAGTCTTATGTAGTTTAGATTTCAAAACGTGTTTGGTTTGGTTTCTTTTCATTTATCGAGTTTTACTATAATATCGATTAGATCCTTAAAATTTAATCATAAGGATGGAGGTGTGTGATTTCAAAGTGCGCAATATATATTTATGTATGTATATTGTATGTATTTCAATACATTTTGTTTTGTTTATTTACTTTTCTTTTTTATATATATGTAGATGTAGTTTTAGTTTTGGTTTATATTTATATATATATATATATGTATTTGTTTTTCTTTATTCGACAATAAAATTCCTTAACAGTCTAATAAAAAAATTTAATTTTTTTAAATGGACCTTTTTGTTGTTGTAATAATATAATAATAATAATAATTATAGTAAATACATTAAATAATTGTAAAGGTAAATATACAATAATTGTATAGAGTTTGCTTTTATTTTAATAGAGAAATTATTGTTTTTGCAGAAAGCTTTTTATACTTAATAGTAAGAGTTTCAAAATACATAAGATTTTTTCTTCATCTGTTTCGAATCATCTCAGAAGATATAAGGAGAGCGACAGAGAGATAGAATATGTTCAGGAGAGCATAAGAAAAATATGTCGTACTTACATAGATTACACTGTAGTTTTTCTTTATGTGTAAAAAGTGTGAGTTGCCAACTAGTAATGATGTCACAACTATTACCATCCATATTTTTAATAACAGGGTTGTTTTTCTTTAAGATGCGATAACAAAAACGTTAATAAAAAGTTAATTTTTTACTCAAAGTAAATAAATATTTTTTCAACTACAATATAAATATTCGTATCCAAAAAAAAAAATAAAAAAATCGTGTTTTTTCGACTAAGCCTCGATAAACATCAACTTGACTTACACTGGATAATTATCCAGGCATAAAATAAAATTGTTTTTTTTTTTCTTTTTAAAAATTTTTTTCATACACATATTGATACTGCTGATGGCGACAATTTTTACGAAATCTTTTTCTTTTTGAGTAACATTTTAACTTTTTATTTAAGCTTTTGTTATCACAGCTTAGCTATCCAGTCTAATGTAAGGGCTTTTTTCTTTAAGCCGGGATAATGAAAAGGTTAATAAAGAATGAATTTTTACTCAAAAAAATTATCGCCAACTACAATATAAATAGTTACATCAAAACAAATTTTCAAAAAAATATTTTGCACTTACTTTTTTGGACTTATTTATCCAGGCTGTGTCCAAAATTGTTATCATAAAATTAATTTTTCAAAATTTGTTTTCATACACACATTGATATTGCTATTGGCGGGAATTTTAAAAAATATTTCTTTTATTTTGAGTGAAATTTTAACATTTTATTTAGATTTTTGTTATCGCAGCTTAGTTATCCAGTCTTAAAGAAAACCAGCCCTATTTTTGGTGAGTTTTTAAATACTTCATTTAGTTAAATAACTGAAACATATGTTTTTTATTTGATTTTACTTAATACATGTCAGTCATTTAAATTCTGCTTAACCACCAAAAAAGTGGATATAATAGCCATAGTCCATTTAGAAGTGTCAATTAACTAAACGATATATTAAGACTGTTCGATTGGGCTTCTAGCTTAATATTTGTGGGGATTTTACTCTTTTAATAAAAAATTTGCTTGCTATTCGCCCAGTAGTGCTGTCAACTTTTTTCCTTGATCGATCAATTTTAAAGTCTCTTAATTATAAGCTAGTAAGAGCCTATATGATATATGCGAAATCAATTGATTCCAGCTTGAAATGACATAATAGCCTTGTCACACTACATGCGAAATTAATGGATTTCAGCTTGAAATTATATAAGGTCGATTTTCAAATGTCAAATTTATATAGGATTTGACATTTGTAAATCGACCTTATGTCATTTGAGCTAGATTTCGCACGCAGTGTGACATTCAAATGTCAAATTTGAATCGGATCTGTCATTTAAGCTAGATTTCGCCTGCAGTCTGAAAAGACTATAAGCCCAATCGAGCAGTCCTATTAGTTTTTCGAAGCGATATACTGTCGGGTAAATATTGTGGCTTTTTCATTGATTGTTTAAATTAAATCGCTGATAATACTTGTCCACTCAGTTGTTCAGTTTATTTTTGTTTGTACAAATGACAATAACAAGAATATCGAAAAATTGCCCAAAAAGCAACGGAAAAATGTTCCACTGGCCTAGAATTTTTTATTTAATAGAAATTGGGGGAAAACATTTTTAATTTAAGCAACACCAACCCATTTTGAGGTTAACATATGCAACTCAATGAGATGCTTGTAAGATGGCATGTGTACTTTATTACTTGGTGCGATTTTTTAAACGCAAATTCGGCAAGTGAGTTGTGCTTCTTGTTCATTTGTGAGAATCATCTCCTTATAGAGGCCGGATTTGATGTTGAAAGGTCGCTGCGAAGCCACTTGAAAAGACTTTTGACATGGTCGAAATCATGATCGTGGTAGTCTGCAGCCAAGTAATAAATGTCACCATGCCATTTGTAAATAAATTTGCATTCTATTAAATATAGATGCAAAATGGTCTTGAGCCAGGACAATATCCCAGTTCAAATCAAAAGTTAATGCAAAATCTAAAATGTAAAGGGAACTCATGTCGAGCAATTCCACGCTAGGAAAGTTTTAATATATAATACGCCGAACACTGCAAAATTAATTGGATAAATCATCAAATTCATCGTCCACTTGTTTTTCAACAAGTGGTCGTGTCTGTCAGTCCTTTTGTCTTTCTGGTGAAATCACACTAGCTTGAGAACGAAATGAGCTAGGCGTTTCAAATTTTCCTTAAATGTGCAGATCGGTTGGAAAGTGGGCGAAATCGGCGAAGAAGGAAAAAAATTCCTAACATGGACTAAAAATAGCCCCTAATATTTAGACTATTTACGACTTTTTTGTGGAAAATTTCTGTCTTACATGCTCTTGAAGTTTGTTGTGTACACTCCTTTTGTACCGTGAAAACACCAAAAAGTAAATAAAAGATTTAGCGGTAGCGACATAAAGAGATAAATATGGTACCAATGATACGACAACAGCTAGAAACATGAAATTCGGTGTGTACATCCCTATAATTACGTAGACACGTAAAACCGAAATTCGTACTTTTTACGGATACAGAAGGGGGATAAAAACAGTACACCGAAGTAGATCTCATGAAACTTAAATGAATTTTTCTAAATGTTTCTAAATTGTTCGAAAGGGGATAAAAATGGTACCAACCGGCGGCTGCAGTTAGAATAGTGAAATTCGGTGTAATAAATATATCGTTTGACATTCGTGCTTCTCATTCGAAGATTCGTGAGAATCATTTACTTAAAGAGGCCGGGTATGTTGTTGAAAAGTCGCTGCGAAGCCACCTGACTAAGCCTTGCACAGGGTAGAAATCATTAAAATGGTTGTGTGCAGCCATGCCATTTGTAAATAAATTTGCATTCTATAAAATATGTGTCGATGCAAAATGGTCTTGAGCTAGGAGAATATCCCAGTTAAAATCATAAAATTGATATTTTTATTTACCATTATCCACTTATCACAAACTTTTTTGATTTGTTTGCATACACATCACAGAGTTGTATTTTCCTACTTTCCTGGTACGGACCCTCACGAAAATTTCGTTTCCATAAAAATGAATGTGGAAAAACACAAGAAATTCTCGTTTTGAAATTTGCTTTTGAACATTTCATTTTGGAATTTTCACATTTATTTGCTATTACAGGGATGTTCATAACATGCAGTGGAGACTTCGATATTTTCCTCCCTACGAAATGTTGTGTTCTGATAATTGTTTGCTCGTGGAATATTAATTATTTATGAAAACAATCATTAAATGTTGGTGTCTGCATTTTAATTTCTTTACCTTTGCTGTTTATTGTTTGTTTACATTTGGTTTGACTACCATTCTACTATTATTTTCCGTGTAGAGATATATATTAAATTATTTTATTGAATTTTCCTGAGAAGTGCATACCAGTATTAAGGAAATGTACGTGGGTTCCCTTATAATGAACAAACTTCCAGTGTACCATCCTCTGATCTGATGTATTTAATGTATAAATGATATCAATCTTCAGATGATGTCTTTAAATATTGAAGAGCAACTTAGGAGCGACATTGTCCTCCTAGATGGATGATTTTCTTTAATGTGAAAAAGGCTACCGAATATTGAAGAAGTAAGTAGATTTACGTTTAATCTTAGGGAATTCTTTATGAAGGAAAGATATTGTTATCTGACCAAATCAACAAACAGCATAAACGTTAATGAGGTGGCGGCGAATATCTGTTGATCATGAATTCTTAAAAGGGCAGAAAGTAGCTTAGTCGAAAATAAATAAATAAATCCGTTTTGAAAATGGGTAACTCTCTGTCTACCAAGACTTTTACTAAGAAGGAAATATTTAAATGTAAAACATATTTGAAAGTAATACAAATTCCCAGTTGAATTACCTAGCAAAATAGAAGATAGTCCGATTTTTTGAAATTGTTTGGTGGACTCTCTGATTTCGGAAAATGTTTCGAAAAGATTTTCTGTCTCTCTCTTTCTCCCCTCTCTCTCTCTCTCACTCTCTCTCTCTCTTCCTATTAACCACCTTAACTATTCATACATTTGTTTTAAGCATAAGTTATTTGGTTTAGCTATTCAACTGTTTTCTAAACTACTACCATGGAATTGTATTAATTTTCTCAACTACTTAAGAACTGACTTTGGGGCTGTGTGGTGCCCCGCCCCGTTTACCTTCTGACGCACCTTCATCCGTGTTTGTTGTTCGAGATAATACTGGTTATCACATTTTATCGGATTTCTGCTTGCCACCATCTATGTTGGTGGCTTCCTCGCGACCATCATCGTCGTCGTCATCTGGATCGGTCGGACTTATGGGAGACATTTCAACACTGTCCAGCAGCGGTGTCTTCTCCTCACTGCAGCCACCCGAGCCAGTTTTCGAGTCCATCGAGAAGATCTTCGCCAATTCAATGCCACTTATCGAACGACGCGTTGGTGATTCATCCGGCGATGAGGAGGTGTCAAGGCCGAAGCTTAGATTGTGGCTGCCATTGTCGCTGCTGGTGTCGGTGTTTGCAGCCGTAGAGTTTTGTAAAGATTTGAACACAACGGGATTACGTGCGGAGGATTTCTTGGGAGATCTGGTGGTATCTAAGTGATTGGAGTTACTGTTGGTGTTGGTGGACGATGAAGACGGTGTGGGGGAGGTGGACGACGACGTGGCCTTGGGCGACGGTGTCTGATGATGCTGTTGATGATAGTGAGACTGCTGCCCGTGATGCTGAGGACTGAGATTGTAGGCTGTTGCAGCGTTTGGGGTGCTGCTAAAATTCTGTTGGCAGTTGGGCAGTGTTGCCAAAGAGGTGGTTTTAATATTGGTCGTTTTTAGGCGATTTATAGAACATGAGCTCCAGCTTAGCTGATTTGGGTGGGAACGCTTTGTAATGTTGCCAGATTTTGCCGAAGTCGCGGCATTAGCAGCCGATTGTTGATGACCATGATAATAGTCATAACTATACTTTTGGGCCACATGCGACTTGTTGTGCATCTGTTGATAGTGACGCGTCTGAGACTGAGGTCTTTGCTGTACTGTGGGCGGCGGCGGTGGTGGTATGTTTTGATTTTGATATTTTCCACCAGCCCCATAAGTATTATTGTCGTCTTTGAAGCTCAAGTCGTCTTCGGACTGATAGTACGGATCACTGCCATCCAAAGGCATGGTATTATTTATGGCTGTCTGCTTGAGGGTGGTCTCGAACGTGACCAGATGCCTTTCCGAGTATGATTTGCGGGCATCCATTGCTCTTAAGTAGTCGGAGGAATCGCCCAGATCTTCACTTTTGGAACTGCAGTAACGACGGTTGCTGTGCGATGATGTGGGATTATTGCAAAAACTGGTGGTTACGGTGATTTCCGGACCCAATGTTTGATTGGAGCCCATGATCTCATTGATGGACCCGCCTCGATTCAGTGATTGTCGACTATGGCTCCTACTGCCATACGAAGATGAACTGTCGTAGTGATTGTCTCTCAACGAAGAGGGGGATAAGCGAGCCGAGTGATTAGGTGACGTCTCCAACAGGGAGTCATTCGATTTGGCTATACGATTCTTGCGATAGAATTTACTATCACGCCACATAGTCTGCCTAGAACTGGTGGAACCCGAAGCGGTGGCTGGCCTCTGCAGCTCCAACGATTGACCACACTGGGCCAGCATGGTGGAGGAGCCCGGAGAGGAGGTAATTGTCTGTCCTGGCGAGGTGTCGTGCATTATGACTTGACTTGATGTTTTGCTGATGCGAAATGAAGCATGCGTTAATTTTTTGTACTTCTCACTGTGGACATTGACCCTGTTGTCCGAATGTACGCGATCGCTTATGGGCATGAAAGCATTGTCAATGCGTCTTTCCTCCTCCAGCGAACGAAAGGCCAGACGGTTAACATTTTTCAAATGTTGTTTGTCACTGCCCGTGCTTTTTTTCAACGGCGACATATCTTCGAAAGAACTCACCCGATATTTCTGCGAGAACACTTCGATGGTGCCCGATTTCTTGGAGGGCGATGTTGTGTAGATGGAATTCTGGTCGTTGACCAGTATCTTGGGAGGATCAAATTGTTGTGTCTGGTTTTGTTGTTGCTGTTGTGCCGATTGGAACCCGGAACCGGACGCCAAACTTGAGTTGCTCGAGTTGGTCGTGGCAGTCACCAGTATCTTAGGCGACAATGAAACGGGGAAATGTTGAGGCCTTAGATTGCCGGTGGATCCCGAAGAACTAGAAGCTCCCGAACATGAACCATCTTCAATGTTGAGAAAATTGCTGGGAGATGATTCACGACAAGGCGAGGATATGGCCGAATCTTGTGACACCATATTGCGCGGTATGGTGGCCAACTCCAGGCAGGTTTCATGACCTGCGGTGGTGGTAGCAATGATCACATCCTCCACGCCCTCATCTATGGGTGAGGAAATCGATTGGAAACTGCTCAAGCGGAATGATGAACCGGTCGATAAATCGTTGTCGGTTAGAGAACCGAAGGCTGAATCTTGCGAAGGATTGCTGCGCCCATATTTCAGGCATTTCAGAGAGTACTCTAGACGGCGACTTTTCGAATTCTTAAAGTTGCACATGTCTGCGGTCAATTGGTGATTGAACGATGGTCCGGCCGCTGCTGAGGACAAAGATGGTGCGGAAGCTGCAGCAGAGCTGTGCGAAGAACCGGCATGATTATGCGAAGCGGTCAAATTATTCAAATTCTCCTTCAGGTTGTACGTTTCATATTCGGAAACTTCCAGCTGGGTGGTGATGGATGACTGGTCGGTATCCTCGTGCGAGATGATGGTGGTACCGGTGACACTAGTCGTACTCTCCGAAGAACAAATACTTCCTCGATTGGCCGATGAAGCCCCACCCATTTGACCTGACATCTTCAAATTCAAATCACTTTCCGTTGTGGAACTGCAACGTATCATAATGGGCTGTTGTTGATGATGATGCTGGTGCTGCTGCTCCAGCTGAAGGTCCTTTTCCGATTTGCAGCTGCTGCCGCTGCCGTGACATACCGGTTCAGGGGTGCTGTACTCCTCTAATTGTGTGGTATTATCACAATAGTGTATGGGCGATTCCATGGGATCATACGGCGATTTGTGACACAGATACGGCTGACTATGATAATAACCAATGGCCAAGCCATGTTTTAAGGGTGAATGCTGCTGGTGCTGATGTTGATGCTGCAGCATTTGATGTTGATGCTGCTGTTGTTTGAGACGCTGCATCATGTGTTTGGTTTGGAAATTACAGCCCACTATGATTTCATCTAGAAGTCCTTCTTCCGAATCACTTGATATACAATCGAATGATTCCATTGTTCGGCTAAAGCTATTGTTCGTGGACCAAACCGTCGCAAGGCATATGCAATGTAACAATGCATAAAGAATGCATGGTAGAGCACAGGACGAATGGCAACAACAGCAATAAAAACCCGACGAAAAAAAGAAAACATAAAACAAGAAGAAAGGGGGAAAGAGAAGAACCATAATTGTTTGGGTTAGTTGTTATTTATGTCAAGTGTCTGAGGTTAACTAACAATTCTTTGAATAAGTCCATAAATTTGCTTCGTTTTCTAAGAAGATGATGTACATTGGGGTGTAACGAAATGTAATGCGAAGGCGATTCTCTAATAGAGGAGAAAAGTAATTCCATCTTCTGTTCTGAGGGTTTGGTTTGAAATATCTTTGGATTTGGATTACAGTTCAATGTGGGGAGTGTATTAACTTCTCTCCGAAAAAAGTCCATTTGATCATATCATCGTTGACGTAGTTAAACTTTGCTGGCTTATTGATCTGTCGAAGCCACCATTTCATCATCAGACGTTACTCCGTTCATCTGGCATATTCCAGGGAACTGTAATGTCGTGGAGCTTGGACGGCTAGGGACAACCTTACGAGTTCCAGGGTCTCTGTTGACGAAAGACTTATTCGAAAAATGAAGAGAAGCCGGAGCGTTTGGTGAGTCGTACAGTTACCTAACCTAACATAAATCTGCTGGCATGTCGCTATCATCTTCGGAATAGCTCATTCTTCGGAATAGGTCTCTTATGATAACTAATAATAAGTTGTCTTCACTCAACAATTGTAAACATTCCAGAAACATTTGGCTCAATTTAAACCTAAAACGGTCCCAACCGGTCTGCTATCACAGGATAGCTCGCTGATCGTGCCAATCATGACAGCTCACTCTCTGAGATAGAGAGTGTGTATTCCGACCATGCAAAAACTGTGGAAACGAAGTGAAAGAGGTATCCGTAAAACATCTCCTATGAACTTGTCCAAGGCTTTCGAATGAAAGGTTGAGTACTCTGGAACTTTTATGGAACTAGTCGATGTCGCCTTTTTATGGCAATCAAAGTGGTTCGGCGAGAGTCAGTCCCTGGGGTATAACAATGGGTTATTAACCTAAGTGAGTTAGGTAACTGACTTCCTAACCTATTCTGTCATAGCGTCCATTTTATCATGTAGCGATACAACATTCAACAACGTTCCGAAATTCTTAAAAACTATATTAACAAATAGTATGACATTCAGCAAACCTTTCACCAGCTACGAAATATTTACATCGGAAATGATCAATTTAATTAATTATAGAAGCTCGTTAAAAGCTATCTTGTTCTTGATCCCGCAGCCCCTTTGTATGATGTTGAAACACTGCTGGTGTAAGGCTCAAGGCCCAAACCTCTCGATACCTTTGTGGTGCTGACCTTTCTGCGACTTGGCCACATATCCTTTTAAGTTCCAATAGACACAAGAACTTGAAAGCCAAGAATTTTAGTGGGGCGGATTCGTGAAGAAGCAAAGTTACAGTATTTAAGAAGAGTGATTCATGGTTTGGGTTAATTGGCTCAATGCCCAAACATCTCGGTACTTTTGTCGTTGGATCTCCAAACTTGAGTTACTCGAGTTGGTCGTGGCAGTCACCAGTATCTTGGACGATAAATCGTTAACGGTTAGATAGCCGAAGGCTGAATCTTGCCAAGGATTGCTGCTCTTTGATCACACATCTGGTGAAACGACTAGACGGAACAGAGGCTTTTTGGATTCAATTGGATGACATGAACCGTGACCTTTACGTTGGAGTTGCTGAAATAGAGTCGACAAAATTGAACTTCTTGGATCAAGTCTTATCAACGAAGCTTCGGAGACCATTTGAAAGACAACATTCATATATCGGCTACAGACTATCAAAGTTCGTTCAAAACTGTTCTGTTTTTCTTTTTTCCACTGAACTAACACTCAGGGGATGTCCCCTATAAATGCAGTACATTGCGTTGGCTAAAAGAAGGTAAGGGGTACGATGAAGGAAAAATGGAGAAGTATTTGTTGACATCTGTTTTGAATCTCAGGATGTCATAATAGGCGGGAAAGATATTTGAGTTGCGCGAGCAAAGAACGAATTCATTTTGTAATGTGTAGTGCGGCCAGCTGTCCAATCGACAACAAATGGGAGAGAGTTCCTTGAATGTCGCGTATCTCTACCGAACGTCCTCATGTTCGGTAAGAGATCACGAATATCCGAGAAACAAACACCATAAAAGTATCGATAAAACAGCGACACACATCCCACATTACGACGGTGTTCAAGGGAAACAATAGAATTGGATATCCTAACGTCACCTATCAACACCATCGTCTTCCTCCGAACACGATCAAGTAGTTCCAAGGAAGATCTTAGATCACCTGGGAGTTGTATTCCATCTTAGGTCTGATGTACGTAATGTGGATATTGAGAAGATCGGAGTGTTGATTTTTTTTACAGCTAAGACACTTGAATGCTTCTTTCGGCACATCAAATACATGTTTTGTCCAACGAACATCGCAATGTATCTTCATGCCCAGAACATCAAGAGTGTCCGATTGCTCAATATCTACACCGTTCATAGAAATCGATGACACCGTTGCATCAGTGAATCGTTTGTGAGGCAACAAGGAGCACTGGATCTTACGTACATTAAAATCTACTCTATTCACTTGGCCCCGTTCGGAAATGGCTAGTAAATCCAGGCTGAGTGAATCGTCCATCAATCGCCTTTTGTCCTCAATTTCTTGACGACAGAGGTTGCTGTCATCCCCGAAGGAATAGATTGGATTTGTAGTCCGATCCAAGAGGTCGTCGATGAAAATAAGAAAAAGGGAAGGGGAAAGGGAAAGGACAGAGTCCTGTGGTATTCCTGTGGTTAACCTATGCTCGTCGGGTGAGAACAAATCTACAACAACTCGTATAGTGCGATCTCTGAGGAAGCTCGATATATATCGACAGAAGTCACTACCAACACCAAAAGCAATGACCTGTGATATCAGTGCGCCGTGCCAAACTCTATCAAAGGCCTTGGAGATATCTAGAGCAACAACCTTACTCTCGGCAAAATGGTGCATGGATAGATTCCACTTTTCGGACAGCAACGTCATCAGGTCACTCGTAGATCTAATCCTACGGAAGCCATATTGTAGATCATTAAGTAAGTCATTAGTCTCTAAAGATGGTGGTTAACCATACTCTCCATAACTTTCGAGAGCGCAGAGCAAATCGCAATCGGGCGGTAGTTAGCAGGGTTATAAGCCTCACCTTTTTTAGGGATGGGCTACATGTTCGCAATCTTCCAACGCGCTGGGAAGACCCCTGCACGGCATGCAAGGTTGAAAAGGTTGTGAAGTGGACGGGCTAGCGTCGGAGAGCATTTACATAGGACAAGTGCTGAAATACCATCCGGGCCCGGAGATTTATTTACGTCGAGATTTGTTGATCCCTCTGTCCCGGTACGATGTCGAAATATTACTGATTTTTCTGAAAGTATGGCTTAAGAAACAAACCTTTCCAAATTTTTGTCTGTGACCCCATTATGGGACATTTTTCGAAAAGACTTGGTCATACATCCTAGAAAGTTTGAATTGACACAAGAACTTAGAGCACCAAACTCAATGTATGTTCGCAAATTAGGCTCCGGAACAGTTGGAATCCGACTCAAATTCATTTTTGTTGAATGGTTTCATGAAGAAGCAAAATTACTGCATATGAGAAGAGAGTAGTAGTATTAAGAATTCGTTGGACCACATGAGGCAGAAACTTTTGTTGGATTCAATTGGATGACATGTCGTTCCAACAAGGTACATAGGGTGATACATTGGAGTTTTTCTTGGATCGAGTCTTATCGAGTCTGCGGAGACCATTGGAATAATAACATAATGCTAATGAATTTATTTTAATGACTCTATTGTAAAATGCTATCTTGGATAACTTCCCCGTCTAGAATATTTTCTGGGAAATGATTATGGTTTCTTTACTTATACATTTTAGTCGATTTTGCCACCTAAAAGCTATATCTCTTTCTAGCTGATGTCTACGTCATCACAATTTTTGGTTTTTCATAAATTCAGTTCTTTGTGGTAAGGATTGGTCATAACGGAACAGAGGCTCTTTTTGGACTTCATTAGATAACATGGTCCGGGCAGACATGCGGCTCCAACATGACACATCGGGCGTTTCGTTCGAGTTGTTGAAATAGAATCGTACAAAATTGAAATTCTTGGATTGAGTCTGTGTGACCATTTGAGAAGCTGTGAGACCATTTGAATGAAACATTTGAGAAGTGCTCTCTTGGGTAACCTTCCATCTGGAATATTTTCTGAGCAAAGGTATTGGTTTATGTACAAAACATTTTAGTCGTTTTTCCTCCGACAATCACTCTGTAGCTGATGTCATTGTCATTGGAGAGACAACATCCCAAATTTTGATTATCCCAGAGAGAATTGAAGCAAACAGAAGTAATATGGTAATGTATTGATGTCGACGATTGTTCATATACAATATAAAATCAATACAATAAGATTCAAAATTTCCCACCAAGGTTCAGAACAGAAGATAAACGCTGCAGGAAAAAAAACGAAAAAGAAACATTGTTAGGTACTCCCCAGTGTACATGTCCTTTGGACGTGTTGAGTATGAGAGTGTTTGTGTGTGTTCGTATGAATGTGCTGTACACTGTGCTACAGCAGTATAGTGAGTGTTTGAGTGTTTTGCCAATTTGTTGCTGTTGCTGATGCTGTTGTTGTTGCGGTTGTTTTCTATGAAAAGCATGTTGGATGTCGTGTTTGACGCCTGACGCGGCTGATGGTCTTCGAAAGTCGTTGTAGGATTTTAAGGATATGGAGAAGTGGCATGCAATTAACTAACATTCAAAATATATGTACTATATGCATCTATTACATACACTGAAATATACATACATACATACATGCAAACATGCAGGCAAGCAAGCAAGCATACTTACTTTACACTGGTGTGTGAGTTCGTGGCAATTTATTAAGTCAAGTTGCGGCAATGAAAATGACTGTTAAGAGTTTAATGGCCCACCCGAGAATTGATGACAGACTGTTATTCAGTAGCGGTCTGAGTGGAAATTATGGTGTGACATTTGGATGTAAAAGACAGTCAAATCATTCAAACAAATCCATAAAGATTGAGCAGGGCATTGGAAAAAATTAAATTTAGCTGGCACAAAATTTGTGAGTTCAGCATTTCGTCATCTTGGCGGCTGAATATTCATATTTTGCAATAATTCTATCTATTGTATATTAAAAAAAAATAAATGGCAAACCTGGGAAATAAGGAGCTCATTGTTATACCGTAAGAAAGAGCAAAATAGACAACGAATACTCTCGTGATTCTATTCAACTCATCATAATAAATTGGTGTATTGTATTAAACAATTGGAGTGAAAATTCATTGTTACACCGAGAACATTGAATTTTTTATGTTCTCGAATACTTTTCTAATTTTGATACTCTTCAACTTGCATATGGGTTAAAATTCGTAAAGCGTGTCCATGTTTTTTGGAAGGTCGACCTTTTTCGACTAAAAGTGGACATTTCGGTAGAGCACGGCAAATAATAAAAACATATTGGACATTTTTGCAAAATTTTCATTTTCGCGGCATATAAAGCCAAAATGATTTTGAGGTTTGCCAAAAAATTACATTTTTGGTTTGTGATATTCTCGCGACCTATCCGACGGATCCGGCTGATTTTTTCCATGTGTATTCAGAACTAATGCCGCTTGTAACATATATGTAGTCAGTCGCTGCATTTCTGCCAAAAATCTAAAATTCGCGGAACATAATCTTTATAAGTCACGAAACCCCAACCCCAAAGCCACATCCAAAAATCGAGATTTTCCAATATTACCAGTCATATCTCAGGAACCCGTATTGATACGGCAATTTTGAAGCCAGATGCAGACTCTGCATATCGAAAGCTTTCGAAATTGAGTACCATAATAACTGCATCAAGTTGACTTGACCAGATAAAAATTTTTGGTCCATTGGTTAAAAATCAATAGACAATAGATTTTGTTTAACTTTTATATTTCCAGATTTATGATATAGCTTGCTATTAAATCCCATCATTACGTCGTTCATTGAGTTATTGTATCTCAAGTTGTCAAGGCAAACTAGATGTGTACTAGGACATACATATGTTGGGTGTAAAGTCAAAAAATGTGAAAAGTGCGATTAGAAAAACAAGCGTAACTTTTTGTCATTTTTTTCGCCTTTTGATTGCTGACTTAATGGGGAATATTTGTGGCAGAACAGTTTTAAAAGCCCAGATAGGGAAAGTAAAAATATATGCAATTACATCCGCGAATTTTAGATTTTTGGTAGAAATGCAGCGATTTTCCCGACTTCCTACATATATGTTACAAACGGCATTGGTTCTTAATACACATGCCAAAAATCAGACGGATCCGTTGGATAGTTCGCGAGAAAATTGCAAACCAAAAATTAAATTTTTTGCCAAACATCAAAAAAATTTTGGCTATATCTCTCGCGAAAATGAAAATTTTGCAAAAATATCCAATTTGTCTTTTTTATTTGCCGTGCTCTACCGAAATATCCCCTTTTGTCGAAAAAGCCCGACCTTACAAAAAACATGATTCAAATTTTCCACATGGAATTGGGATTGAAAATGGTCAAAATTTTCTTTTGTATGGGAGCCCCCTTAAGCATAAGTCTATCAACTTTTCCCGCTAAGGAGTGGTGATAGGGAGCAGGTGTGTTTGGGGAAAATATTATGGAGGGTTAGTATTACACGTCTCTCCTCTATGGGCTAATGCGGGGCAGTTTTGGACCACCTTAAGGGTTGAAGATAGAGGGTAGGTATGTTCCGAGAAAATATTGAGGCTGAAAAAATATTGGTGGATGACCACTAGGGCCTTCTTGGGACAGTTAGAGTGGTGAGAGCAAATTTTATAAAAATTAGTTTTTGTATGGGAGACCTATTATGGAATGGATATATAGGGTATGTGTGTTCGGAAAAATGTTGGGGAAAGAAAATTAATGGAGGTTGATCTTACATTACACCCAACTAGAGGCAACTCATGGATAGTTTTGGGCTTTTCTTTAAAAAAAATTTACAAGCAAATGACGAACATATCGTCGACCATATGATCGACATCAGCTGATGCTGGTAGGTTAAAGATCAACCATATGATCGACGTCAGCTGATGTGCATATGCCAATACGGTAACGTCTACGTGCAGGTGGCGCTATCGTTCATTTTTTTGGCTGTCAATGTAGTAGTTTGTGTACTTCGTACGAAGTAGCAACACTTGTTGGAATAAAACCTTTAAAAAGCTAAGTTGTTGTGTGCTTGCAAGGGTCTATTTTTTTGAGAAAAATTCAACAAAAAATACACGGGAAATGGGGTGCTTTCAGGAGCGTTTAGCTCACAGACGGCTTAATTATTAATTAATTAAGGAACGAAATATTTTGCAAATCCATTAAACAATCCAAACTTTATTTTCGAGAATTGACTGGAAATTGTTTTTCCATTAGTATGGATCGCGACCCAGCCTATTGTACAGAAATTGCTCCCATCGAGAACTTCAGATAGGCTGCAGTGATGAACTCGTCTTGGTCATAAAAAGAAATGCTCAAAAAATCCGTTTAATATTAGTTTCTCCATTAAAAAAAGGTCTTGTCCAGGAATATACCATATTTGAATCACTTTTATCAACTCTACTCTACGTTAGACTTTAAAACCTTGTCTAGGGTTTTTAAATGCCAAAATTAATGTAAAATCTAACTGAGTTTTCCAAAAATATTTAGATAATCTACCCAAAGATGTTATTGCGTCTACACTTCACGTAATTGATTCAGATTTCAAGCACATAACTGCTTCCTTAATGCTCAAAGTGTCACCAAACTTTTTTTCGCTCACCATCCTTTGTAGTGCGTTTGAACGACAAAACGTAGTATGTATGCTTACTTTGTAACTACAGCGTAATTAATTATGCTAAGTTAACAACAACCAAGACATGCAACCATTTCAAAAAAAAAATACAGCGAAAATTCAGATATAAAACAAAAACATTTCTGTATTTATGTACAAAATCTACAATGATTATTGGAGGGAGTTAGATCGGGGTGGATACTCTCGAATGAAACTACTTAAAATTCCAAGCACTCGTTTTCTACTGCAAACAACGATTTGTAGAATTCAAACTAAAGAACAACAACAACGAACGGAAAATCCCGAAAACAATGATTTATTAACATAAAGAACTTGTAACCGAATCCAAAAACAAAATGGTATGTAGCTGGAACTGGAACATGAATGTTGGCTAATGTACAGTGGTTACGAGGCTCTAGAAATGCAAAAAAATATGAAAAGTACATCGAATTGGCAACTCTCACCAGTTGTGCAGATATGATAATGCGCAAAAGAGCGCAGTTCTCATGCAGTGCTGCCAACGCAAAAATGACAATATTAGTACGCCTGTTCGATTTAGCTTACTAGTTTACTATTATGAGATTTGTTGATAAGTACCAGACTCCTTATATATAAGCGAGTAACAAACAACATTCTTGCTGAGCGTGTAAATTGTATACAAATATTAAGGTAATAAGCTCAATCGAACAGGACTAATATATCGCTTCAATATGGTGAGTTATTTTTTACAGTGTAGTTCGTAATAGTTGTCCGATATTAATGAAATTTTATACAAATGATTTTTTATTGACGTTTATACAATAATAAGAAGATCTAGCTAGGAGTTTACAATTGTCCACAATATTACTCTCATAAGGGTCCAACCTAAACCCCCACGAACTGCTGCTGTGGTCGAAATTAGCTGATGTCTCGACCGCCAAAACTAGGGCGTTTTTCTATAAGACTGGATAACTAAGTTAACAAAAACCTAAATAAATAGTTAAAATTTCAATTATAAAAAAACTTTTTTTAAATTGTCGCCAACAGCAATATGAAAGCTAATTTTGAAAATAAAAATGCTGTGTTAAAAATATTGGAGTTAGCCTGGATAATTATACACTGTAAGTCCAAAAAAGTCAACACAAAATATTTTTTGAATATATATTTATATTGTAGTCGGCGACAATGTGAAAAATTGCAGCTCGTTATCACGGCCGAAGAAAAACTGCCCTTTTTATGAAATTTTATACAAATGATTTTTTATTGATGTTTATACGATAATAAGAAAATCTAGATAGGAGATTACAATTTTTCCCTCATAAGTTCTGAAAATATCCCTAATGCTTATAATAATAATAATAAGCTTTGCTCGTGTCTCAAGCACTATGGTCCCAAATCCAATTTGTTTGGCAGAAATTCAAAAGATTTAAATTGGAAGTTGTTAAATGTGTATATATTTTCTTAATGGCAACACTCCAAGCTATCAAGAAAATGTATTGGAGAAAACGAGGTGGCAACACCTGGGGAGAGGTATTTAAAGTTTGCCGTTGAAACAAGTGGGATTAATTCGGGTCTAAAGCTATTATACAAAATACTTAAAATTAGGGCGTAAAAAGAAAATAATGAAGTGACTATATTATTGAAATGTTATTTAACATTTTGTGATTACTGTAGTCTTTTCAGTTTGTAATTTTGTGAATTTGTGATTTGTAGTGAGCATAACATATATGTCGTGGACCAAAAGTTATATATAGGACTCAACTTGACTCAGAGTGTAAATGTGAAAGTGTTCCTCTGAGTATGTAGTTTATGGTGGAATTAATAGCTCGCCAGCGTTTTTCGGCAAACTCCTGCAATTGCCACTTTATTTTAGCACAATTTTCGATTAGCCATAGTACACATACTTTAGTATATAGTACCTTTAAAATGGTATATAACATGTTTCACTTCTCTATACACATGTATACATTTTATATTATTTCCTGAAATAATTATTTAAATTGCAGTGTCAAGTAGAATATTTGTATGCTATATTTTGCTTTTGTAATAATCTTCAGAAAAACATTTTTCGGCAAAGCTAAATAAGTTTCATTCTTTTAAGCTTTCATAAAATGTTGTTTTTGGTCACCCTGTACTATTACAGGGTGATAATTATGTTGGTTATATATTGAGTTTATATGGGAGGTGTGGTCCGATCGGCCCATTTTTATTTTTTAAGTATGATATGTCTAGCAAATGTGCAAAATTACAAGATTATATCTTTATTTTTCGACTTTATGCCATAAAAAATGGATTTGGGACCAGTGTGCAGTGGGCATAAGGATTCAGTAAGGATTTGTTTTAGTTATCTTATATCAGTAACATTTCTGCAAGAACCAGGAGGAGTACAGTAGTGTCTGCCGTGTTTTTTTCCTTCAGATTATACCCGAGGGCTCTAAAACAGATTTCGTTGTTGTCTTTCCTGAAAGTGTGTCCAATCCAGCCGAATTTTCTCTTCATTATCGTTATGCAAACCGGTACCATTAATGTTGTGATCAATAGGTCTTCGTTAGAGATCATCCGGTGATCCAGAGAAACAATAGAATGGGATATCCTACCATCACCTATCACTCTCATCCTCTGTACACGGTCATGTAACTCCAAGGGGAACTTGTAGAATGCAGAGAGAATCAAGTATTTCTTTATAAAGACTAAAGTAACTCCAAAGGGAACTTGTAGCATCCAACCACATATGGGAGTTGTATTCCATCTTAGGCCTGATATAGGCCTTGGATATACCCGATAGGAGAAAATTGGGCGTTATGACCGTACGCCATTACCTCAGAAGTCGGTTAGAAATCGATCGCAACGCATCGTGTCAATAAAAATATCAGATTTCCCCAGCCCCTACGACCAGATTTAGCCTCAACCACTCCATACGTTTTTCGTAACGTTTTCGATCAGAAATCGGAAGTTTTAGCCACCGATTTCTTAACGTTTAGTTTACTGGATAGAGAGAAGAAACTAGTAAAACCAATCGCTGAACTTTGATATGAGTGCTCAGTGCAAAGCTCTATTAAAAGTCATGGAGTTATCTAGAGCAACGACCTTACTCTCGCCAAACTGTTGAATGGATCGACTCCATCGTTCTGACAGGCACACCATCCGATCAACCGTAGATCGATTTTTACGAAGACATACTGTCGATCATTGTGAAGGTCATTGGTCCCCAGATACCTCACAAGTTGGTGATTAATCATACTCTCCACAACCTTTTTTATGGAGAGTATGATGATAATGTGAGGTTATTCGCCTCACAGTTTTAGGGATTGGGTAACATTTAATATACGTCTGTCCTCTTAGAAGAATATTAGTGAAACCAATCCATTAGAGGGGTCAATTTGTATGGGTGGCAAAAAAGATCTGCGGAAATTTCTATGAATATGTTTCCAAGAATCCATGGGTCTAAGATGACTTCCTAGCCCGCGGAAATCGACTTCAAACTCTATGACGATCTATAAATTATCCTCTGTCTGGCTCAAATTTAAAGCCGATTTCTGCGGGTTAGGTTTCTTGGAGAAATGTTTTTAGAATTTTCCGTAGATTTTTTTGCCTTACTCTTGTGAAAAAATTGACCCGTCCTACTATCCATGATACAATAATTCCCAGTAGAGTCAATTGCATACAACAACTAAAATTTAAACACAACCCAGTGTATTTTAGCATTTTGAATGTCAAATCAAAATAAAACAATATTCGGCTGTTCGTGCGACACTACTTAGAATTATTGTACCATGAATCTGCCACAAACCTTTGAGCGAAAGAAATTTTATGTGACTGTTTTTCGACATCACCATCAAATAGTTGTACAAATAAGAGCCTCTATAACCACTGTGCAGTAGTTAACGCAACCATAGTCTAGTCACTGCTGTAAAGTTAATGAATCTGTCTGTGGAGTATGAGTATGGGAGTGAGTGTGTGGGTGTTTGTGTTACATTGGTGTGTTTAAATAAATGTGTACTAAAATTTTGTTAGATTTTTTACAAGTTTTACAGATTGTTACTACTTTCAAAAGAATTCAATTCAATTTAATCGCATTTTGCCTTGCACGAAAAAAAAAAGAAGAAATCATAGAAAGAAAGTGAACGAGTATAGCTGCTTATAATTTTTGTAGGGGGGTTTCTCAAAGGAGGAAGGGATGGAATGGTGTTCTTTGAATCGATTCGAATAAAGAAATGAAACAATTTCAATTTAGAGTTAGGAAGAAAAAAATTAAAACTTACCAAAAGTTTTGTTTTTGTATTTGTTTTCTTGGATTACGAAACAAAATGATGTACATTCGATATTTGTTTTTGCATAAAAAAATAATATATTTTTTATATATCACTGGGGAATTTCGGTTATCGGTTTTCTTTTTTTTTTTTTTTGGTAAAAATCTCATGCAGTTTTTTCGGTTACTATACAATTGTTTGAGGTTAGGATTTAGTACAGTTTGTTTTACATTTTAGTACTGGTCGCTTGGTGATGTCGTTGTTGTTTGATTATTTTTTTTGGTTTTGTTATTTTTTTAGTACATACGAAAGACTTCATAAGGCGCCGGTACGACTCTTTAGTGGGGGGTTGTGATTTTTAGTTTTTCAGAAATTTTGTTAAGGTTTGTTTGTTTGGTTGGTTGGTTGGTTGTTTTTTCGATATTTCGAAATTTGTGTAAATAAAATGAAACAAAATGACATAAAAATAGATACGGTTTAGTAAAAAAAAGTAACACAAAGATTTTCAAAAACAAATCGTATACAAAAAGTTAAAAATGATCAGCAGCGGGGGCGGGTGTGTTATATATATATGTACGTATTTTAAGGATTGAGGGTTTTACTTAATTAAGTGTTGTCAAATGGAAACAAAATGTACAAAAAGTTTTGGCTCTAAATTAGGTTTAAATTAGTTTATCCGACAAAAAGAATTGAAAAATTATACACACGCACACACATAAATTAATTAATATTCATAAAGTTAAGTATAACAAAAATCTTGTTGTATTTTGCTTGTTTAAATATTTATATAGTATTATTTAAATATTTATTATAGTAAAACATGCTATAAACAAAAAGTAACGTTTATTTTTATTTTATATTTTTATGTTCAAATTCAAAATTTGTTTCTCTCTGTCACCCGCTCCTCTCACCAGTCCATTATAGAAACATTTTGCTTGTAGAGCTAGTGAGCGAGAGAGAGAGATAGAGAGTAGAAAACCAAATGTTATACAGCAGCGGATATGGGCGGAAACAGCGATTTGTGACCGTGTTTGGAGTGGAGTGGTGTTGGATTTTGGGGTTTTTTCTTCTGGGACAGGGGAGTGAAGTCGTTTTGCAGTTATTACAACATAATGTTTGTTAGTTTCTTATGCATAATTTATTTGGTAAATAAACACATTATGTAAATGTATATTAAAGGTTAAATGTAATTTCGTTGTTGTTTTTATTATTCGTATTCTTATTATTGTTGTTGTTTTATACACAGAAACAAATCGAAACAAAAACAGAACATTAACGTTTAACTATATAATAAAAATTAGAGGGGGAGGAGGTTAAGAAAAACATGAATATTTTGGCGAAAAAGTCAACCATAGTTTTGAAAGCAATTGAGAAAAATATGTTGTGATTAAAAAAAAATACGAGTTTTCAGTGGATAATGTTTTGGTATTAAAAACAACTTTAATTTTCGAAAATCAGGAGATAGTTGAATTCCGTTTTAATGTATTCACGCAGGCGGAAATTTTACACAACTATCAGTGTCTATATAAATATAGAATCAGGGAGCTTAATCCCACTATTAATCATTATACCCTACACCACTTCGTGGTCTAGGGTATTATAAGTTAGTTTTCCGCCAAATGTTTGTAATACCAAGAAATAATTGAGCTAGACCCACCTTTAAGTATCGGCTTAGAATCGCCAGCTGAGTCGATTTAACGATGTCTGTCTGTCCGTCCGTCCGTCTGCTGTACATCTAAGCTTGTTCGCACTCTACAGGTCGCAATTGTTGTCCGATTGTCATGAAACTTGGCAGAAGTTATTTTTTCTGGCCAAGGACGATTGGTATTGAATTTGGAAAAAAATCGGTTCAGATTTAGTTATATCCCCCATACAAATGTCGCTCCCGATTTCACTTTTTCCGCTTTAGAAGCCGCATATTGTTCCCGATTTTCTTTAAAATTGGCACAACATCTTATAATCGAACTGGAAACACCTATGCTGAAAGTGGGTAAGATCGGTTCAGATTTAGATATAGCCTCCATACAAATATCCCTATAATTTACCCTATTACTGCTCTAGAATACACATTTTACATGGGATCATGACCAATTTTTCAGGATCGAATTTTATTTTAACTAGAAACAGCTCACGGGAAAGTGGATCACACGGGGCAATGTTTTGATATAGCCCCATACAAATGTACCTCCGATTTACAATATTACTGCTCTAAAATGCACATTTAACAACGGATTTTGATCAAATTTTCCACACAATGTTATATTTAGACAAGAACCACCTATTTTGAAAGCCAGCTATATAGGTCAAAGTTTTGGTATAGCCCCCACACAAATTGACGCCCAGTTTACACTATTATCGCTCTAGAATCCACATCTTACATTGGATTTTGATAAAATTTTGCAGACCACGTTATATTTCAATAAAGAATACCTACTTTGAATGTGATCTATAATGGCCCACCTTTTTATGTAGCGCTCTTACAATTGGCCCCATTTTAATTATTACCTCTCTAGGACCCACATTTTACATCAGAAGTTTTTCAACGTTTGCAGATCATATTATATTTCAACTAATATTACACACTATGAAAGTCTAATATATGGGTCCATATTTTGGTATAACCCCCATACAAATTGCGCCCCATTCTACTCTAATATAGCTCTAGAACCCATATTGTGCATTGGATCTTCATACAATTTTGCATATCATGTTATATTTCAACTAAGAATACCTTCTTTGAAAGTGATCTATATGGAACCACTTATAATGTAGCGCCCTTACAAATGGCCCCTATTTTTATTGTTACTCTTTTATGGCCCACATTCTACATCGGAAGTTTTTCAAATTTTGCAGATTATATTATATATCAACTAAGAATATATACTATGAAAGTCAGATATATGTGCCCATACTTTTTGTATAACCCCTATTCTACTCTATTACAGCT
The DNA here is from genome assembly GCA_947397865.1 of Polietes domitor. Lineage (NCBI taxonomy): Eukaryota > Metazoa > Arthropoda > Insecta > Diptera > Muscidae > Polietes > Polietes domitor. The sequence goes on from OX377619.1 coordinate 54,477,971, forward strand.
TTAGAGACTACATCATACATCGGATCTTGTTTTTTTTTTGAAAAAAGAGTTTGAAAATTTTGGCTCTAAAAATCTATGGAAATCTCCTGTATTAAATTATTTCACAAAAATATTTTGCATATCATCGTTAAATAATCCAATTTTCTTTTTTGGGGGTGACAGCAGCAATTCATATTCGTGACCCATCCTAATACATACATACAATAATACATTAGGCGAGGTCACGAAAAAAAAATTGTTGGGTTCACCCCAAATGAAATGAATATTGGATTGTTTAATGATGATCTACAAAATATTTTCCTGGATCGTGCCGCCTGTGAGCTAAACACTCCGGAAAACACCTCTGAAAATCATGAAAATCACGCCTTTTTACTTGTTTCTTCAATTGACAACCATTGGTGATAGGTTTCTTACCGTAAGTATAGTTGCTGCCTATACGATTGCTCTCTGTATCAACAATTTGCTCAGGGTTTTGTTTTTTCTACCGCATTATGCAGGTTCTCTACAGCTGCTTAGCGAACCTGCGAGTATGCTACCATTGCCATCAGTTTCCTTGTTATTTGTCCTGGTCATCTTACGTTTGGCATTATACGAGCCGCTCCTAGAGCTTTCTCTGACACCATTTCTATGGGTTATTTGAATCTGAGGCTGCTATCCAAATATACTCCCTAAAGCTTTTTATCTTTGGGTAGACAAATTATCTTCTCCTTGTCTCAATAATTGCTTCTGTTTTCGCTGCGGCCTTTCGATCTCAGTCATCTATTTATTCTTCCCAGGCAAACATTTGCTACTATTTCTGTCAGAGCAACGCATGCTTTATCTATGACGTCGTCAGCGTATCCTATTAAGATCAGATTCCACAGATATGGGCCTAGTATGGACCGTTTCGCACATCAAATATTCGAGGTGCCCCAGTCTTCTTAAAAAATCTTCTATTTAAATATTATCAATTCTATTTAAATATTATCAATTTATCAATTTTCTTTATTCTTATCCATATTATATATATATATATTCTTATACATCCATTCATTGTGTTCTGGCTGCCTGCTTCTAGACAGATAATGCATCGTGTTCGTTTTTGCATTCCTTTGCTTTGTGTCCATTTATACCTCATCGCCTGCATGCTTGACTACGGCCTTTTCCACTGTAAGCTCGTGAAAAGTGGCCTAGCTCCATACATCGGTAGCAACGTTTTTCAAATGTCTTTCTCTTCACACGACATACTACTAGTTCTATCTTGATTTTATTCTATTTTAGGGTCTTAGCAGCTATATTTGCTGGGACTATCACCAGGGCTTGTGTGGTGCCCTCATTGTATTCTCGAATATTTTGCACATTTATATTGATTGCATCTTCCTCTCAACATCAATTATTTCCTTATTATTATTTTTTGGCTTGTCCCTCGCTCTTCATCATTTCTTCTTTTTTTTGCGGAACTTCATTTATTGCTGCCTTCATCTTCATTAGAATATCGACATAACTATCTATTCTATCTATTCTTGTAACCAAAGTATAGCCCTCAATTATTTTCCGGCCCTTACAGAAATTGGCATAATTAAGTATTGCTGGTAAAGGACGAACGCTATTTAATTTTAAACAAATTTAGGTATAACCATCATACAAATGTCGGCTCCGTTTTGACTTTTTCCGATTAGATCCGTATTTCTCAACAGATTTTCTTTAAATTTGGCACAACTTCTCATATTTTAACAAGAAACAAATCGGTTCAGATTTAGATATAGCCACCATACAAACGTCGCTCCCGATTTGACTTTTTCTGCAACATTCATAAATTACACGGGGAAACATGATTTTGATCAAGGAACGAAATATTTTGCAAATCATCTTTCATCAATTCAAACTTTTTTCCATGAGGTTGGTTGGCTCTCACGAGAGCGATTAGTATTGCCTTAAGACGTTTTGAATGGACCACACCACTCGGAAAGGCCTACTATGTCCAGCTTGAATAATTGAGATATTCGAAATCTCATCAATGTGTAAAATTGTTTCTCAAGATCCCTGTGTTTATTACAGCTGGAAAGTCGCATAAGAAGTTAACCACTGTCTCTTCTTCTTCGTTGTCTTAGCTACTGCATGGTTTCCAATAGGCCAATGGCCCGTCAGCACTGCCCTCACTACTGATACGTTCCTTCTATTTTGGTACGAAGGACTATATTGGTCTTGCAAGCAACTCCGTAGCGTAGAGTACTCAAAGTAGATTCCATCCTCGCCAACTCTTCTGCTCGTTCGTTCCCATAAAAATCCTTAAGACAGACAACGCAGTCTGGACAGCTCACCAATGCACTGACCTACTAATGTAGATGTTATGCGGTTAGATCTTAGAGACCAAAGGGCAGTTTGACTGTCTACAAATATTCCTATGAGACCCGTCGTGTCTAAATTGCGAAGACTTTCTACTGAAAGACGCTGGATCTATCAGGAAGTTTGAATGAACATGTAAGGCAACCATCTCCAGAGAAGGCAGCGGAACTGACTCCACAGTCCATTTTGGAGCCGTCTGTGTATACCGCAGTCTCATTTTCGACAATTGGATATCCCCTTTCCCACTCCATCCTTGAGGAGAATTTGATCTCGAATGGCTCTGCGTAAGTCATCTGTCGTCGGATAGTGGTCGAAGTATATGAGTAAGATTTTCAAAAATGTCCAGTTTTTCAGTCAGAGATCATCTCCAGTTAGGTTTAAACCACTGCCAACCGATATTGCTACAAACATTTTTCATGCCTCCTCATTGGTTTGAATTCTGACTGAAAAACTGGGTATAAGTGCAATTTAAATGGATTGTCTTCGTGAACTGTGAAATGTTTCACAGTTAATAAAACAGTACAGTTTACAAGCACAGATGCTTGAAAATTCTAGAGCATAAGCTCTTGCTAATTAAACCCTGCCAATCGCGTATCATATCCAAGTATACATTATCCACTGATCCCTCTCTGAAAACTCGATGACTCTTAACTTAGTTTTACACTTTCATTGGGAAACCTTGATTGACTTTTTCTGCCGAAAACTTTAAAATAAATACATATATTATTAATTTAGTTTTTAAATCGATAATCACAACATTAAAATTTTATTCTTCTTCATTTGTATTGTTTTTCGTTTATTTAAGTTTTTCTCTTTTTTTTGAAACAGCTCAGTATTTTTGTACATTTAATTTAGGAGGGCGAAATTGGCATGAACAAACCATAACAACAAAGAAAAAAAACAAAAATCGAGCACAATTTAATTGGAAACATACCCCGATCGACGATCTCTGGGCGTTGAGGGCGGTGTACAGGGGGAACTAGCCTCACTGAAGGAATTGCCCAAAGAAGCGCACTGTCGCTTCTTGACAGCTGCCAGCAGATTCAGCGTAGATCTGCTCAGGCTGGGTTTGATGGTCTGCAAATAGAGTTGATAATATTAGTTGATTGTGGAGCAAAACTTCAAATTGGTAAACAGAAATATAAATATATTATAATGATGTTATGATGATGAATGATTCAAATGTAGAAATATTTTGCGCTGTCAGGCTTTTCACACACTGTTCTTTGTAGCACTGAAGTAGAAAACTCTGGAAAGTGATATTAATTTGCTGGCAGGTATTGCCAAATGAAACCTTGTCGATACTAATAAGGCTACGACAACGGATTCTGACAGAGGGGATAACAAAAGATTATACGTGTATCGACGTTGTGAAAGTTTACGTATGGGGGTCATTTTAGAGAGGGTTAATACATCCCATTCTAATTCTAATGAATTTTAAGTGTAGGATGTGTTCATTAATATTACTTACGAGGAGTATTTTTGTGGAATATCTTACTTCAACCCGCTAGGTCCTCAATGTGGGGACTTTTTGGTTCCTTTTGTGAAAAAGGGTAAAAAACACAAGGATTTAACGATTTATACAAAAATATTTGTCGTAAAATTCTACTATTAGTCTCTGAACACGCCAAAACTCAAAACTGAACTTAAATGCCAGATATAAGTTAAATCATAAAATCATTTTAGGGTTAATTTTGTACATTTTCCGAATTGGTGATAAACTGTCACACATAACTTAATGTTATGGGGTTGGCGTGAATGAAAACAAGTAAAAACGGCGCCCGGGCCGTACTTTATATACCCTCCACCATGGAGTGCATTTTCGTAGAAGTGCAGTAGTATTGCAGGAAAATATATATAAATATTTGTAATATAGACAAACCAAAACAAATACAAAAGTAAAAATTTTGAAAATCCATTATCTCACGTACATAGTGCAAAATAACTTAACTTCATGATTCATCCAATTTTTGCCGTAAAAGTAAAAAGTACGAATTTCATGATTCTAGCTGCGGCCATTTGATTGCTACCATTTTTATCCTCTTTTCCCTATTGAACCCAGACGACTTTTAAAATCTCTTTATTTTACGTGTCTACGCAATTAGAGGAATGTAAGCACCTAATTTCATCATTCTAGCTGTAGTCGTTTAGTTGGTACTATTTTTATCCCTCTGTACCGATTGTATCCCCTGAAAGTACGAATTTGGGAAACCCTTTTATTTTTTGTGTCCACGAAGTCAGAGGAATGTATACTCCGAATTCCATGACTCTAGCTGTGGTCATTTAGTTGGTACTATTTTCATCCCTTTTTTCCATTTGAACCCCAAAAAGTACGAATTTGGGAAAAACCTTTTATTTTACGTGTCTACGCAATCAGAGGAATGTATACACCGAATTTCACTATTTTAGTTGCAGCCGTTTGGTTGGTACCATTTTTATACCTCTATTCCCATTTTACCCCTTAAAAGTACGAATTTTGAAAAATACTTTTATATTCTTTATCTACTCAATTACCGAATTTCGTGTTTCTAGCTACTGTCGTTTAATAGGTACCATTTTTATCCCTTTTTGCCCCATTTCACCCCCTACGAATACAAATCGCTTTTAGGTGCACGGTTTTCTTATAGGGGAAATGCTCATATCCGATGTAAAGTAAGTAGAAGCAGACATATTAAAAAATATGCTCAAATACTAATATGGGTATTTTAGTCCTTGTGAGGGAAAATTTTTTCCCAAGTTTATGCCTTTTCCTTCCGCATCCTCCTTATAAGTAAAAGTTTTGAAATATCCATTTATTTTCCGCGTCAGAGGAATTTACACACCAAATTTCTCGACTATAGCTGCAATACTTAAATTGGTACTATTTTTAGCCATTTTTGTCCCTCGGCCCCCTTAAAAGTAAAGGGTGTTTTTTATTGGGGTATAGAACTTTAAGTTGGCATCACTTTTTTAACTGGCGGCCATTTTGTCAGCTGTCAAGTGATTAATATTTAGTTTGGTTTGCCATTTCATCATGAACAGGTTGACAAAAGAACAACGCTTGCAAATCGTGCAAATTTATTTCGAAAGTAATGGTTCAGTCCGCAAGCTCCGTCCATTTTATGGTCGACATAATCGTCCATCAGAGCAATTAATTCGGTTAACCGCATAATTTCGGGGAATGGACCTGACAATTGGCCACCAAGATCGTGTGATTTGACACCATTGGATTATTTTCTTTGGGGATATGTGAAGTCATATCCCAACAAACCAGAAACGTTAGGGGACTTGGAAGCCAACATTCGTGGCGTTATTGCCAACATACGGCCCCATATGCTGGCTATATTCGAGCCAGCCGCGGCGGTCACATGCCCGAAATCATATTTAAACATTATTGGCATAAAATTATCCTTCCAATAAAGCCAAATTGATGGACATTAAAACGATTTTCTTGTGTTTTATTTCAATTCGAAGTTCTATACCTCAATAAAAAACACCCTTTACAAATTTTGAAAAATCCAATTTTACAGCTCTTCTATATGGTGAGAGCAAATTAACTTATCAAATTCCACGATTCTAACTACAATACTTTAGTTGGTACTATTTGTATCCCTTTTTGTCCCGCGCACCCCTAAAAAGTACATAATTCGAAAAGTCAAATTTTACTACGCTTCTACATAGTCAGAGGAATTTACATATCAAAGTTCACGATTCTAGCTGCAATAAATAGTTGGTACCATTTTCATCCCTCTCGCCCCTTAAAAGTACAAATTTCGAAAAATCCATTTATGTTGCAAGTCAACGTTATCAGAGAAATGTAAATACCGATTTTCACGAATATGGCTATAAAACTTAAATTGGTTCTACATAGTCAGAGGAATTTACATATCAAAGTTCACGATTCTAGCTGCAATAATTAGTTGGTACCATTTTCATCCCTTTTTGTCCCGCGCACATCTAAAAAGTACATAATTCGAAAAGTCCAATTTTACTACGCTTCTACATAGTCAGAGGAATTTAGATATCAAAGTGCACGATTCTAGCTGTAATAAATAGTTGGTACCATTATCATCCCTTTTTATCCCTCTCGCCCCTTAAAAGTACAAATTTCGAAAATATCCAAGTAAAAATTTTGAAAAATCCCCATTTCTAGCCAGAACACACCGAATTTCATGTTTCTAGCTACTGCCGTTTAGTCAGGACGAAGGTTCGATGTTTATCCCTTTTTGTCCCATTTCATCCTCTAAAAGTACGAATTTCGTAAAACCCTTTCTTAGTCGGCGTCTAGGTTATATTTGGGAACTATCCTGAAAATTGCATGACCCTGGCTTCAGTAAGGCAACTCTTTTATATATATCAATTTAGATTAAGTTCTTTCTTCCTGCTAGTGGAAGGGAGGAGAACCACAACCATACACTTTCCTAGCCTGTGTGAGGAAATTCATCAGTGACGTTCTGTATAGAGTGCTTGATTAAGATGAATTTTTTAAATGGAATTGCTTCATACTTACATTGAAACAAGGTCCTCGCAGTTCTCTTAAATCTATCGATCGAAATAAATCACATAATACTAAATCCTCCACCGAGGGACAGACACCAGTGGGCGGTTCGAAAATCAAACCCAAAACATCGAGAATCTGTAACAAAAAAAAAGTGATAAGAAATATACATACACACATCTTAAATGTTTATCAATTTGAACGATGTCATTGGTCCTATATACGAGGGTTATATGGTAAGTTGCTTATTATACAAACAAGGAATTCTGTTAATTACCAACCTGGGGGTAATGTGGATTTATGAAATTCTTTGTGGCATCCAAAAGCAAACGAGGTAGACTGACTCAACGTGTATTTGAGTTATGGACTCAGTTTTAATTATATTTGTTTCATACAACCCTCGTATTTCTCCCAACTCCTTGTGTCGATCACAATTACACCTACCTGTGGATAATGTTCCATTTCCATTTCTAAAACTCTCATGGACGGTTTTGGTGTTGTCATCTCTTGGCCCATACACATCTCATACAGCAAATGGCCAAAACAAATGATATCAACATTTTCGATGTCTGTCGTCGAACGCGACCACATGACGGCATTTATGCGCGACGATAATCCCAGTAAACCATTCTCCAGGCCAGATAATCTGTTGCGAGAAAAAAGAAGAGACGAAAAGAAACAAAACCATGAAACGGAAACGGATACATTACGCTGTGAGTGTGTGTGTGTGCACGCACAACTAACTGTTCGTTAATAGGCAAAGTATAATAGGGTGGAATGGTGGTGTGGTGTGGCGAGGTGCGGAAAACCTGACAAGGACAATGCCATTCATTCAATCCTCAATTAGCTCAATTATAAAGTTTCTGTTTAATTTTTGTGTCGTCGGTACAACTGTTGTTGTTGTGATACTTCTTCTTCTTGTTGTCGGTTTTTCACTTAATGTGACTTTTAATTATGCCATTGTTTGTATAACACACACAACGAAACGAAACAACAATGCCAAATTCGTTCATATCACGTAGGTATGCATGTACATACATGTGAGTTTATATGTACATATGTATGCACATAATATGTGTGTGTGTTGTGTTCCTTTTTATCTTAATTTCATTACTCATTGTTTGCTGGCTTGCATTGTTAACATGCGGTGATTACGAGGCGATGTAATGGGCGAAGCCATCGAGAGGGAGGGAGGGCGAGTGAACACACAGACCTGAGCCGCCAAGTGGTGAGCACAAATTATGTGCCAGTGACAATGTGCGACACAAACGGATTAACGCAAAAAGTTATGAACAGCCGTTTGTGGTTACTTAGTTTTGCAAATGTTGAAAAAGTTCCAAGGATTTTCTTCTTAAAGTGGATATTCTTTGGCTGAAAAGGACATTTAAAGCAATAGTTTTCCTTGTCGGTAACACCGTGTCTCAATTCTGGGGAATAAAGTTTTCATACTTCTGCAAATAATTGCCTATGTATTTGTAACCTCCCCCATAGGATGGAGAATGTCTTCGGAGAGATGGTGATGGAGATGATCCAGTATTGATTTTCAGTTTTTTTTTACCAGAAAAATAGATTTTGTAAAATATGTGCAGTTTTTCACATTTTTTTCTCTCGAACAGAACATTTTGAAGCAATAATACATAGTTTATATAGTTTAAGTCGCATTTTAAATACGCAGCGTTAAGATCTCAATTAGGTTGAAATACCTATGTGTTCCTTGATCAAGTATGGTGAGGGTCGTGCAAGGGATATAATTTCCTGGAGAAGTTGGAGGTATGAATTTGAAGAATAACTGCCTGATCTACGATGTTTAAAGGAAATCAAAATGGACGATAGTCACACTGAAAGGAAAAGCTTCATTCCCAGTGAAATCTATCATTGTTTTTGGACCAACGTAGAGCTTCATTGAAACAACGTAAAATGTTTCATTAAATTAAAGATCAATGAACAATGTTTCATTAGTGTTAGATTAGTGTAAAGTGTCATTAATACAAAGAAACATTGTCATTATATTAATGTAGCAGGTTGAGTCAATGTAAAGACACGTTTCATTCATGCACTGTTCGTTAATGATATTTTGTCGTTGTAGTAATGAAATAGTTTCATTGATTTAATGACAGTGATTCCTTGATATAATGCAAATTTTCGGTGCTGCATCAAAAAGAATTAATACTAAAAATAACCTTATCATTCTGGTAATGAAATGTTACATTCTGGTTAAGAAAGTATTTCATTATTTTGTTTGTGACGGAAAAAGTAAACAAAACATTTTTTAGCTATTATCTTTTTGGCAACACTGGTTTAAACAGCCGACGCACGTTTCGTGTTTTGTTTCACTGTCAAAAATCTTCAGTTTGGTCTATAATTTAACCATGAATCGAACGAACAACGCTTGCAAATTATTGAATTTTATTATCAAAATGCGTGCTCTGTTAAGAAAGTTCATCGCGCGCTTCCATTTTATGGTCAGTTTAATCGACCCACTGAAGCGGCTATTCGGGCTATTGTGAGTAAATTTCGCACCAAATTAACATTGTTGGACATTAATCCACCAACACGCTTACGTAGAGTGCGAACTGAAGAAAATATTGCAGCTGTACCGGCCAGTGTTAATGATGACCATCAAAACGTGGAAATGCCAAAATTGGACTAAGCGGATGGGCCATTTGAGGCGCAGTCAAGGTCAACATTTGCATGAAATAATCTTCAAACATTAAATTATATGGACCGTACTATCGATTCAAATAAAGATTTCATGCATTTTTCTGAATTTTATGTGTTTTTTTGAAAAACTTTCCTATAGCTTGAAAAAAACACCCTTTTTAATCGGCTAAACAAGTATTTTAATAGTAAATTTAATCCTCTACATTATAATCCAGCCAAAGATTCTCATAATACTATCCATATTTGCCTCGATTTATAAAAAACAGATTTCATTCTATCAATGAAAACAAATCGTTAAAAATATTGTTAATGAAACATTTCATTGCATCAATGTAAAACTTTGCTATGGTTCTAGGTTTGTATCTAGGTTTGTTCCATAGATCTATATATGTGGAACTCTCTACACAAAGTATATATAGAGAGAAGTATACTGTGTTGAAGGATGTGGGTCCGTTGCGTCGTTTCCGCCAACGGCGGGTTGAAGGTTTGGCGAGAGCGATAGAGACTACTGTTTTCTAAATTCCATAACTTCTGAAGTAATGAAGATATTTTGGCTCTGACCAAATGTCACCAATTCGAATCGAAATAGACAAAAGGAAAATCAATTGTATCGGCAATATTCTGAGAAGACTAAATAACAAACATAGCCAAGATGGCTATCGAATGGAACCTGAATTTCCGAAATAAAGTCAATGGAACACCAAAGATCGCAAGGGAAAAACTTTGTTAGACCCTTTGTTGCAATCTGAAATCATCAAAGAAGAAAAGTCTTGTTTTTGCAATATATTTTTTTTTTGCTTATCACAAAGCCTATACAGGGAGAAGTATACTGTGTTGAAGGAGGTGGAGGCGCGTGAGCGATAGAGGATACTATTTTCTAATTTCATAACTTTTGAAGTAATAAATATATTTTGACACGCTAAGATGCGTTTGATAGATATTTCCTTCCTGCATTTTTAAAAATTAATTTAACTCCAAAAATATTCCAAAAAATTAAAGTTTTTTGAATGAAAAAAAAATAACGACCTTATAATTCTGAAAGGACATGATGATTTTTTATAAAAATTTCAATTTTCGCCAAATTACGCTTATTATTTGTACTCTCATTTTGAATATATAAAACCGATCACACCGTCCAATTAAACGTAACTATAATGGCTGCAAATGTTGCGAATATCACTTGGGAACATATATACCACAATGAGAGTACAAATATTAAAGGTACAGTCGAACTTCTCCATTACGAACTTCCGTACAACGAAGTTCTCTATATAACGAATTTATTTCCAGAACACTGTAATTTCGTTAAATTTTCAGTATGTTTTGATCTCTTTATAACGAGTTTCCTTATAGCGAATATTTCTTTACTACGAATTTTTTCTACGCCCGTAACTCGAATGCTCATGCGTTTTTGATCTCCGTATAACGAGTTTTACATAAACACATTTTTCACTCTCACCATACACACACATATTTTAATTTTTTATTTGTTTTTGTGTGTGAGATTCACATCATAGACAACTAAACCGTATAGATGTGCCACCGCTCTCAGTGTTTTTTCTCGAGTTACACAAGATTAAGTCCGATTGTATTTCTTAACTGATTTTGGTGGCATTTTTTAGGTATTTTCTTTTGAAAATCAACATACATAAAAATAAAAATTTTTTAAAATAATTCTATATTACGAATTTTCTATATAAACTATTTTTTTGGTCCCCTTGAGATTCGCTATATGGAAGTTCGACTGTACCTACAACAAAATTTGGAATTTTAGTAATTTTTTAAGTGTATCCAGAAAAAAATTAAATATCGTTTTCCATTTAAAAATCAAAAATTCACTGGAAATTATTATACATAGCTGTACAACATTTTTGTTGCTTTTTTGTTATTGACACAGGCCTGTGACTTCAGTCAGGTCTAGCGAGATCAAGTAGATTTATATAGTTGCAACAAATAATCCACTTATCGACATTTAAACTTCTTGGAAGTATTCAAAAGTCGATTTTTAGTCTTTCATGGTATTTTCTTTTCTAGAAAAAATGTGCTGTCTTGGCATATGAGGCGCAGAACCACAAAAATAAAAACGTCGTCGTTTGTAATGTAAACAAACGTAAAAATAAGAAGAAAACTTGAATTAGGTTAGTCGTAAAAACAAACCCACATTATTGAAAATAGCTGATAATTGTACGGCATGGGTGGGATAGTGTTGTAGGGAATTTTAGGAGATCGATTTCGATAAGCTAGAACCCCCTGTTTTTGTGAGGTTTGGAAAAAAAATCATGAGCCAAAAAATGGCGGTGGTGGGATGAGAGTAAGTGTGCGCTCATCGGGGTCAAAGGTGAAGAAAAAGGGGTAAAAATACACAAAAGCCGCGAAAACTGCCTTGGAGTCGTCCCCAGTGGGTTACATGTATGTAAGACCGACATCCATTAATTTTCCCTCCCCGACATTTTTTTCGAACACACATAACTACCTCTACTCGCTAAGGGGGCTCCCATACAATTTTTATACACTTCACGAGAGTATTATGTCTTTGTGCATTTGTTTATAACACCCAAGAGGAAGTGAGATAGATCCATTGTTAAGTATACCGATCGACTTAGAATCACTTTCTGAGTCGATTTAGCAATGTCCGTCTGTCTGTCCATCTATTGTTGTAATCAAATTACAGGTCGCAATTATGGTCCGATCTTAACAAAAATTGGCACAAATAAGTTTTGTGTTTTTGTGTTTTTAATTTGAGGCAAATCGGTTCAGCTTTAGATATAGCCCCCATACGAATTTCACTCCCGATTTGACATTTCCCGCTGTGGAAACCACATATTGAACCCGATCTTCTATAAAGTTGGCACAACATCTTATAGTCCAACTAGAAACACATATGCAAAAATTGGATAAAATCGGTTCAGATTTAGATATAGCCCCCATACAAGTCTCGCTCCCGATTTGACATTTTCCGCTCTAGAAACGACCCTATTTTCTTTAAATTTGACACAACATCTTATAATCCAACTAGAAAAACCTATGCAGAAATTCGGTAAGATCGGTTCAGATTTAGATATAGCCCCATACAACGGTCGCTCTCGATTTGACTTTTGCCGCTTCAAAAGGCACATATTGTACTCGATTTTCTTTAAATTTGGCACAACATCTTATAATCCAAGTAAAAAACCTATGGTGAAAGTGGGTAAGATCGGTTCAGATTTAGATATAGCCCAAATACAAATGTTTAACCGATTTTGGCCAAACTATACATTTTATATTTCACCTATTTCGTTCCAGTTTTCAATATACCCCCATACAAATGTCCTTTCCGATTTAACATTTTTTGTCAGACACATACATTTACAGGATACAAAAATCCTTCCCGTTTTCACTTTTTCATCGATTTAAATTGTATTCGGATAGAAAGTGGAGTGTATCATAGAGTCGGCCCCGCCCGACTTTAGCCTTGCCTTACATGTTTCTATAAAATTTGTTCCCACCGCTCCAAGGAGACCAAAGAGGCCGCTAGTGGAGTCAAATGTATGATTACCCCCAATATTTTGCATTTTTTCGCAATGAAAATCAAAATTCAATTTCAGATTCATGGAATAGAACTTTGTTTATCCGGACGTATCCGCTGAACCATATATATGAGAAGAAAGATAAGAAAGTGTGCTTTAATATGCCGGTAGAAAAGTGCACTTAAACTGCCATAAATTATGAAAATATCTGATTTAAAATTGTTTTAAAGTTTTTGTAACAGATATTGTAAAATGTCGATTAGAAAATGGTCGTAATCTATCTTCCGGGTAGAGTTTAAAGCGACAACGAAATAGTTCAATGTTCAAGACAGAGGTGGAAATGTGAGAATCTTCAATGAGAGCCAAGCTGCTGTCCAGGCGATCGCTAACATAAATATGATTGGGTGATATGATTGATACTGTATTGAAAGGAGGACAACAACATATTTTGTACCAAAAAAATGTGGCAGATATTCTTAAAAAATGATTTATAGAGGTTTTTTCAGCGTAGGAGCAGCGCACTAAGCTAACATGTTTAATAGACATACATTCTATTAGGGGGTTCCAATGTGTCACAAGGCGAACTTTTATTTTTTCATTTTCTTTCACGCTTATCGCTCCAGTCTTCTTATCGTGGGGGCAGCAAGCACGAACATGAAATGTTACATTTCCCTGACAATTAAGTTGTCCGGCTTCGTTTCAACAGAATCCCATTTTTTAAATTAGTTTTTTCGTTTGTTCAACCTCAACCAACCCCTCTTAAACTATGTCATCATCGTTAGACAACAATGACAATGGGATCAAATGCTTCTTCAAATGCTTGCAGAAGATTAATGGTTCGATTGTCACAATGAATGAGATTTCCATGGAATCGCCAATAAATACAAACTATGACTCCTGCTGCGAAGATGCTCGGAAGGGAAGAGGAAAGGAAGACAAGACGAGAAAATGATAACAAGATTAAAGCATACTTTCTGTGTGCCATTGATATGAACTCTCCTGTTGCAAAGTACACCACAACAGGAAATGACAGCAGTTGCCATCATATCCGTTGCAACACAGTTACATGACTCAAAGGACACTTTTAAAGCTCTCACAATGACAGCTAACCTTTAAGATGATTTTCAATTTCCGGTTTCTTGTGAATGCATATTCAGGGCATCATGGCTAATGTGACTTAGGGAAAATTCAATTTTTAATTTCAAGTTTTATGTTTTTCCTTCGGTAAATATGATTTTTTATGGCATTTCATAATAGTTCCGGTTCCATTCCGTTTTCCTTGAATTCTTTTCGATTTCATGCCAAAGTTATGCTATTGCAAGGAAGCCAAGGAAACATACAAACTTCCAGAATTTCCCCCCAATCCACATACTACACGCATACATTCATGCTGGAATATAATACATTATGCATTTGTATGTCAGAAAATGGATGTGAATACCATGACTACATTCATGCCGAGAGAGATTACATTTGTTGCAACTGCGAGTGCTGCAATTATTCCGGCATGTAAGGCAAACAATTGCATTTCGATTCCAAACCATGGCAGCGGAGGTTTTGTTCGTGTTTTTTTCTTGCCTTGTTGCCTTATTGTATTCTCGATTTTTGTGTCATTTTTTGTTTGTTAAGGAGACAAAAAAACAGAGATTGAATCAAATAATGTATGTAAATACATGCAACAATAAATTGAGCAGAACTTTAAGGTACGTACGCATTTAACAATACACCCACCCGGCCGCACTAATGCTACCAGAGCATGGAGAATTTGTATGCAAATGGATTTCTTTTAAATTTAATATGGACGATAATCAGATAGAGTAGTTTTTCACGATGCACAAGGGCTGTACCCACTTTTTTGAAAAAGAGAATGACCGTCATGAAACTGGCAACATTATTAAGCTTAAGGTTAAAGTTTAAAGCTTTTAAAAGGATCAGGGATGGAAAATTTGAATATTGAAATGAGAAGATAATCTTCTAATTTAAAGAGATTTTTTATTAAATAACTTAAACATTACATGTGTCAGCTAGTATGATAGTGGGCTAAGTCACACTTTATCCTTAATATAAGATATGTAATGGTTTATGTTTGAGTCTATTGAAAAATATTTTTCCACCGAAGCACAAAATTTTTTTACAATCAATAATTCCTCGGTAAATGCGGATTGCAGAAATATCAGAGCAATACGAGATATATTGAAAAATATAATTTAGCTCAATTTATTTTTAATGAAGCTCAAATTTTGTCCAAAAATTACAATAATTTTCATTTTAATATTTTTCAATATCTGGAAATTCGGATCTAAGCTGAAAATTAATATTTTCAAAATCGTGTTAAAATGATTTAATTACAAGCGAATGTTGCATTTGCCGACGTAAAGATACCCTCAAAAGAATTTGTTAGTAAAAGAAAGCAGAAAGTCTGCTGAAAACTCGTCTAACTGCTAAAATAGCAAACAGTTATTTGATATTTTTTGGAACAAAATTTTACTTATTTCTTGAATAAAAATATATATCATAAAAACAAAAATCGCTATTATGCAACTTTAAGCATAGAACAATAAGACATATAACAAAAAACACATTAAGTTCTAATTTTATGGTACTAGTTTCAGTCTTTTTTCCATTTGGCTCTAACGAATTTAGAACAATTCGTACTGAATACTATGATTCTAGCTACGGCCGCTTGATTGGTGCCAAATTTAATCCCACTTAGATCCTGTAGGTACGAATATCGAAAGACCACTTTATTTTTCGCGTCTGCTCAGTACAAATGTTTGGTACCATTTTTATCCCCACTCTCATTTTCAGGTAAAAGTACAAATTTAGAAAAAAACCTTTTTACAGTCAGAAAAATGTCTACACCGAATTTCATGGTTTCGACTTCAGCGGTTTGGTTGGTACCATTGTTATCCCTCTTTTCCAATGGTATCCCTTAAAAGTACGAATTTCAAAAAAACCTGTATTTTACGTGCCTATGTAGTTATATGAATGTACACACAGAATTCCATGTTTCTAGCTGTTGTTGTATCATTGGTACCATTTTTATCCGTTTTTTGCCCCATTTCACCCGCTAAATCTTTATTGTAATTTTTAGTGTCTTCACATTACTAGAGGAATATACACAACACATTTCAAGTGCATATGAAGCAGATATTTAAAAAAAAATTGCTGAAATAATACATTTAGTCCTTGTTGGGGAAATTTTTTCCCTCTTCGCCAATTTTTCCCACTTTCAATCCAAAACGACCTGCAACCATAAGACACATGTACGGAAAATTTGAACCTCTTAGCCCATTTCGTTCGGCAGCTAATGTGCTTTCAACAGATGGACGGAAAGGCATACAGATGGACATGGCTAAAAGTTATAATTTATGAGGTCTCCGATGAATATTTCAAGGTGTTACAAACGGAATGACAAAGTGAATATACCCCCATCCTTAGATGGAGGGTATAAAAAGTAATTTCGAAACCTGCTATTAGATAGCACTCATGTAGTCAAAGGAATGTGGTGGTCGAATTGCATTATTTTAGCTGAACTCCCTTCGTACGTATAATTTTTATCATTTTCTATCAAGTTTCTAACAAAAAATTACAACCGCAGAGCCTTTTATATCCTCTATTTCATGTTTCTAGATACAGCCGGTCTTATTATAACTATTAGCACCTCCTTTCCAAAATGTACACATTTTGAAAAATCACTTTAGGTAACTTGTATTCTCGCTCCTCCCCTAAAAGCATGTACTTTAGTTGGTACCACGTTTATCCCTTGTCGTCCCACATCTTTCTTATGGGTAAACATTTTGAAATATCCATTTCCAAGAAATCAATTTATCTTGCCCGTCTACGTGGTTGGAGGATTGAACACGCCGAATTTTACGAATCTAGCTACAATACTTTAGTTGGTACCATTTTTATCCCTTTTTGTCTCACGCACTCCTTATAAGTACCAATTTCGAGAAATCCACTTTTACTGCGTTTCTAACAAGGTCAGATAAATTTACATATCTAATTTTTACGATTTTAGTCGGAATAATTTAGTTGGTGCCATTTTTATCCCTCTTTGTCGCCCCTTAAAAGTAAAAATTTCGAAAAATCCATTTATGTTGCAAGTCTACGTTGTCAGAGAAATGTAAATACCGATGTTCACGAATATAGTCGCTTTATTTAAATTGGTACCATTTTTATCCGTTTTGTCTCTTTCTCCCTTAAAAAGTAGAAATTTCCAAAAATCCCCTTTTCTCGCTCGTCTGCATGGTAAGT
This sequence comes from Polietes domitor, assembly GCA_947397865.1. Classification (NCBI taxonomy): domain Eukaryota; kingdom Metazoa; phylum Arthropoda; class Insecta; order Diptera; family Muscidae; genus Polietes; species Polietes domitor. The sequence goes on from OX377619.1 coordinate 54,495,200, forward strand.
GCAAGCCACACACCGAAGTTCATGTTTCTATCTTCTGCCGTTTAGTCAGTACGAAGGCTCTATGTTTATCCCTTTTTGTCCCATTTCGCCCCCTAAAAGTACGAATTTCGTAAAAGCCATTCTTAGTCAGCGTCTCCGCCATATTTGGGAACTACCCTGAAAATTTCATGATCCTGATCAATGATAAGTCAGTCAGTCAATCAGTTCTAGCCTCCACAGCGCTTCGTAGCTACTGTATTATTTGTAAACTCGACTATCCCATTGAATAGAATACATTTTAACTATATATGAGATGTTTTCTTATGAAATAGTAGTTGATTTTTATATTAAACAAATAGTGTATGTGTGCTCTACATTCCTATGAACCTCTCTCTCTCCTTTGATCACTCACTTACCTGGCAGCACCATTTTGTAAAATCACATTTCCACTATGCAAATGACCGTGCAGGGGGAAGCCGCGCTCCTTCAGAAACAGCAGTGCCTCCAAGATTTGTCGTCCCAAACGCTGGACTTGCGTGACTGGCAGACCGTTAGGCTTTCGCGTGTATTTACGTGACCATGGTTCGTTCCATTGAGCCTGCAACGACAAAAAGGACAAAAAAAGAAAATTACACGACAAAAGGTTGTGAGTTGAAAATTCATGAAAATCACATTTGCGCCAATTGCCGAAGGCATTCAAAGTAGTCATCAGAGCAAAGCACAAAGCACATCGCACACACACCGCTCAACACATGAGTAATTAAAATTAAAACTTTGTATTCTCGTTTTTATTACAATTTTTAATTGCAAATATTAAACACGATTTTTATTTGCCCTTTACATAGTCATTATAATTGTGAGCCCCCCCCTCTCTCTCCTCTCCACTACTGAACATCGTTCAACCACTCGCTTTGTAATTGTGGGATTGACGACAATAAATGAACTTTTAGTCATCACAATGGTCGTCATTACCATTCGGGTCATTAGTGAAAATCGCTTGTAAGGTTAGCTGGTGTTATTTTTATGATAATTACGAAATTACTTTTATAGTTCACATTGTCACGTTGGCTAAAACGTCCGCCTACAGCAGTACAGTGGTGACCATTACCCCAAGGACGGGGTAGTTTTCTTCAAAGAGTGGAAATATTTTCTTGACTACATTTTGTAAATTGTTTATTTCCATTGAAATAACACAAAAGGCGACAAAATTCAATATATTAAGACATTGGAATAGCATTTGGGGAAAACGATGTTCATAGCTTTGTAAATAATAGAGATTAACCAAACAGATATTTCAGTTCGAAGCCGATTAAAGGTAATTCACATAGAAAGAGTGGAAGTTTCCAAAAAAAATTTTCCCACAAAAATAGAAAAAATGTTTTTTTTTATTTTATGATCAAGTATATTGTTATCACTATTTTTAAAATAAAATGAAAAATAAGTAATGGGAGAAGAACAAACATAACGGATGTTTAGCGGTTTCGCTTTAAATAATAAATTCATTTCGAAATTTTGTGCATACATTTTTTTAGAATCACCCAGATGGTATGACAAACGAAATTTTCAAAAAAACTCATGATTTTTTAAATTTTTGGTTAAATAAAACTTACTTTACAAATTAAAAATTTGTGCTGTTTTACCAAAAATTAAAAAAATCATGATTTTTTAATCTTTTGCGTCTTCAAAGAGTGTCATAATTTCCACATTTATACATAGATCTTATAGATCTAAACAAATTGAGATTGTTTTCTTTGTTAGAATGTTAGCTGCAAAAATAGAATGAAATTTTTTTCGGTTTTTATTTTTTCTTTTATTTTTATGGGGCTTTTCTATCACCAAAAACATTTTTTTCGGAAAAAAATAAATTTATTCTCATTTTTGGAGACTGCGCCTAGACCACTTTTTCTATGTGAATGTGAAATACGCATCATCTAGCCATCAAACTTAGTTTTAATTGAACATATAAGTTAGTGTGATCGTACCTATATTTCCACAATGTGAGTGGAAATGGAAGCAAATTATTTGTTTAACATCAACAGAGAATGTCCATCAACAAAATGTTTACAAAGAATTAGTTCTAATTAAACGTAAATAACTCAGCCATCGGATTTAAAAACAAGTAAGGAAGGTTAAAGTCGGGCGTATATGATACCCTACACTTAGTCATTATACCCTATGGTGTAGGATATAAAAAGGTTATTACATTTGAACCGGGTGATATACAATGCAGCTGTAAGACGAGAATATACTACAAATTCCAAACTTCTATCTGCATTTGTAAGAAAATTTGAACACAAACTTTGAATGGGAGCTATATACAAATCTGAACCGATGTGACCCATGTTTAGAAAAGGTTTTCTAGTTGAAATATTAGCCGCTTTCCCAAAATTTATGGAGTGTTAAATATGTGGTTTCTAGAGCGGAAAGAATCAAATCGGGAGCTATATATAATCTGAAATCTGAAAGAGTCAAATCCGAGGAGACATTTGTATGGCTAAATATAAATCTAAGCTATATATAAATCTGAACCGATCTATCCTATTTTTACCAGAGCTGTTCTTAGTTGAAATATAAGCTGTATTGCCAAATTTGAAGAAAATCTGTCAAAGTTTGTGGTTTCTAGAGCGGAAAGAGTCAAATCGGAGGAGACATTTGTATGGGAGCTATATATAAATCTGAACCGATCTATCCTATTTTTACCAGAGCTGTTCTTAGCTGAAATATAAGCTGTTTTGCCAAATTTGAAGAAAATCTGACAAAGTTTGTGGTTTCTAGAGCGGAAAGAGTCAAATCGGAGGAGACATTTGTATGGGAGCTATATATAAATCTGAACCGATCTATCCTATTTTTACCAGAGCTGTTCTTAGTTGAAATATAAGCTGTTTTGCCAAATTTGAAGAAAATCTGTTGTGCAAAGTTTCATTTAGTTGTAACAACAATTGCGACCTGGACTTTGATTACAAGAATAGATGGACAGACGGACGGACGGACATCGCTAAATCGACTCAAAAAGTGATTCTAAGTCGATCGGTATAATAAACGATGGGTCTATCTCGTTTCCTTTTGGAATAGCGACCTTGTAATTCTGAGAGAAACATTTTAATCCTTAAATGCCCTTCTTGAAAGGACATTATTATTTTCTCGTGGTCAAATTGACCCACAAAGAGAGGAGCTAGAGGGTTAAGATTTTCCACAAAAATTATCCTTATAAAATTCCACAATCTAGTTCTGACAATAAGAATTTTCTCAGTCATTAACTTACAACATTTTTGCACTTGGTATAAACCTTGACCAACTATAAAAAGAAACTCAGACCAGCTGGACTCTAATTATACCCTACACCACTTCGTGGACTAGGGTATTATAAGTTAGTTTCGCGCCAAATGTTTGTAACACCAAGAAATAATTGAACTAGACCCACCTTTAAGTATCGGCTTAGAATCACCAGCTGAATCGATTTAACGATGTCTGTCTGTTCGTCCATCCGTCTGCTGTCCATCTAAGCTTGTTCGCACTCTACAGGTCGCAAAGTGGGTAAGATCGGTTCAGATTTAGCTATAGCCCCCATACAAATGTTACTCCCGATTTGACGTTTTCCGCTCTAGAAACCACATATTGTATCCGATTTTCTTTAAAATTGGCACAATATTTAATAATCGAACTAGAAACACCTATGTTGAATGTGGGTAAGATCGGTTCAGATTTAGCTATAGCCCCATACAAATGTCGCTCTCGATTTCACTTCTTCCGCTTTAGAAACCACATATTGTTCCAGATTTTCTTTAAAATTGGCACAACATTTTACAATCGAACTAGAAACACTTATGCTGAAAGTGGGTAAGATCGGTTCAGATTTAGATATAGCCTCCATACAAATATCCCTATAACGTACCCTCCTATTACAGCTCTAGAATACACATTTTACATGGAATCATGACCAATTTTTCAGGATTATATTTTAACTAGAAACAGCACACGGGAAAGTGGATCACATGGGGCTATGTTTTGATATAGCCCCCATACAAAAGTACCTCCGATTTACAATATTACTGCTCTAAAATGCAGATTTTACATCGGATCTTGATCAAATTTTCCACACAATGTTACATTTAGACTAGAAACGGCTATTTTGAATGCCAGCTATATAGGTCAATGTTTTGGTATATCCCCCATACAAATGGGCCCCCGGTTTACACTATTATCGCTCTAGAACCCACATCTTACATTGGATCTTGATAAAATTTTGTAGACTATGTTATATTTCAATAAAGAATACCTACTTTGAATGAGATCTATAATGGCCCACTTTTTACTGTAGCGCCCTTACCAATGGCCCCCATTTTAATTATTACCTCTCTAGGACCCACATTTTACATCAGAAGTTTTTGAAAGTTTGCAGATTATATTATATTTCAACTAATATTACATACTATGAAAGTCTAATATATGGGTCCGAATTCTGGTATAATCCCCATACAAATTGGGCCCCCATTCTACTCTAATACAGCTCTAGAACCCATATCGTGCATTGGCTCTTCATACAATTTTGAATATCATGTTATATTTCAACTAAGAATACCTACTTTGAAAGTGATCTATATGGAACTACTTGTAATGTAGCGCCCTTAAAAATGGGCCCCATTTTTATTGTTACTCCTTTATGACCCACATTTTACATCGGAAGTTTTTCAAATTTTGCAGTTTATATTATATTTCAACTAAGAATATAACCCCCATTCTACTCTATTACAGCTTTACATCGGATCTTGATCAAATTTTTCAGATCATGATATATTCCCACTAGGAATACCTACCGTGAATAAGAACTGTATAGGCCCATGTTTTGGCACATGCCCCAAGTGTTGTTATAGTTACTCTCAAATGACCGTCCGATTCATCCTATTACCGCTAAATAATCTACATTTGTCATTTTTCCAGATCATGTTATATTTTCTTTACTCGGAATATCTGCCGGAAATTTTTCTAGAGCGGAAATTATCAAATTGGGAGCAAAATTTGTACGCTGGCCATATATGTTGTTATATTAAGATTATTATTTAATTTTAGTTTCAAACCCCAATATCTTCAAAGTCTTACATGATTGCCACAAAGTGGTTGTTACAGTGGATAAAATGAGTAACTAGTAACTTTGACTTGGAAGGAATTTGTCATATTACTTTGGAACTTTGTAATTTGTAAGGGACAACAGGATGAGGAAATGAAAAACGCAAATTAACTCAATTTATCCTATAGGTTCATCCAGTTCAAGTGTAATATGGACTGTCGGACGGTGTTCTCGATTTGATAGATTTTTAGGATTTTTTTGAGTGTAACACCGTGCGACAACACTAAAGGGTAATTTTTTAAGAGCTTGATAACTTTTTTTAAAAAAAAACGCATAAAATTTGCAAAATCTCATCGGTTCTTTATTTGAAACGTTAGATTGGTCCATGACATTTACTTTTTGAAGATAATTTCATTTAAATGTTGACCGCGGCTGCGTCTTAGGTGGTCCATCCGCTTAGTCCAATTTTGGCATTTCCACGTTTTTGAGTAACAGAGACCCAATTGGTGCGAACGGCGACGAATCGAAAATTGGTGGTCATCATTAACACTGGCCGATACAGCTGCGATATTTTCTTCAGTTCGCACTCTATGTAAGCGTGTTGGTGGTTTAATGTCCAACAATGTAAATTTGGTGCGAAATTTAGTCACAATAGCCCGAATAGCCGCTTCAGTGGGTCGATTAAACTGACCATAAAATGGAAGCGCGCAATGAACTTTCTTAACAGAGCACGCATTTTGATAATAAAATTCAATAATTTGCAAGCGTTGTTCGTTTGTAAGACGATTCATGATGAAATGTCAAAGCATACTGAGCATCTTTCTCTTTGACACCATGTCTGAAATCCCACGTGATCTGTCAAATACTAATGCATGAAAATCCTAACCTCAAAAAAATCACTCTTTATATACATGTCGTATATAGGAGAACTGCGTACTCAGTCTTTTATTTGGTAAACTTTTTCCTTTTTACAAGACCTTTAATTTTCGAATGATATAGATAATTTATTAATTTATTTTCGTACTTTTCTGAGTCACACAAAGGCGATATGATTTTCATATGAAAGACAAGAACATATTTTAAAAATATTTTTATTTCATACCTCTACCTGTATAAGTTTAGTATTAACAACTACTTTATATTCCCCCTTGATAAAAATAAATAAACTTTAACATTTTAAGGGGGGATATTTTTTAAATTGTTAAATTTAAGTTGTTAATATTAAAAACTAGTTAAACACAAAGTACAACACTTACCTTATATATTAAATCCTTAAGACTACCCCGTGAATTGAATGGCGTCACCAAACAGGCAAAATTCCCCGCCGTGATATGAAGGAAACCCAAATCGAGTACTGGATATATATAGGGATGATGCAGTGAGCCCAACAGTTCCATGAGGATATTTTTGGGGCTGTCATTGGGGGACAAATCCTCGAAGGCAACACAATCTGGAGGCAGGGTTAACATAGTCATCAGGCGATCGGTGCGGACCTACATTCAAATAAATAGGGATAGAGTTAAACAAATATGTTGAAGGTTATACAGCAATATTAGATGTGTTTTTTCGTAACAAACAATGTCGTTAAATGTGACACTAATATTTTCAAATATCTGATTTGAAATTCATATATTGGATAAATTCAGCAAGTCCATTGCTGTAATTAATCTTTGCTAATACAAATTCAGTACTTGAACTTATAGAGAACAGATTAATCGCGAAGGACTTTATAAGTTTTTTTATCTATGTTGAGAAAAAACACAGCTAATAAATAAACAAAAATATGCATATGCATTTCCACATACCGAAGAATCGGTTACCAAAAACCAATTTTTCCCATGCCTCGAACCGATCTCGTCCAGATGGGCAATCACTTCGTAGCGGCCATTCGATTGCTGTATCCATTCCTGGGTGGCATTGAGGGCCTTCTCCCGCTGGGCCCTCTCGCGGGGCGAACGTTCGACTATGCCATTGCCACTATCTAAAGCTGAATATTGATATTTGATATTGGGTCTGTAAAGGGTTGGCAAAAGCAATTTATTAGTTATTGTTTTTCGACAAATCGTTCAAACTAAACAACGACTTATTTCGGCTAAAATAATATTTGTATTCTAGACATACGGAATATATTTATATTTATATATAGTATTTGTATATTTACTTAAAGAGTCGATTAGAATTACAACTATTTACGACAGGGTTGGTTGGTTGGAAGGAAGTAGAATAGTACTTGCTTACTTTATTTATTCAGTTTCTTCTGTCTGTCATTACACTACTAATGAATACTAACCAACGAACGAACGAATACGAACACGAGTATGTAACAGCAAAATATATGAGACTTGACGTCATTAACTAACTAACTAACTAGATATAATATATATACATATATGCTTACAATATTAATAGTATATAGTTCTTCTTCATTTGCCACACACACAGTCACACATACACATATGTATATTTTTTGTATATGGGTCATTCCATTGCAGATTAATCTATTATATAAAAAGTATAATTCAAACCATATATTCCGATAGTCAACCAAGGAATAACCCATATATTCACACACACTCATTCATCCAGCCACACAAATACACACACAGATGTTTATAAAAATATCTGTTTTTCTACTTCGTTGAATACAAATGTGCAGGAGGAGGATAATGCCTTAGGAAGGACACATGTGACATTCAACCAACGAAACGAAACGAGAACAAGAATGGCAACGGCCACGCCAACGAAACTAAACTCATCCCCAAAATATCATCAACTCAAGAACTGTCTCTTATGGCCCTCCGACTGCTAGTGCTGCTTGTGTTAGTGTTAGTTTGAGTGGGAGTGTGAGTGTGTGCGTGTCTGTTGGCTTTTAAAGAAATCTCATGAATAATTATTATTTTTTATGACGAACTAAGTTGAAGAGAAATCTTTCTGTCATGTGCCGTCATGAATGTCGAGTGCAGCGCCGCTGTCAACTGTGTCTGTGAGTAAGTGTCGTCATTGCGGCTCGTGACGTTTTCACCCAAAAATAGCTGAAACAAGGATTTACGTTGGCTTTAGTTGGACCACCTTTTGCAACATTATAATTTGTTTAATGTGCTCCATTCCATGAGGTCAGAATATTGAAGACAATTTAGGCGCCCCGAAATAACCCCCAAACGAAGAAATAAAATATTACCCAAAATCAAAAATTAAATAACATCCGAACAGGAAAATGAAATAAATCTCAAAATAGATGAAAGAAAGCCTAATTTGGAAATGATAGAAACCCCAAAAAATGTGGATGTTATTTCATAATGAAATAGCCTACAAAGTAAAAATGAAATATCACCCAACGATACAAGCCCCAAGGAGAAAATCCCTTTGAAGAAAATATTTACACCCAGCCGGCAACGCAGACAGCCTTCATTCATATTTTTTTATTGAAAATGAAATAAACTCCAATAATGATATAGTCCACAAAAAAGTGCTATCCTCATAATAATATTTTGGAGATTATTTCATTTGGGCGTGTGAGAATCATCTCCTTATGGAGGCCGGGTTTGATGTTAAAAAGTCGCTGCGAAGCCACTTTGAGATCGGGAGCGACATTTGTATGGGGGCTATATCTAAATCTGAACCGATCGTACCCACTTTCTGCCAAAGGAGTTTCTAGTTGGATTATAAGATATTGTGCCAAATTCAAAGAAAATCGGGTACAATATGTGGTCTCTAGAGCGGAAAATGTCAAATCTGGACCGACATTTGTATGGGGGCTATGTCTAAATCTGAACCGATCTTACCCACTTTCTGCAAAGGTGTTTCCAGTTGAACTATAAGATATTGTGCCAAATTTAAAGAAAATCGGGTACAATATGTGGTTTCTGGAACGGAAAATGTCAAATCGGGAGCGACATTTGTATGGGGTCTATATCTAAATCTGAACCGATATTCTTCAAATTAAATAGCGTTCGTCCTTGATCCACAAAACTTACTTGTGCCAAATTTTATTAAGATTGGACTATAATTGCGTCCAACAATACAACAATAGATGGACAGACGGACAGACTAAATCGATTCAAAAAGTGATTCTAAGTCGATCGGTATAATTAACAATGGGTCTAGCTCACTTCCTTTTGGGTATAAAAATATCATTCCAAAAAATACTCAAGATCATCTAAAGATATGACTGTTTTAATGAGTACTCTTCCCCAAAATATGCAAAATTTCGAGTTAACAGTGTTGCCACAGTTTTTTAATTTTTAAAAAATAATAGCTCTGTTTTTCTAAGTAAAAAGTTAAAACTTCGCCCAAAATAAAAAACTTAAAGTTGTCGCTAACAGCAATATCAATGTGTGTATGAAAACAAATTTTGAAAAACAAAATTGGTCTTATCCTGAGTTAGTCAGATTTATGGTTATCGAGGATAAGTCCAAAAAATCAACGCAAAATATTTTTGAAAATTTGTTTTGATACAAAAATGTATATTATAGTGGAGGACAATATGAAAAAATATTAATATGAAAATATTACGTCTTTGTTATCGCAGCTTGTTATACCGGCTTAAAGAAAAACAGCCCTAATATCTTCTAACATAAGGTATTGCAATTTTTTTAAATAATATCGTCTAACATTAAGCATTGCAATACTAAACACGTTTATCAATTTTTGAAAAAAAAAACAGTAAGGAAAGGCTAAAGTCGGGCGGGGCCGACTCTATAATACACTCCACTTTCAATCCGAATACAATTCAATTCGGTGAAAAAGTAAAAACGGGAAGGTTTTATGTATCCTGTAAATGTATGTGTTTGACTAAAAATTTTAAATCGGAAAGGACATTTGTATGAGCATATATTGAAACCTGGAACGAAATAGGTGAAATATAAAATGTATAGTTTGGCCAAAATCGGTTAAACTTATGGGAGCAAAATTTGAATTTGGTCTATATTTAAATCTGAACCGATCTTACCCACTTTCACCATGGTTTTGTTTAGTTAGATTATAAGATGTTGTGCGAAATTTAAAGAAAATCGAGCACAATATGTGGCTTTTAAAGCGGCAAAGGTCAAATCGGGAGCGACATTTGTATGGGGGCTATATCTAAATCTGAACCGATCTTACCCAATTTCTGTATAGTGTTTCTAGTTGGATTATAAGATGTTGTCATAAATTTAAAGAAAATCGGGTACAATATATAGTTTTTAGAGCGCAAAATTCAAATCGGGAGCGACATTTGTATGGGGCCTATATCTAAATATGAACCGATCTAGCCCGCTTTAGCCACATGTGTTTCTAGATAGATTATAAGATGTTGTGCGAAATTTAAAGAAAATCGAGCACAATATGTGGCTTTTAAAGCGGCAAAGGTCAAATCGGGAGCGACATTTGTATGGGGGCTATATCTAAATCTGAACCGATCTTACCCAATTTCTGCATAGGTGTTTCTAGTAAGATTATAAGATGTTGTGCCAAATTTAAAGAAAATCGAGTACAATATGTGGTTTCTACAGAGGAAAATGTCAAATCGGGAACGACATTTGTATGGGGGCTATATCTAAATCTGAACCGATTTGACCTATTTTCACCATAGATGTTCTTAGTTTAAATATAAGATGTTTTGCTAAATCTGAAGACAATCTGATACAATATGTGGTTTCTAGAGCGGAAAAAGTCAAATCGGGAGCGAAATTTGTATGGGAGCTATATATAAATCTGAACCGATCTGACCGATATTCACCATGGGTGTTTCTAGTGGAAATATAAGATGTTTTACCAAATATGAAGACAATCTGATACATTATGTGGTTTCTAGAGCGGAAAAAGTCAAATCGGGAGCGAAATTTGTATTGGGGCTATATCTAAATCTGAACCGATTTTCTTCAAACTAAATAGCGTTCGTCCTTATCCCGAAGAACATCGTTGTGCAAAGTTTCATTTGGTTCTGTCTACAATTGCGACCTGTATCGTGATTACAAGAATAGATGGACGGACGGACGGACGGACAGACAGACAGACAGACAGATAGACAGACGGACATTGCTAAATCGACTCAGAAAGTGATTCTAAGACGATCGGTATAATTAACAATGAGTCTATATCGTTTCCTTTTGGGTGTTACAAACAAATGCACAAAGACATAATACTCTCGTGGAGTGTATAAAAATAGAAGATCTTCAACCATTTGTCGTTGCATTAGCATAGAATTCTTCCTAGGATCATTTTTTATATGGGCCATATATAGTGCGTTCCGTAATATAAGGTTAGACAACATTTCGTTGCAAAGTAGCGATTGAGTTAGAAGATATGGACTTTTGTCACTAAAATATGAAAAACCGTGTCCTGTATATAATAGTTATTTGTCTTAAAATAAAATTTAACCTTTCGGAAATTTCCATTTTCAATATGATGTGCAGAACTTTACACCTTTTTAATGCTCTGGAGTTGGCAGCTCTGCTTTTAAATACTATGCAAATTCGTTTTTATTTCTTCTTCTTTTACTTGCTTCAGGCTTTATTTTTTTATTCGTGCTTCAATTTCGTTTAAGTTTTTTCTTCAATCAACTCTTTCACATCGCAACGAGTTTCTATGAATAGTTTGTGTGTGTGTGAAGGAGAAAAATGAAATGAGAACTGTTGACATTTGCATAATTAACACTTCTGTATGACACAGACACTCACACTGGCACAGGCACAGAAACACATGTACACCCTCACTTAGATCCACACTCCAAGATTTAATGTAATGGAAACAATGAAAAATAGTTGTTGGAATAGTAAATATTCGTTTTTTATTTTTTTTACTTTTAATTGGGCTCTAAAAAAATACAGCGATTAATTTTTACTGGTGTCAGAAGTGATGTTGTCGATTAAGTTATAAAAAAATTGAATATTTTTATTGTGCCAGAACGGATGGAGACAAATACTGGAGTAGTAGTCGTAGCACACCTCTAGAAGGAATTAAAGTGAAATGGAAGCAATTAAATGATATTAATTTAATAGGTTTTTATATCAAATTAAAAACCGAAATGACCATACTTGAAGGTATTTCCAAAAAAGATCGTTGGAGAGTATTTGTTTGTTAAATAAAAAATATTTTGATAACACTGTGGGAAAAAAAGTGAGATGATTCTGACAACGGCTGATAGAGGGGGTAAAAAACGATATACGTGTATTGGCGTTTTGAAAGCTTGCGTATGTAGGTCATTTTAGAGTGGGGTATTTACCCCTTTTGCACATTTTTATGATGAGTCAGCCTAGGAAAACTTGTGATCCTTACATTTTAAGTATGTTCAGCAATATTACTTAAAACACTATGAGGAACATTTTTGTGGAACATTTTAACCCTCTGCCTTCTCAATATAGGGATCTTTTTAATTCATTTTGTGCAAAAGGTTAAAACATTCATAAAACTGAAGTTTAACGGATCAAAATGTTCTAGAAATGTATTTGCCATAAAATTCTACTATAAGGAGGGACATTTAAAAAATTTAAATTAGAATCGGCTAAAAAAAGTACTTATTATTTTTTTGAAATTTCTGGTTTTATTGGAAAGGTTGAACTTTGCCATTTAATAATGGAACACAATGTCATTCATATGACTACCACGGCTGGTGCGACAATACCTCCTCCGATCAACCCAATTTTTCAGTAGATGGCCCAATGATGCCACCAACCCAAAATCCATACCAAAGAGTGATTCGTTGTGGATGCATTGGCTTCTCAATAGTCACGTGTGGGTTCTCGGAACCTCATTTGCGACAATTTTTTTTATTGACATAGCCACCGATATAAAAATAAGCTTCATGAAGGCTGAATCGATCTCTACTCGAAAAATGTCCGCGTAAATTTCATACAGTTTGCGTTAAAGACTCATTACTTTGGAATTAAGTTATTTATATTTTCCAATTATGTTCGAGCGTATAGCGTCCTATTTTGCAAATGTCAAACATAAACCTGAAATTACAAATAGAAATGAACGTTATTCTACCTTTCAAAGTCAAAGTAATCGGGTGTTCAAATTTGAAATGATCCACCCTATATAAATCTCTGGCTACACCAAAACTCAACTTAAATGTTAATTTCATGCTATTGGTGCTAAAATCTGGCCTAAAATTTAATTTTGAATGAAATGGAGTTTTTGGATGCTTTTTATGCAAATTGAATAGTAAATAGAAGGGGAACCAATATTCCATAAAAAACTAATTTCTATGGTCCTGGTTGACATTCTGGCGGAAAGCCTATATTCACAATTATTGCTAAAATCCAAAGACCAGACATTTCTGCAGTCAAATTTGAACTCAGACTCTTAGATTGAATACTAATTATTTGACATTGTCGGATTATGCAAATTTCTTGTTAACCCAAGACCACAGGATAGGGGTACACTAACTTTGTCATTCCGTTTGTAACACCGTGAAATATCGACCTATAAAGTATATACGATTGATCGTCATAAAATTCTAAGGCGATCTAGCCATGTCCTTCCGTCCATCTGCTGAAAGCACGCTAGCATCCAAAGGAAAGGAGCTAGGAGGTCCAAACCTTACATAAATCCGTCTTATAGTTGGATGGTATTGCAATTGGGTAAAATCGGACCAAAGGAAAAAATTTTGCCCCTACAAGGACTAAAAATACCCCTAATAACCCCTAATACTTAGAGTATTTAAATATGTTTTTTTTTTTTTCAATATATCTGCTTATATTTACTTGATATTGGGTATATACATTACAGCAAAAACGTCCATCATAAAGTGATTTTTATTCTTAGGGGGTAAAATGGTGCAAAGAGGGATAAAAATAGTACATATCAAACGATAACAGCTAGAAACACGAAATTCGGTTGCCGCATTCCTCTAATTGGGTAGATACATAATATAAAAGTATTTTTTTCAAATTCGTACTTTTAAAGGGGTAAATGGGAATAGAGGGATAAAAATAGTAGCAACCAAACGGCTGTATTAGAATAATGAAATTCAGTGTATACATTCCTCTGATTACGTAGACACGTAAAATGGAAGAATTTTTCGAAAATCGTACTTTTTGGGGTTCAAATGGAAAAAAGGGGATAAAATTAGCACCAGCTGGAGTTATGAAATTCGGAGTATACATTCCTCTGACTGCGTAGAGACGAAAAATAAAAAGTTTTTTTCCAAATTCATACTTTCAAGGGATATAATGGGTACAGAGGGATAAAAATAGTACCAACTAAACGAATACAGGTAGAATGATGAAATTCAGTGTGTACATCTCTCTAATAGCGTAGACACGTATAATAAACGGATTTTAATTAGTCGTAGTCTTGAGGGTCTAAAATTGGAAAAAGGGAAAAAAATGGTAACAACCAAATGGCCGCAGCTAGAATTATGGAATTCGGTGTATACATTCCTCTGACTGCATAGACAGGCAAAATAACAAATCCTAATTCGTACTTTTACGGCAAAAATTGGCTGAATCATCAAGATAAGTTATTTTGCATTATGTACGTGAGATAATGGATTTTCAAAATGTGTACTTTTGGAATTAAAATAGAAACTGTAGCACCCACAACCTATGAAGATTTATGGTATTAAAGCTTTTTTTTGAAAATATATATATAAGAATATTTATGTTTTAAATAGCTTGAAGTATTGTTTCGATATATATAGTGTAAACGTATTGGTAGCCTTGTCTTATAAGCGTGGCTTGAAATAATAAAAATATTATATTTATTTATAAAATTATTTTTTCAATATTTGTATTTGTATCTGTTTTGGTTTGGCTATATTAAAAAAATATTTATATTTTCCTGTAATATTACTGCACTTCTACGAAAATCGACAGCGTCTGTGGAATGCAATAAAGTTCGGCCCGGCCGAACTTAACGCCGTTTTTACTTGTTTGCTCTAGAAACCACATAATTTAACCGATTTTGATCAAATTTGGTACAACACCTCATATTTTAACTAGAAACATCTGTGACAAAAATGTGTCAAATCGGTTTAGATTTAGATATAGCTGCCATACAAATTTGACTCTTGACTTGAGGTTAACCGCTGTAGAAACCACATACATTAACCGATTTTCTTCAAATCTTATATTTACACCAGAAACATATATGGTAAAAGTGGATGAGATCGGTTCAGATTTATATATAGCTCCCATACAAATGTCGTTCACATTTTCAGCGAATTGAAATGTAGTGAAGTAGAAAGTGTTGGATATCATATAGTCGGCGTCGATCGACTTTAGCCTTTGCTTACTTGTTTTTTATTTGTTTTGAGTTGGCTATAAACTTGACAGCCTCGATGGAATGCAATCCATGGTGGAGGATAAATAAGGGTTGGCTCGTTCGAACTTAACGCTCTTTTTACTTGTTTAAACTTTAAGTCAGTTTTTACCTGTTGTCTACCTATCTTTTCAGGCAATTAAATAACACATTCCATGAGTGTTATGAATGTGTTTGTAAATATGTAATATATTCACAAACACACTCCCATGTACTGGCCTTAATTTTACATTTGTAAACCTTGCAGATTCTGATCTGATTAATCAACGACTCTCGAATCGAATAGTCAGTCATCCGAATGACACAACAAACAGACTCCTTGAAATGCATGTGCAAATAAAAAGTACAAGTACAAGGAGCAAGGAGCAAGGATTTAATATCCTGTTTCCTCGTCAGCAAAATGTTAATTTATAACACTTGAATAAACATTAAAATTTAACATGATCAGTGTGTGTGTGTATGTGCGTGTGTGAGTGCTGTGTAAATACGCTGATGTTTGCGTATAAATTTCAAGAGCCACAATATTGTTTTAATAGTTTTATTGTGAAATTGTAATTGCTTGGATGTATGGATGTGCTCACAGATACTCGAACACGTACACGTATGCACACATACACATGCCTGCATAAACACATGTGTATACAAAGTTAGTGGCATGTACATAAATGTGTTTGTGTGTGTACACAGTAAAGCCACAAAGGGTTTACAAATATGAACTGCATGTTTGTTGTTTTGGAAAATTATGTTACCGTGCGACAGTACTTTTTGGAGATGAAGAAGACCATATACACTTGAAAGAGGAGAACAGTCGTATATAGCAGAGCTGTGTAGTCATTTTTCCATTTGGTGATCTTCTCTCCTTTCTACAGGACTTTTTATATCCAAAGGATATATTTGTTTAAATAATTTATAATCGTACTTTTGTGAGTCATGCAGAGGCGATATGGGTATTAAATGAAAGTGAAGAATATATTTTAAACATACTTAAAATATCACGTTTCTATCTGAATAAGTTTAGCTTTAACAAACATTTCAAATTTCCCACTTAAAAATGAAAATAAATAATTTTTAACCTTTTAAAGGAAAAAAACTTAAAATAGTTATTAATGTTAAACTAATATAGATAGATTTTTTTGTTTTATAACATTGCAAATATAATATATCATCCTTATGCGATAACCCTTCGCGGTTCTATGCTCCGCACAGGGATGCGATAACTGCAAACTGATGACATTGTGATGATGTGCATATTTGTATATGGATTTCCAGGAATAAGGAAAATATTTTCCGCAAATATTTGTTTGCTCGAATGATATGGAATCATTGAAAATAGTTTTTTCATATTCTTCTGTACTCACAATAGTAAATACATCAACGCACTGCCACACATACAGGCTATAGGATCCCTAAACGTGGAGTAGCAATTTCATAAAGCAATTTCATATATCGGGATTCGACGATAATTGAAATAAGTAAGAAGGGCCTTAAGTTCAATTCAACATATAGATGGGAACACTTTCCAGAAAAGAATGGCAGTTGTGTCATGTCACCACCTTATTATGATTAAGTTTAAAATGTATGGATGCCGTTCACTCTGTGATTTGTTTTTTCGTTTAAAAGATCTCAATACAACCTAAATAAAGGCTAAGCAAGATTATACTCGGGGAGAGTGCTTCATCGTTTACAATTATAAAATATTGGACATTCCAAAAAAGTCATTGCATTGGTCCACCAATTGAAGTGCCTACGCTGGAAATGGTGAAGAAAATTCCCACAATCGTATTAGGTGGCCGCCGGATAAAAATCGACATGAAAACATAAAACTACAAATTTCAAATGTGCCTTCTTATGACTTGCGCAGTGATTTCAAACTACTGTTTTTTCGTGGATTCGACTGGCCAATTTCCACGTTGACTCTCTAGTAGTTTTCCTTTCGTTTTTTTATACCCTCCACCCCCAGGATGGGGGTATACAAACTTTGTCATTCCGTTTGTATCACCTTGAAATATCGACCTATAAAGTATATCGTTACCAAAATATAAAAAACATTTTTTGCAAATCTAGATTTTTGGTTATTTTAACAAAACACAACAACTTCGGTCATAAGAAGCAAAAATATCGATTTAAAAAAATGTTAGTTGAGTCTTTTTTATATTTTGGTAACGATATATATTCTTGATCGTCATAAAATTCTAAGACGATCAAGCCATGTCCGTCCGTCTGAAGCCGAAAGAAGCTAAGACGTCCAAATTTTCCATAAATATGACTTATAGTCGTAGATCAGTTGGGATTGGAACTGGGCGAAATCGGCCCAAAGGGAAACACTTTTCCCTCACAAGGACTAAAAATACCCATAATAACCACGACTATTTTAGAATGCTTAAGCTTATTATACCCTCCACCTCCAGGATGGGGGTATACTAACTTTGTCATTCCATTTGTAACACCTTGAAATATCGACCTAAGACCCTATAAAGTATATACATTCTTGATCGTCATAAAATTCTAAGACGATCTAGCCATGTCCATTCGTCCGTCTAAGACGTCCAAATTTTCCATAAATACGTCTTATAGTTGTAGATCGATTGGGATTGAAACTGGGCGAAATCGGCCAAAAGGAAAAATTTTTCCCTGACAAGGATTCAAAAAACCCATAATAACCCCTAATATTTAGAGTATTTAAACATTTTTTTACACTATGTCTGCTTGTACTTACTTGATATTGGGTATGCGCATTAGGGCGTACCTCAAAAAAAAAGTTCGCCGTACACCTTCAAATATGAAGTATTATTGAAAGGTAGTTTCAAAAAAAATTTTTTTATTTTTTTATGCCGAACGTAGGGGTCGCGCTTTTACATTTTTCTATATAGCTTCTGCATTTATAAACAGATTTTAAAGTGTGATACATCGATGTTTTTGTCTCGACGAGGCCGATTTTTTTGTCTTTGAAGTCATTGAGCTCAAGCACCCCCTTCTGGTACTTACCCATCATATCTCAGTTGCTACTACCCTAATGTACCACTCTAATATCAGAAAATTAAAGCTCGCATAAAATCATGAAACTCTTCCTAAGGAAGTATGTCGATTTTCCCAGCAGAAAAAGTGTTAAACTAGTTTTTTTCTTATTTTACCGAGAGCATTGCATGTATTTATAAGTTGTTCTTTGAATCTTCGATGTTTACAGTCGGTTGTCAAAGTGTAATACATATATTGGTGTTTTTGGCCCATGCGTTGCTCATCGGTGACCGCCATAGCTGATTCATGCACAACATGAGCAAAACTACTTTGTCACATGGTTTCCCTATTGCAAATCGTTTTACCTGTGAAGTAACGGTCTATATTTTATTGTAACAATAGAAGAAATTAGTTCAGTAATAAGGCGTTGGTGGCTCAACAAAGCATTATTAAATATTTAAATTTCCATTATAAAGGGTGATTTTTTAAGAGCTTGATAACTTTTTTTAAAAAAAAAACGCATAAAATTTGCAAAATCTCATCGGTTCTTTATTTGAAACGTTAGATTGGTCCATGACATTTACTTTTTGAAGATAATTTCATTTAAATGTTGACCGCGGCTGCGTCTTAGGTGGTCCATCCGCTTAGTCCAATTTTGGCATTTCCACGTTTTTGAGTAACAGAGACCCAATTGGTGCGAACGGCGACGAATCGAAAATTGGTGGTCATCATTAACACTGGCCGATACAGCTGCGATATTTTCTTCAGTTCGCACTCTACGTAAGCGTGTTGGTGGTTTAATGTCCAACAATGTAAATTTGGTGCGAAATTTAGTCACAATAGCCCGAATAGCCGCTTCAGTGGGTCGATTAAACTGACCATAAAATGGAAGCGCGCAATGAACTTTCTTAACAGAGCACGCATTTTGATAATAAAATTCAATGATTTGCAAGCGTTGTTCGTTTGTAAGACGATTCATGATGAAATGCCAAAGCATACTGAGCATCATTCTCTTTGACACCATGTCTGAAATCCCACGTGATCTGTCAAATACTAATGCATGAAAATCCTAACCTCAAAAAAATCACTCTTTACAACGATAAAAAAAAACTAAAAAAATGTCTTTTACGATCAGTGCATTAAACAACACTATGTTACCGACTAAGTACGATGTTATTAATTATTTCTTGTATCTGCGGCATAACACTAATCCCAATAGAAAATTGAGTGCTTTTAAACAAGAAGCTTTCAGAAGCATTACCCTTTTATGGGAGCGGGCAGGCATTCCAATTATATCGGTATCAGGTGTTCGTAAACGGTTGGATAAACTTCTAGACGATTACTATAAATTGGTTAAAAGTCCATTGAAATGCAATGTAAATGAGTGGAATAAATTGTTCTCAATTTCGCGTTGTAAGTGTGGCATAGAAAGAAATGTTCCATGCAGTTGCACCGCCTCTGATAAAATCACAGACGATGCGAAAGACTTTTTCATCGATCAATGGGGTCCACGGCTGATGACTTTGGATAATGTTTATCATATGATGTCGATGAAAAATTGCGGTGTTCAAACGTGCTCAATTGTTGCACCATCAAAAGCGGTATATACCGAGTTCAACAGTATTGGGTATCAACCAGGCAGCGATGAAGAGCTAGAATTTGAAGAAAATGTTGGCGATTCCTCAGAGAAGATTAAAACAACATTTACGGTGGCGGACATTTCTTTGCGTAATTTTAGTTCGGCTTTGGATCGCAGCGATACTTCAGTTCGCTACGGTGCCTTGCTTGCGACCATGTTAATAAAAGATTTAAAATTATCTATTGCCGCAAAAGCCAAAGAAGAGTTATCTGCAGAAACAGCCGAAAATATATGTCAGTTCTTTGAAGGGCTTATCATCAATAAAAATAAAATATTTCGAGAACGTGTGAAGTTCCGTAAGGAAGCAAAAGCGGCGGCCAAATGCCATCAATTATTAAAGTGTATCTCTTTCGATGGCAAGAAAGAGCCAACTTTGTAAAAAGTAACCGATGCAAATGTGACGCGAAATATTGTTTTAAATGAAGAACACATCACCATTGTAAAAGAGCCTGATTCCAAATTCATTGGTTATGCTACGCCCACTGATAGCTCTGCTTTGGGGATCCAGAGGAGCATCGTGGATTACTTGAGTCGTGAAAACTTCAATTTGGATGACTTAGTTACCATAAGTTGCGATGGAACTGCTACCAACACTGGGTACAAAAGTGGAGTCATTGTGAGAATGGAACGCCATTTACAGAGACCGCTGCAGTGGTTCGTGTGCCTTTTCCACTTCAACGAGTTACCATTTAATGCGCTGTTAAGATCATTGCTTGGAAAACAGAAAGGACCTGGAATCTGGCCCGGAAGTATCGGAGAAGGCATTCAAAATTGCATACACTACCCTGTAAGTTTAATATATTAATAGTGTTTCGTGTCCGTGTGTTCCGTATACTTTACTTGTGAGCATTTTATTAATTAATAATTCGCATATTTTGTTGCTTATTCCGTTTGGTCAGGTCAAACAAAATTTCGAACGCATTACAATGGGAGAAATGCCAGCGAACATAGATGGGTGGAATATTCGAGGCGACCAGCTTTACTTGTATCGTATGGTTCGAGCCGTTCATACCGGAGAATGCGATGAAAAATTAGCCAGCGAGAAGCCCGGCGCTATTTGCAAAGCGCGCTGGCTAACAACAGCCTCTCGAATTCTGCGCTTTTATATGACGTGTACGCAACCCTCGATGGTATTGGGAAAACTGGCTCAGTTCGTTGTGAAAGTGTATGCACCATTCTGGTTTCTTGTAAAAAGCCAACCACTGGCAATTCACGGAAGTCGGAATGTTTTCCTTTATATATGTTGGATTCGTCAGTTACCAAAAGATATTCAAGAGGTCATCCGTCCGTTCATTGAAAATAACGGATATTTTTTTCATCCTGAAAATATTTTGTTATCGATGACAACAGACCCAGATCAACTAGTGCGTTCAGATGCCTATGATAAGATTTTATCAGCCCGCAATGAAGCCACGGGAAGCATTCGACAAATGTTCGGTCCACCAGTTCATAATTTTATCAATTTTGATAGTGACTCATATTTCAATATGATCGATTGGAAACTATTTGAATTGACTGAGCCGCCATGCTTGCAGTTTTTTTTTGCAAGAACAGTTAGAAGCATTCCAATTTTCAGAAGAAATTATCGATTTACCAGGTTAGCACAAGAAAAACTTAATTTGATTGCTTTCTTTGCTGAACTCATTTATTTTCACAGATTATCCATGCCATTCTCAAAACACCGAGCGTTTTGTTCATGTTGTGCATGAATCAGCTATGGCGGTCACCGATGAGCAACGCATGGGCCACATCTTTTCTAAACTTGAGAGCCGCCAAAAATACACCCAACTTGAATCGCGTCGAAATATGGTTGATTAAAATTTTAATTGTACCTTAATTTTTATATTTATTGTTCTAAGAATTGAAATATGATGCGTAAATAGTAGAAGGGGGTTGTTGAGGTCAACGACTTTAAAAACTGAAAACCTGTTATGTGCGGGACAAAAACACCAATATATGTATTACACTTTGACAACCGACTGTAAACATCGAAGATACAAAGAACAACTTATAAATACATGCAATGCTCTCGGTAAAATAAGAAAAAAAATAGTTTAACACTTTTTCTGCTGGGAAAATCGACATACTTCGTTAGGAAGAGTTTCATGATTTTATGCGAGCTTTAATTTTCTGATATTAGAGTGGTACATTAGGGTAGTAGCAACTGAGATATGATGGGTAAGTACCAGAACGGGGTGCTTGAGCTCAATGACTTCAAAGACAAAAAAATCGGCCTCGTCGAGACAAAAACATCGATGTATCACACTTTAAAATCCGTTTATAAATGCAGAAGTTATATAGAAAAATGTAAAAGCGCGACCCCTACGTTCGGCATAAAAAAATAAAAAAAATTTTTTTGAAACTACCTTTCAATAATACTTCATATTCGAAGGTGTACGGCGAACTTTTTTTTTTTTACTTGTAACCTGGTACGCTCTAATGCGCATTCCCACTATAACAAAAACGTGCGCTATAAAGTGATTTTTACTCGTAGGGGGTGATGTGGGGCAAAGGATAAAAATGGTAGCTATCAAACGACAACAGCTATAAACACGAAATTTGGTGTGTACATTCCTCTACTTGAGTAGATACATAATATAAAAGTATATTTTCAAATTCGTACTTTTAAGGGATAAATTGGGAATAGAGGGATACAAATGGTACAAACCAAACGGTTGCACCTAGAATAATGAAATTCGGTGTATACATTCCTCTGATTGCGCAGACACATAAAATAAACGGAATTTTCGAAATTCGTACTTTATGGGATTAAAATGGAAAAAAGTGATAAAAATAGTACCAACCAAATGACCGCAACTAGAGTCATGAAATTCGGAATATACATTCCTCTGACTGTGTAGACACGAAAAATAAAAGGTTTCTTCCAAATTCGTACTTTCAAGGGATTCAATGGGTTCAGAGGGATAAAAATAGTACCAACTAAACGGCTACAGCTAGAATTATGAAATTCAGTGTGTACATCCCTCTAATAGCGTAGACACGTAAAATAAAGGGATTTTAGGAAGCCGTACTCTTAAGGGGGTAAACTATGAAAAAGGGGAGACAAATGGTACCAACCAAATGGCCGCAGCTAGAATCATAGAATTAGGTGCATAGACAAGCAAAACAAAAAGCTTTTTCCAAAGTCGTACTTTTTACATTTACGACAAAAATTGGTTGAATCACGACGTTAGGTTATATTGCATTATGTACGTGAGATAATGGATTTTCAAAATTTGTACTTTTGGAATTAAAATAGAATGGAAATACACCCAACTGCAGCACCCACTATCTAACAATATTTATGGTATTTAAGCTTTTTTGAAAATATATATAAGAATATTTATTTTTTTAATTGACTTGAAGTATTATTTCGATATATGTAGTGTAAAGGTATTGGTAGACTTGTCTAGAAAGCGTGGTTTGGAATAATAAAAATATTATATTTATCTAGAAAATTATTTATTCAATATTTGTATTTGTTTTGATTTGGCTATACTAAAAATTATATTTTCCTGTAATATTACTGCACCATGGTGTAGGGTATATATAGTTCGAACTTAACGCCATTTTTACTTATTTTTATTTAATAAATACGTTTCAAAAAAATGAAAAAATCTAAGTACTGCAATTTATACGATAGTATCGATACTATCGATTGTTTTGCAGAAAAAAATTTCATATTTTTGAGAGGTGCTGGTTTCGTATTTATAAAACTTTCCGTGTTTGTTTAGAATCGATGTGGGAATAGGCATAAATTTTTCCTGAATTTTTAAAAAAGGAAAATGAAAAATTTAAAAATATAAATATTGGCTCAGTCGAAGTCCAAGTATGCCAAGAGCTAACAAATATACATCATCTAGGCATCATTCTCATAGCATTGATTCCATCTATCTACTTATTATAACACCAGAATGTCCTAGAATAAATTATATTTAAAGCGATTTCAAGGGTCTATTAATACAGAAAATTTTTGTTGTATCACAGAAAAAAAATGATTTTTAGGGGTGTTTTCAGGAGCTTTCAGCTCACTGATGGCTTGATCCAGCGACGAAATATTTTCTGGATCATCATTAAACAATCCAATCATTTCTATGGGAAGACATTTTTTCATGACAACAACAAGGCCCATAAAATATATTTTATAATAATAAAATATACGTATAATGAAGGAGTATCACTTAAAAGGTCATTTTATTCTGTTACACTTCCTAAAACCGCAGAAGTTATATAGATTACCCAAAGTGTCCCCTTGCATTTGGTACCAATATCGCTTTTCTAGGACTAGCAGAGAAATTACAAAGATTTTTATACCCTCCACCTCCAGGATGGGGGTATACTAACTTTGTCATTCCGTTTGTAACACCTTGAAATATCGACCTGAGACCCTATAAAGTATATATATTCTTGATCGTCATAAAATTCTAAGACGATCTAGCCATGTCCGTCCGTCTGTCCGTCTGTTGAAAGCACGCTAGCATCTAAACGAATGGAGGTAGAACGTTCAAATTTTCCATAAATGCGTCTTATAGTCGTAGATCGGTTGGGATTGAAACGGGGCGAAATCGGCACAAAGTGAAAATTTTTTCCCTCACAAGGACTAAAAATACCCATAATAATCCCTAATATTTTAGCGTATTTAAGCATTTTTTGAATATGTCTGTTTGTATTTGCTTGATATTTGGTATGGGCATTCCCCTTATAGCAAAAACGTGCACCATAAAGTGATTCTTATTTGTAGGGGGTGAAATGGGGAAAAATAGGGATAAAAATGGTACTTATTAAACGACAACAGCTAGAAACAAGAAATTCGGTGTGTATATTGCTCTAATTGAGTAGATATATATTATAAAAATATTTTTTTTCAAATTCGTACTTTTAAGGGGTAAAATGGGAATAGAGGGATAAAAATGGTACCAATGAAACGGCTGTACCTAGAGTAATGAAATTCGGTGTATACATTCCTCTGATTGCATAGACAAGTAAAATACACGGATTTTTCAAAATTCGTACTTTTTGGGGTTATAATGAAAAAAGGGGATAAAAATAGTACCAATCAAATGATACAATGGGTACGGAGGGATAAAAATGGTACCAACAAAACGGCTACACCTGGAATAATGATATTCGGTGTATACATTCCTCTGATTGCGTAGACACTTAAAATAAACAGTTTTTTTTTCGAAATTCGTCCTTTTTGGGGTTAAAATGAAAAAGGGGATAAAAATAGTACCAATCAAATAACCGCAGCTAGAGTCATGAAATTCGGACTATACATTCCTCTGACTGCGTAGACACAGAAAATAAACGGATTCGTACTTTCAAGGGATACAATGGGTACGGAGGGATAAAAATGGTACCAACAAAACGGCTACGACTAGAATGATGAAATTCTAATTGCGTAGAAACGTCAAGGGGGTAAAAATGGTATCAACCAAATGGGCGCATCTGGAATCATGGAATTCAGTGTATACATTCCTCTGTCTGCATAGACACACAAAATATTTTTTTTTTTAAATTCGTACTTTATCTTTTACGGCGAAAATTGGTTGAATCATGAAGTTAGGTTATTTTGCACTATGTACGTCTGATAATGGATTTTCAAAATTTGTACTTTTGGAATTAAAATAGGTGGAGGGTATATAAAGTTCGGCCCGGCCGTTTTTACTTGTTTTTGAATAAATATGTCCTTCAAAAAATGTCAAGTCCTTTTAAACGCGAACTCAACCTGACTATGAAAATTGAGTGCAGAATTTTATATACATTTTCATGATCCAGAATTTGTGTATATGTTCCATGAATGCCTACCCAGTTTAATATACTTGTGCACTCGTGCAATCTAATGTAAACGCATTAAGGCTACACTACACTTCCGGTTTGGTCGTCGTACTCGCAGTCGCTTATATTCACATACAGCATCGCACACACCCAGGCAAATGTACGGTCGAACTAGCATCCTTTCTAAATAGTTGTGATATACTTCGTGTGTGTATGTATGTATGTGCTTTTGTTTTCGATTTACTCTTCCGTTTGGAGATATTTTGTATTGTTTTCACTCTTCTTCTATTTCTGGCTACACTACTTTGAGGATGATATGCATGTAAGGGGTGTGTGTGGCGGGAGGGGTGGTGGAAGCATATAGCTGTGGTTGTTGTGGTTTCTATGATTAGAGGGTCGTGTAAGGTCTCTAAACTAAACCGGACGCCAACATAACAAAACCCTCCTTCCTCATAGATGAGGTTTGTATATATTGCACGGCGGAAACGGAAGAAGACATTTTGTATGCTGGATTGTTATTAACGTGGAAGAGGGGACCCTCACTTCCTCTCTCCCTCTCTATCTCCCCTGCGTTTGGTTTCCCTTTTGAAACTAAAATCATTTAAATAATTTTGTTGAGTTTTTGAATAAAAATTTAATTTAAAAAACGGCAATTATTTTGAAATGTTGTTTGACGAAACAGTTCTTTTTTGTTGTTGGGTTGCTGTTTTTCTGTGTCACAGTAGCCCTGTTTTTTAAACAATGACATTTTAGTAACATGTGACAAAGGGGATACAATTTTTTGAGTTAATTTTGAATGTGGCAGTGTGGGTGTGTAAATTTAGTTTAGTTGTTATTCCAATTTTATATATATTTTAGTAAATATTGTAATCCAATTTATTTGCTATTGTCCATCTATACTAGAGGTCATTAAAGTAAATACAAGTTTGTATACATATTTATATAATACAAAAAAAATAATAAAATCCATAACATTTTAAATTTCCTTTTTTTCGTTAGAAATGAAATTTGATATTTTTGTGTTGACATTTAGTGGGAAGAAAGAAGTAAATACACATACTATGTCTATATGAGGGTTTCACAACACATTTATAAAGGGTGATTTTTTAAGAGCTTGATAACTTTTTTTTTAAAAAAAACGCATAAAATTTGCAAAATCTCATCGGTTCTTTATTTGAAACGTTAGATTGGTCCATGACATTTACTTTTTGAAGATAATTTCATTTAAATGTTGACCGCGGCTGCGTCTTAGGTGGTCCATCCGCTTAGTCCAATTTTGGCATTTCCACGTTTTTGAGTAACAGAGACCCAATTGGTGCGAACGGCGACGAATCGAAAATTGGTGGTCATCATTAACACTGGCCGATACAGCTGCGATATTTTCTTCAGTTCGCACTCTACGTAAGCGTGTTGGTGGTTTAATATCCAACAATGTAAATTTGGTGCGAAATTTAGTCACAATAGCCCGAATAGCCGCTTCAGTGGGTCGATTAAACTGACCATAAAATGGAAGCGCGCAATGAACTTTCTTAACAGAGCACGCATTTTGATAATAAAATTCAATAATTTGCAAGCGTTGTTCGTTTGTAAGACGATTCATGATGAAATGTCAAAGCATACTGAGCATCTTTCTCTTTGACACCATGTCTGAAATCCCACGTGATCTGTCAAATACTAATGCATGAAAATCCTAACCTCAAAAAAATCACTCTTTATAAATATATATAGGGGTAAATAAATATCCTTTTTGTGGTGTCTTTTGTGTTATAAGTACATACATACATAAATAAAATTGTATTTATTTAAGAAGAAGAAGGTGAGGGTTTTTGGATAACAAAAAGTGTTAATAAAGTATTAATGTAATTTATTTTAATTTTATTTATTTTATGAAATAACACCAAGAGCACAGTGTGACAAAACAAGCATTGCAAGATGATAAAGAGAATAAAGCGAAAAAATTGTGGGTACACATAAGGAAACATTTCGGTGTGATGTAGGTCAAAAGTAGAGTGTTTAGAGGAATTCTATCGGGAAAATAAAAATTAAAATTATATAATTTCGATAAAAACAACGCTTGATTTTCAGGGCATATCTAGGGTATCAGTTCCTATATCAGAGTATCATAAAGCTATAAATTTAAACAACTTGTAGCAATGAAAACAAGTAAGGAAAGATATAAACAGGCGGATACAACTTTATACAAGTAACTATTACACCGTGGGACAATAATACTGGGACATGAAAATTCGAAAATTCGAAAATCGATCAAACGCAGCAAAACTATATATTTTCTGTTTTCAAAAAAAAAAATTATTGTAGTTTTTTGTTAGTCCAAGAAAGAGGACACTTTGGACAATCAAATTAGTTTGTGTTTTTGTGGAGTTGAAAAAAATCGAAAAAGAGTCTGTTTAACTTTAAATTTTTCATTACTCTTTAAATCATGCAATAGAAATATTCGAAAAATATATTCTATTGGCCTTGCTGTTCTACTATACATATGGATAAATCTTGAGTGGCGGACGTAAAAAAAAACATGCGTACAAAATGTTTTTTTGCTCATCAAATACAGTTCTTCGACAGTTCTTTGAAATTGCATTTAAGTAGTTAAGTTTTTTTGGGGAAACATATTCGTGCCGAACAAAAAAAGAATGAGGGTGTGGAAGTCAACGAGTATTTGCATAATTTTAAGCAAATTTTGCACAGTCACTAGAAAAATTGGATTATTTGAAGATTTTAAATCTGCTCTACAGATGATTCATGGTATATCCATCTGTGACGGACATTACGCTTATCCCTACTATTTTTATGTAAATAAAACAACAATATTGCCTTAATTCAAAATACTTTTGAAAATATTATTCTTTCTTTTATTGTAAATAATTAAATAGATTATAGTCTTTAATCGAACGATCGAAATAATATATGGTTGTTTCTGCCTGTTTTATGAAAATTAATAAGGTTTTTGGAAAAATAATTAAAAATACGAGGTAGACAGGTATTGACCTGTCATTAATTAAGTGATAATTGAAAAAGTTTATGATTTATATATTTCGGATATAAACAAATACATGTAATTTAGACCATTTTTAAAGTCTGGCCATTTTTTGTATTTACCCATATCCAAATCTCATCATTGATTTAATTTTTATTGATACTTTATATAAGTACAAATGACGTTTTTACATATCCTTAAAATTGCACTTCATAAAATGAATTGTAAACCAGATAAGAAAATATTAAAGCAATCTTATGCTGATAGTTTAATAAAAATATAGATTTGTATACACTCCACGAGAGTATTATGTCTTTGTGCATTTGTTTGTAACACCCAAAAGGAAAGGAGATGGACCCATTGTTAGTTATACCGATCGGCTTAGAATTACTTTCTGAGTCGATTTAGCAATGTCCGTCCGTCCGTCTGTCTGTCCATCTATCTGTCCATCTATTCTTGTAATCACGATACAGGTCGCACTTGTCGACAGAACCAAATGAAACTTTGCACAACGAAGCACAAGAACGAACGCTTTTCAATTTGAAGAAAATCGGTTCAGATTTAGATATACCCCCATACGAATTTCACTCCCGATTTGATTCTTTTCACTCTAGATAACACATTTTTTAACAGATATTCTTCAAAATTGGCGAAACATCTTACATTTCAACTAGGAACATCTGTGGTAAAAATGTGTTAGATCGGTTCAGATTTATATATAGCTCCCATACAAATTTCGCTCCCGATTTGACTTTTTCCGACCAAGAAACCACTTATTTTCAGAGAATTTCTTCAAATTGAGCATAACACGTTATACTTAAACTAGAAGAACATATTGTGTAAGTGGGTCACATTCCATGCTAAGATATAGCCCCGATACAAATATTATTCTTGATTTGACAATTGGGTCAGGTCATATCAGCCTACGATTAGGAAACATACAAAAAGCCTTTCTGTTTTCATCTTTTCCAGAATAGAATTGTATTCGCATAGAAAGTGGAGTGTATTATACGCCCGACTTTAGCCTTTCCTTACTTGTGTTATAGTCGCAATTAGACCAAAAGTTAGCACAATAAGGTTTTGAGTGTTAAGTACGGACGTTATTTAATTTGAAGCAAATCGGTTCAGATTTAGATATAGTCCCCATACAAATGTCATTCAAGATTTAACTTTGATATTGTGAAAGATCTAAGGCAAAATGTAGAAGGTGCTACACTCTTTGTAGAAGCAAAAGAATTAAAATTCATAATTTTTAAATGTTATTTTAATAGGGCGAAAGCCCCCTTTTACAAATTAGACAGGAGGATAGTACAGAGAGAATCTTAACGAAGAAAATAAGCCCTATTCAAAGAAAATCTTATGGCCTTTCTTATAGAAGTACATCTCGATTTATTGAAATTCCCTTACTTCTACAATAAGGTCATAACTTTTATATTTACGTACAGATTTCCTTCAAATATATTCAGTATTATTTGTTTATATTACAGCTAGTTCCAGCTAATCTAATTTGTAAAGCTTGTGTTGGAGCTATTTAGCAAAAATTAAACAATCATGATTCTTTAAATTCGTTCGGGTCTACTAAGAGAGTCATAACTTCTTCATGTATCCGCAGATCTTTTATAAACCGTTTACATTGTCTTCTTCGTTAGAATGTTAGTTATTAAAAATAAAGTAAAATAATTTTCCCAGCTGTTTTCTATATTTTATGCTTTTTTTTCATACCAGCAAAAGAAAATGTTTTTTTTTTTTGAAGACTCTTCCTGGAGACTGTTGTGAGAGTGAAATTCCCAACATGTGCAGCCGTCATAATTACGTTTAATCGAACATGTAAGCAGGTGTGATTTAACTATTATTTCCAAAATTAAAATACAAACATTAAAGGTGCCTTCGGCAAAAATTAGAATTGTAGTAAAAATTAAAAAATATATAACAAAAGTTGTTTTGAATTTATGAATCAGTACAGAGGATAGATTTTTTTTCTTCCAGATCGACATTTCATGGTTTCACAGAAGGAATGACTACAATAAAATCTATCTTGTTAAACGAGACCCAAATTTATTAGAGAGCCTTTGAAAAGAAAAGAATCCACGGTGAGAATGGTATTTGGAAATAGACCTCTAGAGATTAAAATTTGTTTCAATATATATCAAATCATATCAAAATGTGGCAATATGACACAGTATAAAGGCCAGATTGTGATTGATCGATGCATTTGTTTTGTAAAATCCACAATAATTTTCACATATTTAGTTTGATTTCTGGTGCCTAATTCTCCTATACGACATGTCGTAAATTACTATTGTAATTTATACTATTTACACAACAAACATAAACCCAGAACGATAGTAGATTATGACATGAATTAGGTCCCTGCCTTTAGACGCTATGGTTCGCTATTTGCGATTTTTATAACTTTCTATTCCGTAAGGGCAGCAAATTTTATTCAAAAAACATTTTCACTGCATCATGCAGCCATGGTGGTGTATATGCAATATAAATGCATATTAAGTATGCGCACACAAGTCCTTTAATCTGTCTCTGTGGCTGGTAATTCCATTTTAATCTTCAATTTCAATTTAACTTGAATTCTTTGCGATTTTTTTTTTCAAATTGGAAAACGAAATATATTTTGTGACTTAACCAAAATTTGTACTACTTTCATGCTACTGTAACAAATTTAATTTCGTATTTTATATTTATCTTCAAGTTCTCTGCTCCTCGTACTTCAATCTACCTTAAGAGCATCTTAAAGTGTTTTTTATGGCTTTCTATGTCGTCGTTTGTTTGCTTTTTCCAAAAATAAGAGCGAAACAAATTGTTAATGTGAAAGTTAGCACAGTTGAAGGTCAAACAGGCAGATAGACACACACGCACGCCCACAGAATCAACGTCTACATATGTCCTGAGGATTATTTGTTTTGCATTTGTCTGTTTGCCAACCAGAAAATGTATTAACAAGAAAAACATTCGTGCTAGCCTTAGGTTGGAGAATTTTGGGGACAACATTTTCTTTTGGTGGAGATCCTATTGCGATACAAAGGTATGTATGTATCTTGGAAGGAGGATTTGCAAAAGGCACCACCTTAGCGGATGAGTCTTTTGTTATAACGTATGATATTCATAACAATAACTATCGAATAATCTTAAATGGGCCCTACTACCCATGTTTCCCACAATGAATATATTTATATTTATTAAAAACATTAAAATAGGTAGAAAAGTTTCTGTCGCTTGAACCTATAATCTCACTTTCAATGTCCATTCTTAGGACGTCCGTGTGGAACTTATAAACACTTTGGTTTTACATAGGTTATGGTTATGGTTATTATGGATGATACTAGAAGGGGCGTTCAATATATATTAAACATTTGCAAAAAATAGTAACAAGTTCTTTATATTATTATTAGATTTATTTATAAATTTTCTTCAAATAGGCCTACTAAAAAATAAACCAATATTTTTTATCTTAAATAATATTTTTCATTTAAACAAAAAAAAAACTCGTTGTCTACCAAGAGGGTCAAAACTTCTAAATTTATCGATAGATATTTATATCCTCCACTGAGCTTTTATGTCTCTGTGTGTTTTTTGTAACATATTTATTTCAAGTGAAGCGATCATACACCCATTTTGGCCCTACACTCTGATTTGGATAAAATTTTCCAAGTATAAGGCGAATAAAGCTACATTTCCTGATTTTTTAAGAAATAAGAAATTGCAGGAAATTGATTTTATATACAAAAAATGTACCTTCGAAAAAATAATTTTTATTAATAGTTAATAGTGTCAGTAAGGCGCTCTAAAATAATTATAAATGCTGACTATACATATAGTGTGGGAAATTTATAATTTGAACTACCGATTACTTTGACTTTGAAAGATAGAATTTATTTATTTTTATTTTCAGGTTTATGTTTGACACTCCGAGCGTCCCATGAACAAAATTGGGAAATATTAAAAACGTACTGGCAAAGTGTTGAATCATTAACGTAAACTGTAAGAAATTTACGTGGAAAATTTTCGAGAAGAGATCGGCCTTCACTTCTGCCTTCATGAAGCTCATTTTCATCTCGGTGGCTTTGTCAATAAGCAAAATTGTAACATAGGCGGCTGAGAGAACACACACGAGACTATTGAGAAGCCAAGGCATCCACAACGATTCGTAGTTTGGTTTGGATTTTGGGCTGGCGGCATCATTGGACCATATGCTGAAAAATTGGGTTGATCGGAGGAGGTATTGTCGCACCAGCCGTCGTAGTCATATGAATGATATTGTGTTCCATTATTAAATGGCAAAGTTCAACCTTTCCAATAAAACCAGAAATTTGAAAAAAATAATCTGTACTTTTTTATGGCCGATTCTAATTTAAAGATTTAAATGACCCACCCTATATAAATAATACTTTAAGTATGCTTAAATACTCTAAATATTAGAGGCTATTGGCGGTTTTATCATTCATGTTATGTTATGAAGGAAAGTTTTCTCTTTTCAATTCCAACCTTCCACACTGTTAGGGGAGCATGCACATGAAATTTATTTCCAGATTTAGCCGATTGCTGGATTTCATTTTTGTTCTACAAGTATGAATTTGAAAATTCAATATCTTCGGCGTTCACAGTGGAATGTACACACTTAATTTTACGATTCTAACGGGTGATTTTTTAGCTATTATCTTTTTGGTAACACTGGTTTAAACAGCTGACGCACGTTTCGTGTTTTGTTTCACTGTCAAACATCTTCAGTTTGGTCTATAATTTAACCATGAATCGTCTTACGAACGAACAACTCTTGCAAATTATTGAATTTTATTATCAAAATGCGTGCTCTGTTAAGAAAGTTCATCGCGCGCTTCCATTTATGGTCAGTTTAATCGACCCACTGAAGCGGCTATTCGGGCTATTGTGACTAAATTTCGCACCAAATTTACATTATTGGACATTAAACCACCAACACGCTTACGTAGAGTGCGAACTGAAGAAAATATCGCAGCTGTATCGGCCAGTGTTAATGATGACCATCAATTATCGATTCGTCGCCGTTCGCAGCAATTGGGCCTCTGTTACTCAAAAACGTGGAAATGCCAAAATTGGACTAAGCGGATGGACCATTTGAGGCGCAGCAACATTTGCATGAAATAATCTTCAAACATTAAATTATATATATACCGTACTATCGATTCAAATAAAGATTTCATGCATTTTTCTGAATTTTATGTGTTTTTTTTTTTTGAAAAACTTTCCTATAGCTTTTAAAAAAATCACCATTTAGCTGCAGCAGTTTGCTGTGTACCAATTTTACCCCTTATACCCCACTTTGTCCTAAAAAATCGCAAATTTGGAGAAAGCTTATTTTCATGTTTTCATGTTTCTAGCTGCAGCCGTTTGATCGGAACCATTTTCATATCCTTTCTCCCAGATTTCCCTAAAGTAAAAATTTCAAATAATACCTTAATTTTTCTTTTGTTTTGCGCATCTACGCAGCCAAATCGATTCTAGTTACAGGGAATTGATTTGTACCATTTTTATCACCTTTCTTCTCGAATACCCCTAAAAGAAAATAAAAATGATTTGTTCGATTCGTGCTACAGTCATATGCTTGGGGTACCAGTTTGATCACATTTATACCAGTTTGTCCCTAAAAGTACGAATTTTGAGAAAGCCTTTTATGTTGCTCGTCTAGGAAGTGAGAGATGTGTATAAAGCGAATATCATGATTCTTGATGTAGCCGTTGCATTGGTCTTTCACACCGTTTTCCCCAAAAGGTACAAATTTCAAGAATTTTCTTTATGTTGCGCGTCTAAACAATCAGAGGAATGCACACACCGATTTTTGTGATTCTAGCTGCAGCCATTGGTACTGACTACCAATTTTATTCATTTTTTGCCATTTTGACCCTACGACCAGCGAAAGATCGCTTTATTTTTCTAGTCTACGCAGTCAGAGCGAAGTATACGCCGATTTTCATTATTCTATTTGCAGCGATTTGATTTGTACGATTTTTTCCCTTTTCTCTCCGTTTCCCTCTAAAAGTACAAATTTAAAAATGTTCCTTTATTTTTCACGTCCATACAGTTAGGGGAATGTACACACCGAATTTTGTGATTCTAGCTGCAGTCATTTGATCGGTACCAATTTTATCCCTTTTTGTCCATTTTGGCTCTAAGCGTACGATTATGGAAATATCGCTTTATTTTTAGAGTCTACTTATCCAGAGCGATGTAAACACTTAGTTTAATTATTCTTTCCGCAGCTGTTTGATTGGTACAATTGTTATGCCCTTTCTCCCCGTTTCCTCCAAAAATTACGAATTTCAAAATATTCTTTTATTTTGCACGTCTATACAGTTAGGGTAATGTACACAACGAATTTTATTATTCTACTTGCAGCCATTTGGTTGACACACTTTTTATCCCTTTTTGTCCATTTTGAACCTAAAAGTACGAATATCGAAATATTGCTTTATCTTTCGAGTCTATGCAACCAGAGCAAAGTGTTCAACGATTTTCATTATTCTAGCTGTAGGGATTTGATTGGTACAGTTTTTATCCCCTTTTCCCCATAAAAGTACAAATTTCAAAAACTTTCTATATTTTGCACGTCTACACATTAAGAACAGTATACATAACGAATTTTATAATTCCAGCTGCAACTGGGGCACCAATTTTATCCCTCTTTCCACATTTCCCCCTTAAAAGTAAGAATTTTCCGAAATCTTTTTATTTTACAAGTACATACGATTAAAGGGATGCATATATACACCGAATATCTCCGTATTTGCTATTGTCATTTCACTGGTACCATTTTTATCCCTTTCTGCCCTATTTCAACACCTAAAAGTATGTATCACTTTATGGTAAGCGTTAGGCATCATTCGAATGATTGATTATTGATTCATTATATCCAATAATGCGACCAATACGTTATATTTACAAATTTATATTTAAAATTGTCTATTAATTCAGAAAGTTGGACGCAAATGCAATATGAAAAGTACAAGGGAAAACATGATTTTTAAAAGTGTTTTCAGGAGCATTTAGTTCAAACAATCCAAACTTCATTTGTGAGGGAGGCGGTGAGGTTGTGACCGCAGCACTTATTCCGTGACCCAGCCTAATATACCCTACTATTCTGTAGGTTGATATGTTCTAAAGACGTTTTCAAATTTTCAAATTTTTTGGTATTACTTTAAGTTCTTTTAAGAAGAGGCAACAACATCACTAAGAGCCAAATCTATCTAATATATTTCTATGCGCGGTTTTAAATCTTATAATTCGTTAAGTTCGCCTAAAGTTTTGTCGAGCATTCCGAGCAACGCACTAACTTCCTGCCCTCTTCCTCTTGACACGCGAGGCAAAACTTTTCGCTGAAGAAACTTTGAACAATTTTCTGTTGAAAAGTTCACTTTAACAAATATTTATGTGTTATTTGGCGCGTGTGCTATTCGCATCATCGAAATGGTAATAAAGGGCAATAATGATTTATGTATGACAGACACGTTGAGGAAACTTGGAGTTGCACTGAACAGCCTCTTTTGGCCAAAAACTCGCACAGAATGAATCAGCGCCATTAAGACTACTCGATAGAGGTGTATGAGAACATATTAAATGGTTGATTTTATTCTCAGTCTAATCTTAAAGCGCTAATGTGTACAAAGTTGGTATCAGAATGGACCTCTGCTGGCTTTCTGACTACAACTGCAACCTAACCTAAATTATGGATTACTTAAATGATGGATTTAATAGGAGCTACGAAACCCACTACTATCAGGGATAGTTTAATTTCATGTAAATGAAATGAAAAACGATCTACATGTTTTACAGATATATCTTCTCCGAGGTAAAAAAATGTTACAAAAAATTTATATTTGATACAAACATTTTATATAAACAAAATTGTATCCTAATAAAAAGCCCTTACATGCGAACTAAGTAATTCCAGCAATTATTTTAGCTTTGGAACACCCTAGTGTATTTAAACTATGTAACAAGTTTAAAAAAGGGGGCAACGACAAGTCATCCTTTCACAAGGATTTGTTTGTATTATCCTTAAATTGTTGTTGTTGTTGTTGCTACTGTTTTCATTTGCTGCAGCAAATGCATCACAGCACTTTGTTCACTGCTCGCTGTCCATGGCTGACGCTGTGGCCACAGAGTGCCAGGGGACTTAATTTACAATTTCCGTTCAAACAATAAATGAAGCAGCCGTTAGTGAGGCACGCACTACTTCTTGGCAGCTATATCCGCACGCACGCTCACACATACATATATCGTTGCCATGTATGCTCGAAATGCATGAGTATAAATATATGCGTTGTATGTGTAGAAGAGGGTGCGGCAAATGTTACTGCCCACATTTTAAATATAATAATGAAACTGCGTAATAACATGTATATTAGATATATAAAATACAATTCGGTACCTTCAAATCTTTTTATTTCCTCTTTCATTTCCCTTTTATATGAAAAACCCAATCAAAATGTTGGGTCTTTATTTATAATTTGATGGAAATATTTCACATTTGTCATTTGGGTGATTTTTCATAATAAAAAATCAAATCTGAATATCGTCCAATGGTGGACATTTCAATATACGAAGTCAGGGAAATTTATAAATAGAAATTGATGATTCGGTCGTTTGATGGGTACTATTTCTAACCCCCTTTTCTCCGTTTCCAATAAAGGTAAAAATTTTCAATTTATGATTATCTATCTGCAGCCAATGTTATCCCTCTTAGGCCTAAAAAGTACGAGTGTCGAAAGATCGCATTATATTTCGAATCTATGCAACCTGAGCGAAATATACACCGACTTTCATTATTCTAGCTGCAGTTGTTTAGTTGGTGCCAATTTTATTCATTTTCTCACCGTTTCCCTATAGAAGTAAAATTTTTAAAAATTACCTTGTTTTTCCTATACAGTCATGGGAATGTATATATCGAATTTCGTTATTCTAGCTGCAGCCATTTGGCCGGTACCAATTTTATGCCTTTATCCACAATTTCCCCCTTAAAAGTACGAATTTTTAAAATCACTTTATTTTACGTGTACCTGCTATTAGGGGATGTGTACACCGAGTTTCATTATTCCGTCTATTCCCATTTTACCCATTTAAAAGTACATATTTGACAAAAAACATTTATTTTACGTGTCTTCTCAATTAGACGAGTGTA
The DNA here is from genome assembly GCA_947397865.1 of Polietes domitor. Lineage (NCBI taxonomy): Eukaryota > Metazoa > Arthropoda > Insecta > Diptera > Muscidae > Polietes > Polietes domitor. Next base: position 54,533,019 of record OX377619.1, read on the forward strand.
CACTCCGAATTTCGTGTTTCTAGCTGTTGTCGTGTGATAGGTATCATTTTTATCCCCTTTTGTCCCATTTCAACCCCTACGTTTATGCTATAAAGGAAATGTGCATACCAAATATAAGCACACATATTCAAAAAACATGCTTAAATAGTATTTTCTGTCCTTGTTAGGGGAAACAATTTCCCTCTGGACCGATTTCGCCCATTTTTAATCCCAACCGATCTACAACGTATTTGGATCGGACATTTTAAATGTCCTGGCTCCTTTCGTTTAAATGGTAGCGTGCTTTCAACAGACGAACGGACATGGCTAGATCGTCTTATTACGATTAAGAGTATATATATTTTATAGGGTCTCAGGTCGATATTTCAAGATATTAAAAACGGAATGAAAAGATAGTATACCCCATCCTGGAGGTGATCCAATTTTAGGGCGATTTTTCATTTATTCTTGGGAGTAATTTCATTTTCCGCTTCGGGTCATTTTCATTTTTTTGGCCCAATTCTTGTGTACATTCCTCTAATTGTGTATATTTATAATTTAAAAGTATTTTTCCAAATTCGTACTTTTAAGGGATAAAATGGGAATAGAGGGATACAAATTATACAAACCAAACGGTTGCACCTAGAATAATGAAATTCGATGTATGCATTCCTCTGATTGCCTAGACACGTAATATAGAAGGATTTTTCGAAATTCGTACTTTTTGGGGTTCAAATCGAAAAAGGGGATAAAAATAGTACCAACCAAATGATCGCAGCTAGAGTCATGAAATTCGGAGTATACATTCCTCTGACTACGTAGACACGAAAATTAAAGGGCTTTTTCCAAATTCGTACTTTCAAGGGATACAATGGGTACAAGGGATAAAAATAGTACCAACTAAACGAATACAGATAGAATGATGAAATTCGGTGTATTCATCCCTCTAATTGAGTAGACACGTAAAATAAAGAGATTTTAGATAGTCGTGCTCTTGAGGGGGTAAAATTGGAAAAAGGGGATACAAATAGTACCAAACAAATGACCGCAGCTAGAATCATGGAATTCGGTGTATACATTCCTCTGACTGCATAGACAAGCAAAATAAAAAGATTTTTCCAAATTCGAACTTTTACGGCAAAAATTGGTTGAATCATGAAGATAGGTTATTTTGCTCCGTGTACGTCAGATAATGGGTTTTCAAAAGTTGTAATTTTGAATTAAAATAGAATGGAAATACAACCAACTGTAGCACCCACTATCTACCAATATTTATGTTATCTAAACTTTTTTGAAAATATAAATATAAGAATATTTTTTTTATTGACTTGTGTTAACGTATTGGTAGCCTTGTCTTATAGGCGTGGATTGAAATAATAAAAATATTATATTTAATTATTTTTTTTTTCAATATTTGTTTTGGTGTGGCTATATTAAAAAAATATATTTTCCTGTAATATTACTGCACTCCTACGAAAATCGAAAACATGAAGTTCGGCCCGACCGTACTTAACGCCGTTTTTACTTGTTTGTATTAAAAATAACTATATTTTTGGCGTTTTTTTTTCATATGAAAAATTACCAAATTTTTTATATATAAAATGACCCATTTGTTTGCGATTTTTCATATGAAAAATATGTTAGGAAAGGCTAAAGTCGGCATTGGCGTCTTTTATAGGAGGGATATTCTTCGGGGGGCTAGAGCCCCCTAATTTCTTTTTTCTTAAAAGTCAAAAAAATATTTATAGCCACGGGGATAATAGGTCTGTTTTTCTTTAAGACAACTAAGTTGCTATAATAAAATTTAAAAAAAAATATTAAAACTTCAACCACAATAAAAATTTCCGCCAACAGCAATATCAATGTGTGTATGTAAACAAATTTCAAAAAAAAAAAATAATTTTATTTATTTATGCCACCATGGCATATACACATACTTACATATGCAACTCAATGAGATGCTTTTAAGATGGAATGTGTACTTTATTACTTGGTGCGATTTTTTAAACGCAAATTCGGCAAGTGAGGTGTGCTTCTCGTTCGTTTTGCTAGAATCATTTCTTAAAGAGGCCGGGTTTGATGTTGAAAAGTCGCTGCGAAGCCACCTGAACGAAACCTTTAGACAGGGTGAAAGTCATGATAGTGATAGTCTGCAGCCAAGTAATAAATGCCACCATGCCATTTGTAAATAAATTTGCATTCTATTAAATATAGATGCAAAATGGTCTTGAACCAGGACAATATCCCAGTTCAAATCAAAATAATTTTATGTTAAAAATTTACTGTGTAAGATAAATTTATATGTATCGAGGCTAAGTCAAAAAATGTCAACATAATGTTTTTTTGAAAATTAGTTTTGATAGAAATATTTATATTGTAGTTGGTGACATTGTGATTTTTTGTGTTATTTTTTATTTTGACTAATTTAATTGTTATTAACGTTTTTGTTATCCCGGAAAAACAGCCCTAATATAACTCTGTACCCCTGTTCTGTTCATTACTGTTCAATACTACATTTATAGAACTCACTACCTTTAACGAATGTTCCTACAACGATTTGAAGCATTAGGGTGTTTACGCATGAATATGTTTTGTATTTATTTTCTCGCATACAGCTAGATGTTTGACAATTTAATTTTTAATGATATTTTGGCAAATAAACAACAATGCAAAAATAACTTTAGCAGCTGCTGTATCCCTTTTTTTGCGAAATTAAAAAAACTGATGAAACAACTTTAATTAAATCCAACCCTTTTTTACGTTCAACTTTTAAACTCATATTTTTTCTTTTTGTGTTGGCAATGATTTTTACCTTTTCCAATACTGAAAAAATTAAATAAAAATAAGATTGTTGTGTGACGCAAACAGTACAAATTGTATTATACTGATTTGAAATTCTGGGGAGGGCGGGGCCGACTATATGATACCCTTCACTTTTCTTCCCATTACAATTGCATTCGGGTGAAAACAGTGATATCAAGAACGATTTTCGTATATGTGTTCTCTAGAGCGGAAAAAGTCAAATCGAAAGCGAAATTTTTATAGGAGCTATATATATCTGAACCGATTTGACCCAGTTTCACCTTAGATGTTTCTATATAGTTGAAATATGAGCTGTTGTGCCGAATTGGAAGAAAATCTGTTAAAATATGCTTTTTCTAGATCGAATATAATCAAGGGAGCGAAATTTTTATGGAGGCTATATAAATCTGAACCGAAAATGGACCAGTTGCAGTTTCGATTTAAAATAAAAGGTGGTTTGCTAAATTGGAAGAAAATCTGTTAAAATATGTGGTTTCTAGAGCGAAAAGAGTAAAATTGGGAGCGAAATTTGTATGAGAGCTCTAAATCTGAACCGAATAGCATTCGTCCTCATCCCGAAAAACTTCGTTTTGCAAAGTTTCATTTAGTTCAAACAACAATTGCGGCCTGTACTTTGATTACAAGAATAGATGGTGAGGCGGACTCGACTCAGAAAGAGATTCTGTGTAATAAACGATGGGTCTATCTCTCTTCCTTTTGGGTGTTATAAACAAATGCACAAAGACATAATACCCTAGTGGATGGTATAAATATTCAAACTAATGTACAGAAGAGAGTAAGCTTAACTGAATCTCCGCTTGGGTCGGGTGAATTTCACGCCTCTTTTTCTTATGGGAGAATAAAACCCGATACTAACTTTTGCCACACCCTATTCATACGAACAAGTGTTGTTGAAAACTCATTCATGCATGCCAAGAGTTGGCCAGTCAACCAATAGGGGCGATGAAGCAGAATAAAGTGAAAACAGCGGCAGACTGGGGTAACAGCAAGACATTGTTTGGCCTACAGACATATATGAACATTTTAAACGGAATTAATTTAATTTAAAATATTCACTTTTAGCTTTTCTAACGATGTCCATGTTTGCTATTTTGTATCTTTAAAGGGCAAAGTATTTTGGACTACTTTGACATCCTAATCATAATCACTTTTATTGGGAATAAGTTCGACGTCACAGCCATTTAAATTTTATTCAGTCTATTAAAATTATTGTCGACCTTTGCAGTTCTAGTCTAGGTCTTGCAAGGCCACTGATTTCAAAGTCAATGAAAAAATGAGTATCATTATTCAGATGTGAAATTTCGTGGCGATTTTTCCAACATCCTCTGGGATGAAGATTTATTAAATATAAATATAGGCAGGACTATGTTTTAATAACACCAATTTTATTTTTTAAAACAAATAAGAAACTTGGCAACTGTTTGACAAAAATGATGAATGTTAAAAAATCTTCACCTGCACCACTCTGTGGAAGAGGGTATAATAAGTTAGTTTCACACAAGGAAATATAGGACTACATCTATATCGGCAAATCGTTGATAAGGTTTCTTATGGAAAAGGTATGATCCACCAATGCATGGTCTTAAAATTACGCCGTGGGACAAAATGAAAAAATGTATAGGACATAAAATGTCTATATAATTTTGAAAGCCGACTCGAAACATGTGTACTTACTGGTCAAGTTTATATTTAAATAGGATTGCTATTTTTAAAGAATATAATTATTTATAAGATGTTGTTAAGAGGACACTGTTAAATACTAAGACCCGAAAAATATATTTTTTCCGAAAGGAAGGATTACAATTTGAAAGGACTTTTTTCGACTTTTTCTGTTCCACTTCCTAAAACCACATAATATTTTAGATTGCCAAAAATTTCCTCTTTAATTTGCTAGCAATATCGTTTACTATTAATGTCCTTTTGTTATGTTTGCTGTTGACTTTCCGAATTTTCTAGACATAACCCTAAATTAGTGTAGCACGGTGTTATAGTGGTGTTTCTATTATATTATAGCCAAATTCCCCTAATGACTGATTCTCCCCAATGTACATATATTATAAATAAATTGTTTTTAAAACTACAAAAGTGTCTTCCTATCTGCCTTCCTATCCCTGAAGCACTGTGTGTGCATGGGTGCTCTAGAACAACAATAATATCTTAAAAGCAACCAGAATCCGTCTTAATGATATCCATGGCTCAGCGTCTTTGGTTGTGTTTATTTTTTTTTTAAATGATAAGGATGCAGTTGTACAAGAACAGCAACAACAACAGCAAAAATCAACAAGCAGGAAAATAAATTGTGTGTACTCATCTCGTATCTTATTTATAAAATTGCGTTTTTTTTTGTCCTTCGGATAAACGTATGAGTCTATTAATTAGAGTGGGTCGCTATTAAAATACAAAACGAATAATTCCGCAAACATCCCCAAAGGAACAAAGGGGAGTTTCAGGGGAACCATATAATTGGAAAAGGAACTTATTGTATAGAACCGACTCCAAATGACTAATAAATTTTTAGCGAAGCTGTGCAGGACTTTTTACTCATTTATCTTCTTCTGGCCAGAAAATTTAGGATTTCAAAAAACCTAAACTACTGTTTTTACCTCCCCTAATTTCCTTTAAAATATATAAGCCAAATACTAAAGGTATATTCGACAAAAATTGGAATTTTGATTTAAACTGGGATATCGTCCTGGCTCAAGACCATTTGTGATTTTTTAAACGCAAATTCGGCAAGTGAGGTGTGCTTCTCGTTCGTTTGTGAGAATCATTTCCTTAAATAGGCCGAATTTGATGTTGAAAAGTCGCTGCGAAGCCACCTGAACGAAACCTTTAGGCAGGGTGGAAATCATGATAATGGTAGTCTGCCACTATTAAATATAGATGCAAAATGGTCTTGAGCCAGGACAATATCCCAGTTCAAATGAAATATTGATGACAGACCAAAAAATACAAACGAAAAAATTGGAATTTTTGTAAAAAAAATATCTCTATAATATGTATATATAATTCGGTCCGACCGAAATTTACTTATTTTTCTACCCTCCACCATAGGATGGTAGATGATGTAACACCTTGAGATATCGACCTGAGACCCTATAAAGTAAATATATTCGTCATAAAATTCTAAGACGTTCTGGTCCTATAAAGTAAATATATCTTGATCGTCATAAAATTCTAAGACGATCTAGCAATGTTGTCCATCCCTCCTTCCGTCTGTTGAAAGCACGCTAGCATTTAAATTGAAGGAACCAGGACATCCAAATTTTCCAAGAATATGTCTAATAGCTGTAGATTGGTTGGGATTGAAAATGGACGAAATCGGTCCAAAGGGGGTTTTTCCCCCAAAAAAGGACAGGAAATACCCTAATATCCTCTAATTTTCCGAGTATTTAAGCATGTTTTTTTAATATGTCAGCTTATATTTACTTGATATTCCCTATGCACATTCCCCTTGTAGTATAAACGTGCATCATAAAACGATTGTTATTTTTAGGTGATGAAATGGGACAGAAAGGGATAAAAATGGTACCTATCAAACGACAACAGCTGTGTTCACGAAATTCACTATGTACATTTCTCTAATTAAGTAGGCACGTAAAAAGAGGTTTTTCCCAAATTCGTACTTTTAAGGGGGTAAAATGGAAATAGGGGGATCAAAATAGTACCAACCAAATGGTTGCATCGAGAATACTGAAATTCGGTGTATTCAATCCCATGACAGCACAGAAATGCAAAATAAAAAGTTTTTTCCCAAATTCGTATTTTAAAGGAGTAAAATTGGCACAGAGAGATACAACTGATACCAACAAAACGGCTACATCGGAATAACGATTTCTGCTATGTATTTACTTGATATAAGGTAAGTTCAATCCGTGAACAAAGGTGGCACCAGTGAAACGACAATAGCTAGTAAACTGAAATGTACTGAAATGAAAATATTGTGATTTTCGAATTTGGTACTTTTTAGGGGGCAAATGTGGAAAAATGGTACCGACCAAAAGGTTGCAGCTGGAATCAGGAAATTGATAGCCTATCACTGTATAGACGTGCAAATATAATGAAATTTGTGATATTTGTACTTTTTTGGGGAACGGAAAGAAAGGGGATAAAATTGGTACCAATAAAACTGCCGCTGATAGAATAATGAAAATCAGTGTATATTGCGCTCTGGTTGCGTAGACTCGAAATATAGTGCTATATTTCGATACTCATACTTTTAGGGTCAAAATGGGTAACAAGAGATAAAATTAGTACCGAGCAAATGGCTGCAGCTAGAATCATAAAATTCGGCGTGTACATTCTGATCTGATCATCTGATTGTGTAGACGTGAAGCATAAAGGATTTTGTATTTTTAGGGAAAACGGAGCGAATCGGGATAAAAATGGTACCGATCAAACGGCGGCAGCTAGAACCATGAAATTCTATTTATACATTTCTCTAGACACGTAAAATAAAGGCTTCTCCAAATTCGCACTTTTAAGGAAAAAATGGCGAGGTACCCAGCAAACGGTTGTAGATAGAATCGCAAAATTTGGTGTGTTCATTCCATTTTGAATAGATTTTCGATTTAGCAATATCCGTCTTTCTGTCCGTCTGTCCATCTATTGTTGTAATCACGATACAGGTCGCAATTGTAGCCAGAACCAAATGAAACTTTGCACAATGAAGTTTTTCGGGATAAGGACGAACGCTATTTAATTTGAAGAGAATCGGTTCAGATTTATATATAGCTCCCATACAAATTTCGCTCCCAATTTGAATTTTTCCGCTCTAGAATCCACATATTTTAAAAGATTTTCTTCAAAATTTACAAAACGTCTTATATTTCCACTAGAAACATCCATGGTGGTGAAAATGGGTCAGATCGGTTCAGATTTATATATAGCGCCCATACAAATTTCGCTCTCAATTTGAGTTTTTCCGCTCTATAAACAACACGTTTTGTCAGATCGTCTTCAAATTTGGCAAAACATCTTATATTTAATCTAGGAACACATGTGGTTAAAGAAAGTCAGATCGGTTCAGATTTATATATCGCTCCCATTCAAATTTCTCTTCCGATTTGACTTTTTCTGCTGTAGCAACCACATATTTTAACCGATTTTCTTCAAAATTGGCAAAACATCTCATATTTCAACTAGAAATACTCATGGTGAATATGAGTCAGATCGGTTCAGATTTAGATATAATCCCGATACGAATTTCACTCCCGATTTGACTCTTTTCACTCTGGACACCACATATTTTAAAAGATTTTCTTCAAATTTAGCAAAATATCTTCTTTTTCCACTAGAAATACCCAGGTTGAAAATGAGTCAGATCGGTTCAGATTTAGATATAGTCCCGATACGAATTTCACTCCCGATTTGAATCTTTTCACTCTAGATGCCACATATTTTAACAGATTTGCCCATAATATTCGCTACCGGCTTGATTTTTTCCTCCTCAGAAACCACGTATTTTTACCGAATTTCTTCAAAATGAGCATAACACGTTATACTTGAACTGGAGGAACTTATTGTGCAAGTGGGTCACTTTATTCCATGTTTGGATATAGCCCGATACAAATATTCTTTTCGATTTGACAAATTGGGTCAGGTCATATTAGCCTATGATTAGGAAACATACAAAAATTCTTCCCGTTTTCACTTTTTTACGGAATTGAATTGGGTTGGAAAGTGGAGTGTATCATATAGTCGGTCCCGCCCGACTTTAGCCTCTCAATTTATACATTCGAAGATGGCTGCCTATCTGAAGAATTATTTTAATATATAGGCAAGGACTATCAATAAAAACATAGTTTTAGTTTTTAGGCGTGGTCTTTAAAATTAATTAATTATTTGTAATTCAAAATAATAATAATGAATTATTACAATTTATTTATCAAATATAATAAATATATCGATAAGCAAAATTTTTATCATAATATTTTTTTTATATTTTACGTGAAGTCGACGGCCTCTAATCTGCCTGTAATACTGTGGAATGCAATCCATGGTGGAGGGTAAATAAATAAATTTTTTACTTGTTATAAATAATAATGTCAGACTTGTAACTTGCTTTCGATAAACTGTGCGACCCAGTTTAATATACTCACTTACGACACAACGTCACATACGCCTCGAGACTTTTTTGTTGTGTCAGTCTATGCAGCACTACGAGTGCGCGGACTATAAGATGATGGCAAAAGCAACGGCCAATGCAGTGAGTTTATCTTTTTATAATAAAAGTTGGCAGGCAAAGATGAAACATGAACTTAACAAAATATATGAACAAAAAGGCTCTGCATGTAAATTGTACATACATAGAAACGTTTGTATGTCCACCATAAGGACGAGTAAAAAGTCTCGTCCTTTTTCATTTCTTGTTTGGCCCAAACTGAAGCCTTGAAATAAATATAGTTTATCAAAATGTTTGTTGGTGCGTTTTTTTATTTTAATTTATATATATATATATTAATGTACATATATAAGTGAGTTCTGTTTGGCCTTTCTGTGTGGCTAGCGAACTGATAAAAGTGAATGTTTTTCGACCCGTTCGAATGCGAAGCAAAGGAAAGTTGCAAATGTTGGCAGGGATTTGTGAAATAGGTCATAAAGTTTAAAGTGATTTCCTTATGGAGATTTATACGTACTGCTCTCTGGCAGAGGCGTAAATGTGAAAATGATGCACACTTTCAAAAGGGCGGCCTTCAAAGCACCACAAAAGCACAGAGAAAAGAAGATTGTCGGAAAATGCTGAATATGCAAGTCATTAAATGAAATGTGGGCAATCTCAATTGGCAAAATTTGGTCAAGGACTAAATTTTGTTTTTCATCAAATACTTGTAAGTGGCCGCTATTTCGCTTCAGCATTAATACCAGTTGAATTCGGAAAAATGGACTTTCTATCGTACATTAAACAAGTCATAGGAATGTGCACAAATATAACATTTTATGATTGATAAAAATTTGTCCTTATAAGTGACTAATTCCATATGAAACGGAACAGAAATTTTGCTTTTGCTCTCCAATTTAAATATTTTTTTTCAAATTTTTACTTTTCTATATTGTGAATACTAGGTTTCATTACTTTAAGAATTTTATTGTGAAAGTTCAAAATAAAATGCCGAACTTTATATACCCTGCACTATGGATTGAATTGCACAGAGGCTGTCGATTTTCGTAGAAGAGCAGTAACATGACAGGAAAATTTAACTTTTTTTAATATAGCCAAACCAAAACAAATAAAAATATTCAAAAAATAATTTAATAATAGTGTTATTTCAAACAACGCTTATAAGGCAAGGCAACCAATTTATACATTTATCCATATTAAAATTATTAAACCTTAGTGTAAGTCTGTGTGTTTGTTCTGCAATCACGCGTAAACGGCTGAAACGATGTTGTTGAAAATTTCAGTACAGATAGATGCAGGTCTGGAAGGAACTATAGGCTATAGGGTTTTTACAAATTTGCTCTGTGGGCGGAGGGAGCGTGGCATTAGTGTTTTTGAGAACTAGAAGGCTGAAAATTGGAACATATATATTACGGACCACGAGAGAGATACATATGATACCGAAATTGGGATTTTCGTTTTGTGGCCGGAGTGGGCGCGGCCATAGTGTTTTTTCTTGAGCTAGAAGGCTGAAAATTGGAACATATATATTACTAACCACGAGAGAGATACATATGATACCGAAATTTGGATTTTCGTTCTGTGGGCAGAGGGGGCGTGGCAACAGTGTTTTTGAGAGCTATAAGGCTGAAAATTGGAACGTATGTATATATTACTGACCACGGTAAAAATCAATATGATGCAGGATTTTGAATTTTCGTTTGGGGGTGTGGCAAAAGTGTTTTTTTTGAGCTAGAAGGCTGAAAATTGGAACGTATGTATATATTACTGACCACGGTAAAAATCAATATGATACCTGATTTTAATTTTACCATTTGTTTTTATACCCACCACCTCCACGATGGGGGTATATTAACTTTGTCATTCCGTTTGTAACACCTTGAAATATCGACCTGAGACCCTATAAAGTATATATATATTCTTGATCGTCATAAAATTCTAAGACGATCTAGCCATGTCCGTCCGTCCGTACGTCCGTCTGTCCGTCTGTTGAAAGCACGCTAGCATCTAAACGAAAGGAGCTAGAACGTCCAAATTTTCTGTAAATGCGTCTTATAGTCGTAGATCGGTTGGGATTGAAATGGGGCGAAATTCCCTCACAAGGACTAAAAATACCCATAATAATCCCTAATATTTTAGCGTATTTAAGCATGTTTTTTGAATATGTCTGTTTATATTTGCTTGATATTTGGTATACGCTTTCCCCTTATAGAAAAAACGTGCACCATAAAGTGATTCTTATTTGTAGGGGGTGAAATGGGGCAAAAAGGGATAAAAATGGTACATATTAAACGACAACACCTAGAAAAACGAAATTCGGTGTGTACATTACAAAAATACACGATTTTTTTTCAAAATTCGTACTTTTGGTGTTAAAATGAAAAAAAGGGGATAAAAATAGAACCAATCTAATGACCGCAGATAGAGTCATGAAATTCGCAGTATACATTCCTCTGAGTGTGTAGACACGGAAAATAAACTGATTTTTCGAAATTCGTACTTTTTGGGGTTAAAATGAAAAAAGGGGATACAAATAGTACCAATGAAATGACCGCAGCTAGAGTCATGAAATTCGGAGTATACATTCCTCTGACTGCGTAGACACGGGAAATAGACGAATTTTTCAAAATTAGTACTTTCAAGGGATACAAATAGTACCAACTAAACGACTACAGCTAGAATGATGAAATTCTAATTGCGTAGAAACGTCAATGGGGTAAACATGGTACCAACCAAATGGGCGCATCTGGAATCATGGAATTCGGTGTATACATTCCTCTGACTGCATAGACACGCAAAATGAAAGTTTTTTTTTCAAATTCGTATTTTTTCTTTTACGACAAAAATTGGTTGAATCATGAAGTTAGGTTATTTTGCACTATGTACGTCTGATAATGGATTTTCAAAATTTGTACTTTTGGAATTAAAAAAGAATGAAAATACAACCAACTGTAGCACCCACTATCTACCAACATTTATAGCTTTGAAAATATTTTTGAAAATATAAATATAAGAATATTTATTTTTTGAATTGACGTATTGATAGCATTGCCTTATAAGCGTGGTTTGAAATAATTAAAATATTATATTTATTTATAAAATTATAATCAATATTTGTATTTGGTTTGGCTATATTAAAAAAAATATATTTTCCTGTAATATTACTGCACTTCTACGAAAACCGACAACCTCTGTGGAATGCAATCCATGGTGGAGGGTATATATATATTGTTATGTTTTTGTCTGGCGAATCAGGCGGGGTTCAGCTAGTACTATATATCAGGATGGGTCACGAAAATAAATTACAGCGGTCACCCCCCAGAAATGAAGATTGGATTGTTTAATGATGATCTACAAAATATTTCGTCACTGGGTCAAGCCATCTGAAAACACCTCTAAAAATCATGTTTTTCCCTTGTAATTTTTTTATGTTGCATTTTTGCCCAATTTTTTTTTCGATTTAATAGACCCTTGAAAGCATATTAAATAAAAAAAATTATTCCTGCCTTAGAATAACTCATTATTATAGGGCGTTTATATTAATTTTTTGCGGGGTTTCAAGGTGACAGCTAAAAACTCATATTTCTTGGAAACATTTTGTAAGAGGTGTAATGAAAATTTAAAAGGAGGAATCAATACCTTAAGAATGATGCCTTAATGATGAATAACGGACGATAAATGACGTCACCGACTCCATTTTTGGGAAATTATTTAATGCAGGCGATGGTTTTCACAGCCAAAATTTTGAAACACTCTTTACAAAAATGAGCGCTGTGGCGTCAATTTCCTTCCGTTTTTCATCATTTAGGCATCATTCGAAAGGTATTGACTGCAGCTATTTATTTAACATATGAAACACATAGTTTTCACTTCAGTCACTGTGAAAATCCACAAAAAATTACTATGAACGTCCAATAATTCGATCAATAAGTAACTCTAAGACAAGAATCAAAATTTACATTTAAAGTGCTTCCGAGGGTCTATTATTTTAGAAAAAATATAACACAACAAAAATACACCGGAAAAGCATAATTTTTAGGGTTATTTTCAAAATTGTTAAGCTCACAGATGACTTGATCTAGGAACGAAATATTTTGAAAATCATGATTAAACAATCAAAACTTTATTTTCGTGGGGTGACTGGAACTTGTTTTTCCATTTGTATGGACGGCGACCCAGTCTACTATATATATCGAAATAATATTTCAAGTTAAATCAAAAAACAAGTAAGGAAAGGCTAAAGTCGGGCGGGACCGACTATGTGATACACTCCACTTTCTATCCGAATACAATTCAATTCGTTAAAAAATTGAAAACGGGAAGGATTTTTTTAGGTTTCCTAATCATAGGTTAATCTGACCTGACCCAATTTGTCAAATCGAGAGGAGTATTTTTATCGGGGCTATATCCAAACATGGAATGATGTGACCCACTTACACAATAGGTTCTTCCAGTTCAAGTATAACGTGTTATGCTCAATATGAAGAAATTCTCTGAAAATACGGTTTCTGGGGGGAAAAAGTCAAGCTGGGAGCGAATATAAATATAAAGCTATATATAAATCTGAACCAATCTGACCCATTTTCACCATGGGTTTTTCTAGTGCAAACATTAGATATTTTGATAAATATGAAGAAGATCTGTTAAAATATGTGGTATCTAGAGCACTAAAAGTATAATCGGGAGCGAAATTTGAATTTGAACCGATCTGACCTATTTTCACCAGAGGTGTTCCTAGTTTAAATATAATATGTTCTGCCAAATTTGAAAACAATCTGATAAAATATATTGTTTCTAGAGCAGAAAAAGTCAAAGCGAGAGCGAAATTTGAATAGGAGCTATATATAAATCTGAACCGATCTGACCCATTTTTATCATGGGTGTTCCTAGTTTAAATATAAGATGTTTTGTCAAATTTGATAACAATCTGATCAAATATATGGCTTCAAGAGCGGGAAAAGTCAAATTGGGAGCGAAATTTGTATGGGAGCTATATATAAATCTGAACCGATCTGACCCATTTTTATCATGGGTGTTTATATTGGAAAAATAAGGTGTTCTACCAAATTTTAACCAAATCTGTTAAAATATGTGGTATCCCGCGTGAAAAGAGTCAAATCGGGAGTGAAATTCGTATGGTGGCTATATCTAAATCTGAACCGATTTTCTTCAAATTAAATAGCGTTCGTCCTTGTCCCGAAAAACTTCTTTGTGCAAAGTTTCATTTGATTCTGGCTAAAATTGCGACCTGTATCGTGATTACAAGAATAGATGGACAGACGGACAGACAGACAGACAGACAGACAGACAGACGGACATTGCTAAATCGATTCAAAAAGTGATTCTAAGTCGATCGGTATACTTAACAATGGGTCTATCTCGCTTCCTTTTGGGTGTTACAAACAAATGCACAAACACATAATACCTTCGTGGAGTGTATAATAACTATAGGACAGCAGCCTTCAAAAAAGCCTAAATACCAGAAATATTGGTAGACAGAGGGTTCTACAATTGGTTGTATTTCCATCCTATTTTAATTTGAAAATTAATTGTATCTCACGTACACAGTGCAAGATAACTAACTTCACGATTCAAACAATAAAGAAAAAATTGCGAATTTGCAAAAATCTTTTTATTTTTCTTTTCTATTATTCTAGGTGCATCCATTTGGTTGGTACCACTTTTTCCCTCTATTCCCATTTTACCCCCTTAAAAGTACGATTTTCGAAAATCTCTTTATTTTACGTGTGTACGCAATTAGAGGGATGTACACACCGAATTTCTCCAATCTAGCTGTAGCCGTTCAGTTGGTACAATTTTTATCCCTCTGTTCCCATTGTATCCCTTGAAAGTACTAATTTGTATTTTTTGTCAACGCAGTAAGAGGAATGTATACTTCAAATTACATGAATCTAGATGCGGTCATTTGGTTGGTACAATTTGTATCCCCTTTTCCCATTTTAACATAAAAAAGTACGAATTTGGAAAAATCTCTTTTATTTTACGTGTCTACGCAATCAGATGAATGTATAGACAGAATATCATCATTTTAGGTGGTACCATTTTTATCCCCCTAATCCCATTTTACATTCCCTTAAGAGTATAAATTTGGAAATAATACAGTTCTAAAATGTATCTACTCAATTAGAGGAATGTACACTCCGAATATCGTATGACGATCAAGAATATATATACTCAGGTCGATATTTCAAGGTGTTACAAACGGAATGACAAATTTCGTATACCAACATCCTGGAGGTGGAACGAAATTCCGATGTTTTCCAATTTTCCATGAACAAATTCTGCAGCTGAATTTTGTTTTACTAATTTTTCATCGTTAATATTCTATAAGGTCGGTTTTTAATTAGAAAAAAGCTAGACTTTATGGAACGCACTCCATGATGGAGGATATCCACAATTAAGGTCATCTTTACTTGTTTAACATTGCCATGCCTGCACTAATAAAACCAAAGTGTAACTATTGTCTCAATGTTATCCCTTTCTTAACCTTCCATGCCACTCAAAGAGGAAAGCTTAAGAAAATAATCCAACAAATTCCCTACAACTTCCTTAGTAATTTCCCTACCTGTTTAGGGGGAAATTCACTCGGTTTCATATTCATTTGGCATACTAGTCGCCATAATCATTATCATCATCGTAAAACTTTGACTTGGTTGCTCCCTTCCCCACTTAATTTTTACAAAAAAATGAGCTGAAATTTCTTGTTAAGCTGCTTAACTATCCCGGTCATAATAAGCAACTGTACTTTGGCAACTGTTTAGAGAAATTTTTGCTTTGCTTTGCTTTCTGTTTTTTTTTTTTGCTCCACAACTTTTGGTTTTGTTGCAACTCTTTAAATTTTGGGGGAGATTGTTCGTAATTGAAGATAAGATGATGACTTCAAAGTGGATGTTCATGATACGTGCTGTGAATGAAAGCCAAAAGAACTTTTTAAAGATGTGGATAGTTGGAAAATTTGTTTGTGCTGCAGGGAAGTTCAAAAATATCTCGGCGCAGCCTAAAACGCTAAGATTTTTATCGATTTTCTCAATTACTTCTTGTTGGATGGAATAAGAGAAACAAATTTTTAACATTGGGGTCGCATAGGAATTTTAAATGGAATTTTAAGGAAATATGCATAATTTGCAGATCCCTTAAGAATTAAATTCGTATTTTACTATGCACACTAATAGACAAGTTGTTGGAGATATTGATATCAAATCATAAGATACATAAGCCCAATAATACATTAGGGTTTGTTCTCCCGGTTCTGTTGAAGTAATGATAAAACACTAACATTAAAACCGTTTTGTCGCTATGTTTGCCATTTAACATTTTTAATTTGAACTAGCGATTACGTTGACTTTGAAAGGTAGAATAACATAAATTTTTATTTTTATTTTCAGGTTTATATTTGACAGTTGCAAAATGGGACTCTATACGCTCGAACAAAATTGAGAAATATTAAAACTTACTTCCAAAGTATTGAGTCTTTAACGCAAACTGTAAGAAATTTACGTGGAAATTTTCGTGATGAAGCTCACTTTCATCTCGGTGTCTATGTCAATCAGCAAAATTGCCGCATATGGGGTTAAGAGAACCAACATGTGTGGAGAATCCAATGCATCCACAACGAGTTGGTGTGGATTTTGGGCTTTACTGAAAAATTGGGTAAATCGGATGAGGTACTGCCGAGCCTGTCATGGTAGTCATATGAATTATATGGTATTCCATTATTAAATGACAAGGTTCAACCTTTCCAATAAAAACAGCAATTTGAAAAAATAATCATAACTTTTTTATAACCGAGTCTAATTTAAATTTTGAAATGATCCACCCTATAGTTTGCTCTACTATGCTCGAAAATTCGTACTTTGCATTTATCGTTGAAAAAGAAAATCGGGCACAATATATGGTTTCTAAAGCGGAATAAGTCAAATCGGAAGCGACATTTGTATGGGAGCTATATCTAAATCTGAACCGATCTAACCCACTTTCAGCATAGGTGTTTCTAGTTGGATTATAAGATACTGTGCTAAATTTAAAGAAAATCGGGTACAACATATGGTTTCTAAAGCGGAAAAAGTCAAATCGGTAGTGACATTTGTATGGGGGCTATATCTAAATCTGACTCGATCTAACCCGCTTTCGCCACAAGTATTTCCAGTTAGATTATAAGGTTTTATGCCAAATTTGAAGGAATCGGGTACTATATGTGCTTTATAGAGCGGAAGATGTCAAATCGGTAGCTTCATTTGTATGGGGGCTATATCTAAATCTGACTCGATCTAACCCGCTTTCGCCACAAGTATTTCCAGTTAGATTATAAGGTTTTATGCCAAATTTGAAGGAATCGGGTACTATATGTGCTTTATAGAGCGGAAAATGTCAAATCGGGAGCGACATTTGTATGTGGGCTATATCTAAATCTGAACCGATCTAACCCTCTTTCGCCACAAGTATTTCCAGTTAGATTATAAGGTTTTGTGCCAAATTTGAAGAAAATCGGGTACTATATGTGCTTTATAGAGCGGAAAATGTCAAATCGGTAGCGACATTTGTATGGGGGCTATATCTAAATCTGAACCGATTTGCCTCAAATTAAATAGCATTCGTCCTTGATCCACAAAACTTACTTGTACCAATTTTTGTTAAGATCCGACTTTAATTGCGACCTGTAATTTGATTCCTGGGTGTTACAAACAAATGTACAAAGACATAATACTCTCGTGGAGTGTATAAAAATTGGGGCCCATTTGTAAGGGAGCTACATTGAAAAGTACACCCATATAAATCACATTCAAAATATGTATTTTTAATTGAAATATAACATGATCTGCAAAATTTTATCAAGATCCGATGTAAGATGTGGGTTCTAGAGCTTTATAGGTGTAAACTGGGACCCCATTTGTAGAGGGGCTATACCAAAGCTTGTACCCATATAGTTGACTTTCATAGTAGTTGTTTCATGATCTGCAAAATTTGATCAAGATTCTATGTAATTGTGCTCTTTAGATTAGGAAAAGCGTAAATTGGAGGTGCATTTGTAAGGGGGCTTTTTCAAAACATGGACCCATGAAGTCCACTTTCACACTATATGTTTCTAGTTCAAATATAATTGGACAAAACACATAGGTTTCTTATACTGTTTTGTTCCATACATCATTTTAGGATTTTTTTAGAGTTAGCAAGTTTTTTTGTATCATATTTAAAGATAAGTAATCACAATTTTCTTGTATCTCCACTGATTTTCGATATATTTAGTTACTTAAAGGGGACCTACTACCACCACCATATAAATACTTTAAAAACGTTTTTCTCCAATATAAGAAAATAGTATAAAGCCGACGATATATCGCTTGTAAGTTTCTTCTTTTTAAATCAGGTGATAAACTCAAAATCGATTCATAATCAACTGCGTTACAGGCGCAAAGATACGCAAAACCGATTTTGGTCCTATGTTAAAACTTTCCCAAACAGAATCTTCTTTCAGTCCAGACAAATGCTATCACTTCCCAGGGGTTTCTACTGTGTTATACACAAATCCATATTATGTTAGATTTGCAAAACACGAATTCGTAGTATACTTGACACATTGCTCCATGTTTGGCTAAAGTCCCCATAAAATAACCTCTCTGCAGATTTTATTTACATAAATCATCAGGTTCCTAGTTTTCACTTTCGATTCACGAAATCTTTTGAAGCCATTTTCAGAATTTATTACGGATTTAAATAAAATAAAACTTCTCATTCACCTTCCCTAGCCACCTCTCTTTAAATTATAACCTCCACTTTCTCTCTGTTCTCTGTCCACTTTCCAATTAAGTCATATAACATGATTCAAATTTTACGATTCAATTTTCCCCATCATCATAATAAAATATCACCTGAGTTCCATGTGGTGGTGGTAGTGGTGGGAGGGATGTGAAATATGTTCATCCCTTTTTGCCGTCAGCCCGTTGAATTGATTTATTTTCATTATCCTTTATCCCTCTACATCCGTCTGGAAGTTTTACGAGACTGGAGGATTTTCGGTGTTAGCGTTTTTATAGTCACCGTAATTGCGTTTTCATGCATGTCAGAGTGTCGCTGTACGACTTTAGAGCAGATGATAAAATTTACATATTTTTATTATTATTATCAAAGTTTGATGTTTCGGTTGATGAAAGCAGTGCCCGACTTGGCGGTCTGTGGTTTATGGCGACATGGAAGAAAAAACAGAAAAACAAAGCGCCGGGAAACGAAGAATAAGACATCACAAGCAATTTAAGGTGATTTATCACCGTGTTTGGACAGGGATTCATTTAATATGATAATTTTCAGGTGATACCCTTGAACTTGCCAACTGGACTAATTCTATTAAAGGATGATGATGTAGCCAAACAAAATTTCTCTGTCTGGTCATATAAGGAAAGCTTCAATTTAGCAACCTAGGCCGGCAGCAAATATGGTCAAGTAGTGATCGTGTGGACTAATCAGGCAAATCTGGATACTAAGGTGCATCTATGTGCGATAAATCTATTCGCAATAGTGAATAAACTTTAACGTAAGAAGAAATCTATTTAAAGAAAAACTTCATTTGATAAAGGAAAATAAGTAAAAACGACGTTAGGTTCGGCCGGGTCGAACATTGCATTTTATAGAGGCTGTCGATTTTCGTAGAAGTGCAATAATATTACAGGAAAATATATACATATATTTTTTGAATATATATATATATATATATATATATATATATATATATATATATATATATATATATATATATTCATGATTCAACAAATTTTTGCCGTAAAAGTAAAAAGTACGATTTTTTTTTTTTTGCGTGTCTATGCAGTCAGAGGAATATATGCACCGAATTCCATTTGGTTGGTACCATTTTTATCCCCTTTTTCCTATTTTACCCCCTTAAGAGTACGACTTTCTAAAATCTCTTTATTTTACGTGGCCACGCAATTAGATGGATGTACAAACCAAATTTCATCATTCTAGCTGTAGCCGTTAAGTTGGTACTATTTTAATCCCTCTGTACCCATTGTATCCCTTGAAAGTACGAATTTGGAAAAAACTTTTATTTTTCGTGTCTACCCAGTCAGAGGAATGTATACTCCGAATTTCATGACTTTAGCTGGGGTCATTTGGTTGGTACTATTTTTATCCCCTTTTCTATTTTAACACCAAAAAGCACGAATTTCGAAAAATCCGTTTATTTTACGTGTCTACACAATCAGTGAAATGTATACACGGAATTTCATTATTCTAGGTGCAGCCGTTTGGTTTGTACCATTTTTATCCCTTCTTTATTCCCATTTTATCCCTTAAAAGTACAAATATAATATATAATTTCATATTATGTACCTACTCAATTAGAGGAATGTCCACAGCGACTTTCGTGTTTCTAGCTGTTGTTGTTTGATATGTACCATTTTTATACTTTTTTGCCCCCATTGCACCCCCTACGAATAAACATCGTTTTATGGTGCACGTTTTTGTTATCGGGGGAATGCGCATACCCAATATCAAGTAAGTACAAGCAGACATATTGAAAAAATATGCTTAAATACTCATTAAATATTAGGGGTTATTATGGGTTTTTTCAGTCCTTGTGAGGGAAAAATTTTTCCCTTTGTGCCGATTTCGTTTCAATCCCAACCGATCTACGACTATAAGACGTATTTATGCAAAATTTGGACCTCCCAGCTCCTTTCGTTTAGATGCTAGCGTTCTTTCAACAGACGGACGGACAGACGGACGAACATGGCTAGATCGTCTTAGAATTTTATGACGAGGTCGATATTTCAAGGTGTTACAAACGGAATGACAAAGTTAGTATACCCCCATCCTGGTGGTGGAGGGTATAAAAATTAAATCAAAGAGGGGATAAAATGGTACCAATCAAACGAAAACATGAAATAAAGTGATTTTTCAAAATTCGTACTTTTAAGAGGAATATATGGAAAACGGGATACAATTGGTACCAATGATAGAATCATCATATTCGGTGTGTACATTTATCTGACTATACGGACGTGCAAAATAGAATTTCTGCAATTTGAATTTTTAGGGGTAAAACGGGCGAAAGGTGATAAAACTCTCTGTAGCTAGAATAATGAAAATTGGTCAATACTTCGCTATGACTCGAAAAGTAAAGTCAAAATTGGCTTTTTAGAGTCAAAACAGACAAAAAGGGATAAAACTGATACCTAAGAAATGACTGTATAAAATTCGTCGTGTATATTCCTCTGTCTGTATAGGGGTGCAAAATAAAGAATTTTTAAAATTGTAACCTTTAGAGGTTCAAATGGCTGCAGCTAGAATCATAAATTTAAATCCGAAATAGGTCCAGAGGGAAAATGTTCGCCCCTATCATTGTCATTTGTCATTATGCCGCCAAAAAGCTTTCCACGCCAATTTTTTCAAGACTTCAGAATTTTGTATTACACTTGAAGTATTATTTTGATATATGTATATTAAGCTGGGTCGCTCGACATACAAATGGAAAAACAATTTCCACGTAAATAAAGTTTGGCTTGTTTAATGATGATTTGCAAAATATTTCGTTCCTACATGAAGCCGTCTGTGAGCTAAACGCTCCTGAAAATGTTCTTAAAAATCAATTATAATTTTTTTCATGTTGCATTTTGTCCATTTTTTTTCTGAATTAATAGAACATTGAAAGCACTTCAAATATAAAATTTCTTATCTTAGAGTATCTTTTTGATCGAATTATTGATCGTTTACAGTATATTTTTGAGTTTTTTCATAGTGACAACTGAAAACTTTTTCGTATTAAGTGGTAGTATTTTATAAAAAAAAAAATAAATAGCTGCATCCAATAGCTTTCGAGCGATGCCTATACGATGAACATGGGATGACGATGGGATCCCACATGAATCGCCTCTCTCTCTATTATTCCAAACAGAAAATATCGATCTCAACTTCTCAATTTCGCAAAGATTTTTTCATAGAAATTGTTTTTTGTAGGAAATGAAGGCAAATATTGAAGAAAATATTGTTCCGAAATACATTTTTGGACGGAATTGAATATTATTATAGTTTCTGAATACGAATTTTGATTTTTTTCTAAATCATTAAAATTGTATAACCACCACTAGGGTATTATGTCTTAGTGCACATATTTGTAACACCCAAAAGGAAGCGAGATAGACCCATGGTTTTTATGCTGATCGACTTAGAATCTCTTCTGTAATCGAAACTCTACGTCTGTCTGGCTGTCTGTTTGTCCATCTATTCTTGTAATCAAAGTTAGTTTCATTGGTCAAAGACGGACTCTTTTCAATTGGAGGTAAATCGTTTCAGTTTTAGATATAGCCCCCATACAAATGTAGCTCCCGATTTGACTACTAGATCCACTATAGAAACCATATATTTTACTCTATTTATTTCAAATTTGGCACCGAATCGTATATATCAATTCGAAACAGATATGGTGAAAATGCGTCAAATCGGTTCAGATTTAGATATTTTGTGAATTTCCCCCCTGGAGACCACATATTTTAACAGATTTTATTCAAAATTGTAAAAACATCTTATATTTCAATTAGATAAATCTATGATGAAAACGGACTATATCGGTTGGTATATATATTGGTATACAAATTGGAAGGTATCATATAGTCTGCACGGTCTTTCCTTACTTGTTTTATAGTACATACATTTCAACGTAGTGATGATATCTACCTTAGAAGATAATATCTTAATGATGCATGGATTCATTCAAACTTTTTAATACCAAATTATAAAAAATTGTGCTAAATTATATTTATTAGGAAAATACAGTCTGTTTATTCTATAACGTTCAATTCATTCTGGGGAGGAGGACATCTGAGGAGAGGTACGAATTTTATTTTTTTTTTTTTAAATCTAAATCTTTTGATTATTTTTTTTGTTATACCCTCCACCTCCAGGATGGGGTTATATTCACTTTGTCATTCCGTTTTTAACACCTTAAAATATTCATCGGGGACCCCATAAAGTATATATATTCTGGGTCGTGGTAAAATTCTAAGACGATTTTCAATTTCAAATTTTTCCTAAATGTGTCTTATGTGGTTGCAGATCGGTTGGTATTGAAAGTGGGCGAAATCGGCCCACAGGGAAAATTTTTCCCTCACAAGGACTGAAAATACCCCCAATATTTAGAGTATTTCAGCATGTTTTTTGAACATATTAGCTTGTATTTAGTTGATATTTGCAATGCGCATTCCCTTTATAGCATAAAAGGGCACCATAGAGAGCGATTTTTATTTGTAGGGGCCGAAATGGGACGAAAAGGGATAAAAATAGTACCTATCAAACGACAACAGATAGAAACACGAAATTTGGCGTGTACATACCTCTAATAGAGTAGGTACATAATAAACAAGTATTTTTTCTAAATTTGTACTTTTAAGGGGTTAAATGGGGATAGAGGGATAAACATAGTACCAACCAAACGGCTGCACCTAGAATAATGAAATTCGGTGTATATATTCCTCTGACTGCGTTCACACATAAAATGAAGGAAATTTTCGAAATTCGTACCTTTAGGGTGTAAAATGGAAAAAGAGGATAACAATTGTACCCAACAAATGGATGCAGCTAGAACCATGAAATGAACCATGGTTTTTTATAAAATTTTCCTTCGGCGATATCCTTATTTTTTCTCATAAATTACTTATTATTTTATTATAAGCGATTATTGTTATAGATGTAAGGTTATTTTAAGCCAAATATCTTAATGTGTACATATATATTTAAAATCTTTTATAAGACTGATGAATAATTTAATAAAGATTAATAATAATAAAAAAAAACGTTTTTTCAAATTCGCATGAATGAATGATGAAATTTTCGAAAGTCGTACTTTTAAGGAGTAAAATGCGAAAAAGGGGATAAAAATGGTACCAACAAAATGGCCGCAGGTAGTATCATGGAAGTGGGTATATACATTCCTTCGCATGAATGAATGATGAAATTTTCGAAAGCCGTACTTTTAAGGAGTAAAATGCGAAAAAGGGGATAAAATGGAACCAACAAAATGGCCGCAGATAGCATCATGGGATTGGGTATATACATTCCTCTGAGTGCATAGCCACGTAAAATATTTTTTTCCAAATTCGTACTTTATTTTGTTTCTTTTACGACAAAAGATGTTAGAATCATGAAGTTGTCTTATACTGCGTACGTGAGATATAAGGTATTTTCTTGTATGTATACTTTTGAATTTAAAATAGATGGAAATACAACCAACCAAAGGACTGCAGCTGAAAATACACTCTCTATCCCCCAATATTTTGGGGTATTTATGATTGCTGCCTTATATTTACTTTATGAATTGAAGTATTATTTCCATTATATATATACATAGTATAAAAATATTGGTAGCCTTGGCTTATTAATTAAATTTCTGATTTTCATACATTTGAAATTTGTTGCGGACATTCCTCTTGTAGCTTGGAAGCACCACAAAGAAAATAAATGTTTTAGCGGGCGAAATGGGACAAAAATGGATAAAATATGGTACCAATGATACGACAACAGCTAGAATCATGAAATTCACGTAAAATAGAGGGATTTTTCGAAATTCGTACTTTTAAGGGATATAATTGAAAAAGAGGAATACAAATGGGACCTTCCAAACCGCTGAAGTTGATATCATGAAATTCGGTGTATATATTCGGTGTGTATTCGGTGGTCTGACTATGAAGACTCGAAACAAAACGGTTTTTTCAAATTTGTACATTTGGGCGGAGAATGGGGATATCTTTAAAATTTGTACTTTTCTTATCAAAATAATGCAGTCACTTTGTCTGTATCTGAAAATGCTTCTCCCTAATGGCGACTGACAATCGCCAAATATTTTCGGCATGTTCACTTTCACAATTACAGCATTGTATTTATTTATAGTAGTAGATTTTCAACAGTGCGCATAAGTATACATTATAGTTTGAAATAGTAATCAAATATAGTAACGTGCATAAACATATCACAATTTTCGTGATATGGTTCTGTACTTCTATGTCGACATCCTTTAATCTGCTGGTAATACTGTGGAATGCACTCCGTGGTGGAGGGTATATAAGATTCGGCCCGGCCGAACTTAACGCCTTCCTACTTGTTTTTAATTAAAACTTTTGAAAAATTCTCCGGCCAAGAAAGAAAAAATATCATATTATTTTATAAATATTAATTGGAACATTATTCTATTAGAAACAAGTAAAGAAGTTAAGTTAAAGTCGGGCGTGGCCGACTATATGATACCCTACACCTAGTCAATATACCCTGTGGTGTAGGGTATAAGAAGGTATACTACAAATTTCATACTTTTATCTGTATTTGTTAGAAAATTTTTACACAAACTTTGAATGGCAGCTATATATAAATCTGAACCGATCAACAAATGTTAGCATAGGTTTTCTGAAATATAAGACGCTTTCTCAAACTTGATGGAAATCTGTTAGCGGAAAGATTTAAATCGGGGGAGTAATTTAAATGGGAGCTATATATAAATCTGAACCGATTTGACCCACTTTCGCCATGGATGTTTGTAAAGGGTGATTTTTTAAAAGCTGTATGAAAGTTTTTCAAACAAAAACATACAATTAAGAAAAATGCATGAAATCTTTATTTGAATCGATAGTACGGTCCATATAATTTAATGTTAGAAGATTATTTCATGCAAATGTTGACCTTGACTGCGCCTCAAATGGTCCATCCGCTTAGTCCAATTTTGGCATACTCTTTCCAACATTTCGGCCGGTATCTCACGAATAAATGCTTCAATGTTGTCTTCCAATGCATCAATTGAAGCGGGCTTGTCTGTATAGACATGAGCTTTAATATAGCCCCACAAAAAATAGTCTAAATGCGTTAAATCGCACGATCTAGGCGGCCAATTGACCGGTCCCGAACGTGAAATAAAATGTTCACCGAACTCGCCTCTCAATAAGTCCATTGTTGCGCGATCTGTGTGGCATGTGGCACCGTCTTGTTGAAACCATATGTCATGCAATGTTATTCTATGCCAAGCGCTACGATTTGTGTATGTATTCTTTTCATAAATGTATTTTATGCCTATTTTTTAAAAAAAATATATTCTTTTTCACGAGATATGACCAATTTAAAATTTGACCGATTTCAATGTACTATACCTTGTTTTGACGGTAATTTCAATTACTTTTAAAATATTGAGGTGATGTCGTTGCATTAGATATTTTAACATTTTTATTTATCTGTTTAATGGGTTCTATTTTTTACGATTTTTTTTGGAAAATTAACCAAAAATTCAGTTGAAAATCATAAGATTGATAATTTCCACCGCTTGATATGGAATGACTCATGTGTAAAGTATTCGTAAAAGAAGAATATTTCACGAGATTTTCAGAATAATCGGAGTCATGTTAATTTTTTTGTCCGGTTTGACACTGACTATGACTCATATTGTGTATATTAATAAACAATTACTTAAAAAATAAATCAATTCTCAACCACTGGGCATTATAAGCCAACGTGCTGCCCCGACATGACACCCTGATGTAACAATTTCTAAACTACCTCCAACAAATTGCCGTAATTAATTGAGGTAGATGATTTTTTTGTCGTTTGCAGTGAAAATCCATTAGTCATTTTGTAACGTGACATAAAACAACCATAAACATTAAATATAAAAACATATACATTATATTAGAAATAAATTATTGTACAAAAATTTAAACGTGTCATTGGAAATTGTGGTGGTTTTATAGCGGTTTTTCCCCGCGTATTTGTCCACACATAAAATATGGAAAATGTTTATTGTTTATAGAGGTGGAAGAAGAATGCAAATATAAACACAATGCAGATTAATAATTAATTAAACACCTTTAGATGTATATATATGTAGAGAGAAAACAATAATAAAACAAACAAAAAGGAAAAAGGAGGGAAAAAGTGCACTAAAAGCTTTAAATAATAGAGGGAAACTTTTCTGTACACAGATGCAGGGGACTTTTTAAAGCAATAACAATTACACAAATAAATGCTTTAAAATTAATGTAGAAAAAAGACAGGCAACAGATCGAACGACAAAAGGGAAACTTCCCCGGGGCATGCAGAGGGAATTCTAGTTATTGAGTTGAAAGGGAGGAACACTAACTAAATTGTCATTTGTCTATGGAAATATCTTAGGCTGTTCACATGATACCAAAATATTACTTTGCTCAAAAATTAATTTCCAGAAAAAAACCAAAAATCAATGCCAATCGGTCAATCATACCAGAACAAAAAGAACGAAACAGAAAACACAAAATTTTCAATTCAATTCCAAATTCAAATACCAATTCACAAATTACAAAAGAAAAAGACAAAGGAAAACACAAAAACCAAAACCCAAACAATTGTAATTAATTTGAAAAAGAAGAATTAGAAGAAGTAGAATAAGTAGAACCAGTGAACAGGAATGTGACAACCTTGTTGTTAGCACAGAATCTAGTGTATCTCTACTTCCGGTTTCCGCTGGCATCGATTTGCTAAAAAATATCCTAGCCAAACTGTCTAACCTGGCGCTAACCAAGGGCGATTTCTCCGAATGCTCCGAATGGTCGGAGTTTTCTTGCTCTGAACTCGCCGAACGATTGCTGTAAACGAAAAGGTTAAAGATTTTGCCAAGAAAAAATAAAAAACAAAAATAAAATAAATAAATAAAAATTAAAACAAAAAACATATATTTTTTCAAGTGTAAAAAAGAAAGAATAGAAAAAAGAGATTTTTTATGTTAATTTGAAATTTTTCAATTCAATTTGTTGAGGGAAAAAAATTAAAACACTTTGTTAAGCAACTTAAAACAATGTGAGAGTGCCTTCTTTTTTGCAAGAAATTGCCAATTCTTTTTCATTGTGTGTGTGTGTGTTAAGTTCAAAACAAAAGTTTTAATAATTTATATATTTATTTGAGAAAATATACAATAAGTTTTAGTTCTTCGTGCACTTACCTACTGTAGATATGTCTTCGATTGGCCGCTGTCATTGCTGATATATCGAATTCAATGGCTGAATTGGATCGCTTCAATCCGTTTTGTTTATTGAGTTTTTTCATAAGATGTTTGGCTTTTCTTTAGTGTTGTCGTTGTGGTGGTGTTGGCCATTATCATTATAGAGAATGTGGAATTGCATTATTAGAGTGAAGATTTTTACGGGGGAGGTGAATTAGAAAAATCAAATCAAATAAAGAAAAATGTATACTCAAAACAGTGGTGAAATTTGAAAACCTTACGATTTTTTCTCTCCTCAAAAATTTCTCAAAAATAATTATAAATCCGCCTTATAACCACCATTATGTTGAAATATATCAAAATAGACATGAAATAATTGTCATTAAAAAAATTATACCCCATATTTGGTATAATAGTTATACCCCATATTTCTATAAAAATTGAGATGTGTCTTTAAAGTACCTGATGTTGGTTGCGGTGTAATTTTTTGCAACAATTTTAATTTATTTTCAAATAATTCATTTTTTTTTTTGAAAAAAGTCTGCTTTAAAACTCCTCACATTTTTATTTATAAACTATAAGATCATTTATTATTTTTATGGGAACTTTTTGGGCCGAATTAGAAAATGAAAACAGTCTTCACCGCTGGAATATATTTGCTCGATGTAAAAGCTCTTAAACATTAATGAAATATGAACCTAAATTCATTCGGATCAATTTTAGTTTTCAATGTATGAACTAAATCTGCAAATGTGGAATTCTCTGCAAAACGGATCAAAGACAAAAAGTGTTGTTTTTGAATATTTTTTCCGATCTGAAAAAACTTCACTCCCGTGCAATGCAGAAGTGAAGTTTGGGGTGAACATTTTATTTGTAGTCTATATTATATATTTTCTAAATTCCATAGAAAAAATAATCTAAATAGAAGGTACCATTAATTTATAACAAATTAACTGCCTGACCCACGATGTCGAAAGAAAATCTATGCGAACGAAAGCCAGTCACTCACTTTCGCACCAAAACGCGACCCTCTATCTTCTGGCTTTTCGTTCACATAGCCTTACGTGTTGTGAGTAAATGAAAATGTTGCCACATCGAACAATCCACAAATAATTGCAAATATGCCAAGAAAAAAGCGTTAAATATCTAAATTCTAACATATAAAAAAGTTGACACAACTTTTTCTCAGCTGAAATAACTGAAAACAAAATTCGAAAAAATAATGTAAACTTACAATATTTGGGATTGTTTTTGTGTGTTGTCGAAAAATATAAATTTTTCCAACGTGCAAATTTTTTGGAGGAATGCTAATTTCGAGATCCCCGTAGGCAGCTACTGGTTATCTCTAATGTTCTTGAGATGACCAGAATATACTATAAGTTTTCGACCGGGAAAATGAAACGCTTGGGTTTTAGGAGGTAGGAACCACAAATTATAGACATTCCTGAAGATCCCCTTTAGTAATACAAGGAACGCAATTGAAAGACCCTAGAAACAAAAACACTCCGGTGTACGGAGCAACGAAAAGTATAAATGCGAGCTGCGTTCTGCACAATATGTGCAACAACAAGTGCCTCGACATCTCAATTGGTGTCTATGAAGTTCGTGGCGAGATTATATCGAACGCCGAGGAAGAAGTATGAAGTAGAGAGGAGAGCAATAAAAATATAAAATAAATTTGTTAGTGTTTTATTTATTTATGCTAGCGACAGACAAAACTCAATTGAGTGATTTTGACATTTTCATTCGCTCAGATGACAGAAAAAAGTTAGTGGGCCCCGATTTTACACTGAAATGCTTACGTTTTCTTTCGCATAGATTTTCGTTCGCTTTGTCGTTCAGGTGCCTGTTAGTGGATCCCAAATCAGCCGTTTGTCGCATGTGAGGCAAGTAACGTTCGACATCGTGGGCCAGGCAGTAAATGTGCTATTTTTGTATTTTTTATTGTCCAGAAAAAATATTTTCTTTAATTATTATTATTTTTATAAGTCCATAAGCAAATGCCGTTCAAACGCATCTTCGAGCGTTGATATATCTTAGCTGGGTTAGAAGTTATGGAATTTAGAACACAGTAGCCTCCATCGCTCACACAAAATTTCCTCCCCTCCTTGGATGGAAACGACGAAACGGAACTACATCCTTCAACACAGCATTTTATACTAACATAATCTTATAATTTGGGCAAAAGATCGAGCAAAAATCACAATTTTCGATCCATTTTGTCACTTTCCAGAAATGAAAAATATTTCGTCGTTGGGTCGAGACGTCTGTGAGATAAACGCTCCGAAAACACCTCTAAAAATTGCCTCTTTATGTTGCATTTTTGTCCAAACATTTTTTTGTGTTAATACACCCTTAAAAGCACTTTAAATATAATTTTTATTAACTCATTGGTCAAATTATTGGACGTTTAGGGTTGTTTTTTCTGATTTTTCAAAGTGACAACAAGATTTTTTTTCATATTTTTGGGTATTTTGTAAAAATAGCTATGCTGAGTAATACATTTATTTACAGATTCCTTCTAATTATTTACTTTTTACAAACTGTTGCCAAGAAATATGAGTTTTCAGTTGTCACTTTGAAAAATCTCAAAAAATGACCAGTATAAAACGGCAGGAATACAAATTTACCTTTAAAGTGATTTCAAGGGTATATTTAAACTGAGACGAAAATTGGACAAAAATGTAACATAAACAAGTAAGTAAGCGTCAGTCGGCTTAACCGACTAACTCTCAGAGTTCATATATATGGGCGTTATAAGGACTTATATTTTACTTATGGCCGGATAACTTATGTGGGAGTTACTAGAAGGTTGGTGGTACATTAGTTCAGCTGCCACATTTGTGGATTTCAGGCACCGATATTGAGGTTGTATAGGATTTAATTTTACCTAGGATAGGCATAATTGTGTGGGAGGTACTAGAAGAGGTGTAACAAAAGCATAAATATTTTATTGGTTAAAGACATTTTTTAATATCAACTGATCGCAACTGATTTCGACAATCCACATGGAAGTTATATTGGTTTTATTTATATTTCTGGATAGGAAAATCATGATTTTTAGGGGTAGTTTCAGGAGCATTTAGAGACGAAATATTTTGTAGATCATCATTGAACAATCCGATCTTCAATTTCTGGGAGCTGACCGATTCAATTTTTTGCGAACCAGCCTAACGTACATGTTACACAGTGATACGAACAACGAATGAAATAAAAATTCCTGGGAAGTGATGTCATTTTCCTTATAGGGTTTGGCGAGTAAAACAATAATAGCACTTACGATCCTGTAACTTAGTTGAGTACACTATGCCATAACAATTTTGGACATTTCTATTGGGGTGTAATTGCACTACAAAATTGAAAGAATGACCCTTTTCGTTTACTTTTGTGGCTTTTATCCACAATTTGTGCATTTAATTTATTTTTTTTATATCGCCTAGAGTGTATTTGTTCTCATCTAGGAAATAAAAAAGAAATAACAAAACCGTTTATGCTAACATTTGTTCTTCTGCGTAGCTATCTTTGAGTACACCCCAGAGTAGATAATCTCTAAGCACGTCTATGCCGTCTTTGACATACCCCGGCGATAATAGTTTTAAACCCTACGATTAGGTTGATAGAAAATAAAAAAAATAGAATTAGAATGTAGAGGTCATGTTGTATATATCATACCCAGGGACGAAAATAAATGTCAACTTCTGTAATGTAAACTTAATTTTGGAATCATATAAACTACGTTTGAAAATATTATCACAAAATCTGGAGATATCTCATATTTGATTATATTTTGCATTAAAATCGATTACTATCTATCAAATATGCATCAAATAGAAACTATATGAAAGCAAACTTGGTTTTAGAACTTTTAGCTTCCAGGTCAGTCCTTACCTTAAGCGTATGCGTAATATTAAGCCCAAAGAAATATAACTCATACGCTATCAGAAAGTGGACTGCCTTCAATGTGAGAGCGAAGTTTCGACCAATATACAACAAAGTAATTCATATTGGACGAGCAGATTAAAAATTATAATCTTAGACACTTAAAAAATAAATAAAAAGTATTGGCAAATTTTGATTTTTCTTTCTAAACGTTGAAGTTCATATTAAATTATTATGAAAACCAATTTCACCGCATTTTTTGATCTTTTTAGGCACAAAACAAAATTTATAAATTTTTAAAATATTCTTTTCTAAAAATTAAATATTTAAAAATAATTTAAAATGATATTTTTGAGACTTAAAAAGAAACTAAAGTACGTACCATTCCTACGCTATTCAGAAAGAATAAGCCTATTTAATTCCGACTAAAAAATCAATTTTTGAACAATATTTCCCGCCAACTACTCACGAACAAAACTAGAACTACAGTTTATTTTACATAGAAATCGCCCACTTTTATATTCCTCTAAAGCCCAAAAATCTATTTATATAAAACCATTTTTGCGATTTTTTATTTGGGCTATTAAGTTTAAAACAATATCAAAAAAAAATAAAAAGTCAGATTTTTAAGTTTTGTCCATAAATTGAGGCTTGACTAATTTAGATGCTCGTCAAAGTCGTTGAAGAAGTTGATTCATAAAAATGTAGGTCCTATAAATATATATTTCGTTCATAACATATATATTTTGAAAATTTCTACTGTATACTGAATGATTAACATTTATAGGGCCCTTTTACGATTTTATTCCACTTTCTAAGACCATTGTTCAAAGTGGCCTCTTCCATTTTTTTGTGGCAATATCACCACAGAATTTTTTTGAATAATAATTCAGAATTCTATAGACATTTTAAACTTCATTTTATTGCATTTTAAAGTATATTTTGTAATGAAATTATATTAACACCTATATAAGATTCATCGGCTGGAGTCACGGTTATAATGACTAATTAACTACCTACCCCTTGCCCTGTGCATTCCGCCAAAAGCCGACATTTAAATAAAAACTATTATATTTGACCATATGTTTTTACTCTTTCAAATTTCACCACTGTTGATTAAAGAAAAAATAAAAGAGAAACTTAAAAACCGAACTCTTCTCTCTCATTCTCTTTCGAACACACACTCGCTCTCTCTCTCTCATCTGTTATTTTAGACGAACTCACTTTTCCGATACAGGCGGTCGCACGAACTGATCGTGACCCGTACAGGTGCTGGCACGAGCTTCGGCCCGTGTCTGCGATGACGCCTTGTTGAATTTGAACATGTTGAAGTTCTTTTTGACGCTGGCCACCTCACACACGCGCACGATTATCTTGCGGCTGCTCTTGAAGACGGTGTTCAATGTTTTGTAGACCAGAATCGAGACAGACTTGGAATGATTGTTGTTGTGATGATGCTGGTGGTTGTGGTGACCATTGGCGGAAGCACCCACATTGCCGTGCAAGGGTGTGGGCAACGATTGCTGTTGTTTCAGTTGATGCAACGGATGAGTCTGCAGATCCTGGATAACTTTGGATGACTGGGAGCGTGTGATGATTTTTTGATTATCAAATTTGCTCGTGGGTTGCGTGGGTGTGGTGGCGTTGCGCACGGCGTATGGCGCAGTACCGCCAGTTGTTGATTTGTTGGCAGCTGTGCGTTGTGATGTGGGGTAATGTTGCTGTTGTTGTTGCTGCTGCTGCTGACGGCAGTTGATAATAACTTCCTCGTTGCAGCCGGGCTGCAGTGCCGGTATTTCACTTGTAATGTCCTGCAATGTGGGCGTTTTGGGCGTGGCCGTTTTTTATAGGGTTATCGTTTTGTTATCAAATTCGTTATTCAAATGTTGCAGTGGTGTTGGTGGTTGTCGTGGTCGTGTCATTAACGGTGGTTTGGTTTTGTGGTTATTGTTGTGGTGAATGGATAGTGGTTGTGGTGGTGGTGAAATTGAGGTGGTGGTGGTGGTTTTAATCAATATAATTAAATATTTTTTATCAACGTGTTCGGTTGTTGTTGTTGTGGTTGTATTTTGATTGTGATTAGCAGTTGTTTGGTTTGTTTGTTTGTTTGTTTGCGGCATTGAACGTAACAAATACACAGAAACAAAGAAAGAAAGAAAAAAGAAACAGAATACAGACAAATATTTTAAAAAGTTGCACGCTTCATATTGAACATTTAATGAGATTGTATCTTAAAAATAATTAAAGGCGAAATAAGCACAAAAAACAGTTTATAACAACTATACAGTAGATATCGAGTGTAAGCAAGGCCATTCAGCGGCGACAATCCAAATTTTCTTAAATGGTGTAGAATTGTTTACGAGACGAAAATTGAAAGCTGTCGAGTCATAGTTTCAAACGTTGGGTGAATTTTCTATTAATCAATCGTATGAGAAAAATACTTTTCACTCTTCACAACATTTAGGCAAATTCATTTTTTTATGGAATTGAATTCTTAAATGATATTTATGAGCTTATCATTTGGATTGGATGATGAAAATAAAATATATTTTTTTTAGGTACAAAAAGTGTTCTGGCGTTAATATCATAGACCGGTCCGTTCTGGTGCACATTAGTAAATGTTTGTATCCGCATATTCTGATGTGATAACCTCACGGACTTAACTCCATTCGTAGGTCTGGATTGTATGAAATGCTACAACAAGAAACTTAGTGTGAGCAGCTGATCGGCTCACACTATTCTAGATCCTACATACGATTATAGACAAGAGAAGATTGGGGGCCACTAGCTCAATCAACAGAGAGGAGCTCATCCGAGCCTGCTCCCTTAAACACTTATAAATTTATCTTTCCAATAAAGACAATTTTCCGTGTGAATTTATGTTCTACACGAGTAAACAACAATCTTTATATGGATATTAAAGACGACAATTGTACGACATGAGCCATTCCGTGACAAGCGGTACGATTTTTGTTTTTTTTTTGTCATTCATTTCGAAAATGAATGTACCTCGCTTTGATTACTAAACCCAGGTATTTCATGGAAGCAATTTTATGTTGTTCATATAAATTATACAGTTACTATAAATTCATCTTTAGTCATATTTAACGTATATGGTTAATAATATGGTAATTGATCCAATTATCCGACAGACAAATACAAATTATACAGTAGTAATGGGATGAATCGGACCGACAATTCAAAAGGGACCTATAACAAGATATTGGGCCTGGTCCAAAACATGGGCCTATATATTTCACATTCACGGTAGGTATTCCTAGTTGAAAAATATCATGATCTGCAAAATTTGATGAAGATACGATGTAAGATGTAGTTTCTAGAGCTGTAATAGAACAGAATGGGGCCCCATTTGGCTTATACCAAAGTATGGACATATGTAACAAAGTAAGGAAAGGCTAAAGACGGATGAACTTTCATCTCATTACAATTCAATTCGGTAAAAAAGTGAAATCGGGAAGGATTTTTGCATCCTGTAAATGTATGTGTTTGACAAAAAATTTTAAATCGGAAAGGACATTTGTAGGGGTATATTGAAACCTGGTATATGTAAAGTTTGGCCAAAATCGGATAAACATTCGGTAGCAACATTTGTATGATGGCTATATCTAAATCTGAACCGATCTTACCCACTTTCACCATGGGTGTTTCTAGTTTGACTATAAGGTGTTAAGCCAAATTTGAGGAAAGTCGGGTACAATATGTGGTTTCTACAGCGGAAAAGTGAAATAGGGAGCGACATTTGTATAGGGGCTATATCTAAATCTGAACCGATCTTACCCAAATTCTGCATAGGTGTTTATAGTTGGATTATAAGATGTTGTACCAAATTTAAAGAAAAACGGGTACAATGTGTGGATTTTAGAGCGGAAAATGTCAAATCGGGAGCGACATTTGTATGGGGGCTATATCTAAATCTGAACCGATCTAACCCACTTTCACCATAGGTGTTTCTAGTTTGACTATAAGGTGTTAAGCCAAATTTGAGGAAAGTCGGGTACAATATGTGGTTTCTACAGCGGAAAAGTAAAATAGGGAGCGACATTTTTATAGGGGCTATATCTAAATCTGAACCGATCTTACCCAAATTCTGCATAGGTGTTTATAGTTCGATTATAAGATGTTGTACCAAATTTAAAGAAAATCGGGTAAAATATGTGGTTTCTAAAGCGGAAAAAGTCAAATCGGGAGCGACATAGCCTCCATACAGGCTATATCTAAATCTGAACCGATCTTACCCACTTTCATCATGGGTGTTTCTAATTTGATTGTAAGGTGTTGTGCCAACTTTAAAGAAAATCGGGTACAAGATGTGGTTTCTAGAGCGGAAAAAGTCAAATCGGGAGTGATATTTGTATGGGGGCTATATCTAAATCTGAACCGATTTCCTTATTCCTTATTCCAAATTCAATACCGATGGTCCCTGGCCAGAAAAAATAATTTCTGCCAAGTTTCATGACAATCGGACAACAATTGCGACCTGTAGAGTGCGAACAAGCTTAGATGGACAGCAGACGGACGGACAGACAGACATCGTTAAATCGACTCAGCTGGTGATTCTAAGCCGATCGGTATACTTAAAGATGGGTCTAGCTCGATTATTTCTTGGTGTTACAAACATTTGGCGCGAAACTAACTTATAATACCCTAGACCACAAAGTGGTGTAGGGTTTAAAAAAAAACTAAACAAAATTGGGCATATTTGAAGAAAATCTACGTTAAGTTATTGTAAAGTCAAAGTAATTAAAAATTGATTAATTTAGAAAACGTTTGGTTATTAGCGCGAAAATACGCTTTAGATAGCAGAATGTTTTGATTTATTTTATAATAGCTGGGTTCCTAAAGAAGAAGACAAGGTCTTATTGAAGAACTTATAGGGTATTTAAATTAGACTTTGAAAGGTAGAATAACATCCGATTCTAACTTAAAGTGTTAAATGGTCCACCCTATACTGTAGAATGTTCTCTATGATGGAGGGTATATAAGCTTCGGCACGGACGAACTTCTCGCCTCTTTAATTGTTTTAATTATTTTTTGGTGTTTTTTTCTTGTCAACAAAAAAATTATTTTTTTCACAATTTTTGTAGAGCGATCCTAAACCACTGTTTCTATGCGGAGACAGTATAATTACCATATAAGCGGACCTATATCTTCAAAATGAGAGTATAAATATTAAAAGTATATTCGACGATAATCGAAATGCTAATAACAAATTATCCGTGAAAATTTTTGTGTTGATTTCATGATTCAATAACCTGGGTGGTGAAATCATCTTTTTTTTCGTGACCCAGTCTAACATATGTATGACCCAATATTGCAAACGGATATTTTTTCCAATAATGATTACCAATTGGTCAGATCTGACAACGATATTATCGATTTTGCTCAATTTGGTTAACCAGTTCAAGTATTGCTGCTGATGAGCTTTGAATTGCTGAGGACCCATGTGAGTTGAGTTGAATTCGCGCGCTGCAATTGTAACTGTGTCCGTGCATTCTTTTTGTGAACAATTTTACATAAAGATCTCGGCCTACGATGCCGATGGTGAACGAATTAAAACCGAATGACTACCATTAGCCGCGCACAGTAGTTCGGAATCAAAATCCATCGTCTAAAATTCAATAACTTTTGTTCTAGTAAACATTTTTGAGTTCTGTAAAAAACTGAAATTAGACAAGGACTGATTGACAAAAATTAAAAATCGGGCAATCGGAAATATTTTAGAAACGACGATTTTATTTTTTATTATTATTACATATTTGTTCATAATGTGCAGAAAAAATGTTAATTAATTTTATTTCTTTTTTCGAATTCGTCGATCTGCTTCTCTCACATTTCAAGACATTTAGGTTTCTTAACTTTATTATATTTTAAAAAATTTCCTTTTTGAAAAAATGTATGAATTTGGACCAGCCTAACTTTTTGCATTTGAAAGCCTTTGAAGAATAAAATAATTATTTATAAAAGTCGAAGTGTTTTACAGTATAACTTTTGCCTGCACAAAATTGCACCCTTGGGTGATAGGATACATTTAGTGCAAAAAGTCAGAGTTTTTACATTTTATTCTCATTAACTTTTGAAAAGAAAGTACGCAGCTAAAAACATGACCCAATTTCCTCATAAAATGATGTTAAAAAACATATAAACAGAAATAAAAAAATTTCTTTTTCTTTAAAATCGAAAAATACGAAAAGTAGTCAACTTTTTCTAAAATATATCCGATTGCCTGATTTCAATTTCAAAATAATCCTTGGGCGCTTGTCTAATTTTTTACTGAACTCAAAAATTAATTCTAGAACAAAAGTTATTGAATTTTGGCCGATAGATTTTGATTGTGAACCTCTGTACGCCGAACGTTCGACCAAGGAGCAACCCAATGTTTTATCGCAATCGTTTGTTCAGGGTGTTCGGTTAAGTTTTGCCTAATTTTAGACTCAATGGATATGTGAATAAGCAAAATTGCCGCATTTGAATTAAGGAATATTTTTATGGAGAACAAGTAAGGAAAGGCTAAAGTCGGGCGGGGCCGACTTTATGATACACTCCACTTTCTATCCGAATACAATCCAACTCGGTAAAAAAGTGAAAACGGGAAGAATTTTTTTATATTAATCATAGGCTAATATGGCCTGTCAAATCGAGAAGAATATTTGTATTGGGGCTATATCCAAACATGGAATAAAGTGACTAATTTTTACAATAAGTTCTTCCAGTTCAAATATAACGTGTTATGCTCAGTTCGAAAAAATTCGGTGAAAATTCGTGGTTTCTGGAGTGGAAAAGTCTATCTGGGAGCGATATTTGTATTGGAGCTATATGTATATCTGAACCGCTCTGACCCGTTTTCACTATGAATGTTTATAGAACAAATATAAGATATTTCGCCTAATTTTAAGAGGATCTGTTAGAATATGTGGTTTCTAGAGCGGAGATTAGGAGCGAAATTTGTATGGGAGCTATATATATTAATCTGAACAGATCTAACACATTTTTACAACAGGTGTTTCTAGTTCAAATATAAGATGTTTTGCCAATTTTGAAGAAAATCTGTTAAAATATGTGGTATCTAGAGTGAAAAGAGTCAAATTGGGAGCGAAATTTGTATGGGAGCTATATATAAATCTGAACCGATCTAACACATTTTTACCACAGGCGTTTCTAGTTCAAATATAAGATGTTTTGCCAATTTTGAAGAAAATCTGTTAAAATATGTGGTATCTAGAGTGAAAAGTGTCAAATCGGGAGCGAAATTTGTATGGGAGCTATATATAAATCTGAACCGATCTAACACATTTTTACCACAGCTGTTTTTAGTTCAAATATAAGATGTTTTGCCAATTTTGAAGAAAATCTGTTAAAATATTTGGTATCTAGAGTGAAAAGAGTCAAATCGGGAGCGAAATTTGTATGGGAGCTACATATAAATCTGAACCGATGTAACACATTTTTACCACATGTGTTTCTAGTTCAAATATAAGATGTTTTGCCAATTTTGAAGAAAATCTGTTAAAATATTTGGTATCTAGAGTGAAAAGAGTCAAATCGGGAGTGAAATTCGTATGGGGGCTATATCTAAATCTGAACCGATTTTCTTCAAATTAAATAGCGTTCGTCCTTATCCCGAAAAACTTCGTTGTGCAAAGTTTCATTTGGTTCTGTCTACAATTGCGACCTGTATCGTGATTACAAGAATAGATGGACGGACGGACGAACAGACAGATAGGCAGACAGACAGACAGACGGACATTGCTAAATCGATTCAAAAGGTGATTCTAAGTCGATCGGTATAATTAACAATGGGTCTATCTCCCTTCCTTTTGGGTGT
Source organism: Polietes domitor (assembly GCA_947397865.1). Lineage (NCBI taxonomy): Eukaryota > Metazoa > Arthropoda > Insecta > Diptera > Muscidae > Polietes > Polietes domitor. The sequence continues at coordinate 54,572,634 of OX377619.1, forward strand.
TACAAACAAATGCACATACACATAATACTCTCGTGGAGTGTATAAAAATCCATACACAAAATCAAAAACCGTACCACTTGGCCTAGAATGACTCATATGAAGATTTCAATATTGAAGATTTTACTTTTGAATTCTAATTACACTAATTACTAGATACCGGATATTATATCTATATCCATGTCATGTAGAATCTAAATATTCCTCCTCGTTTCCAGCTCGAAAAATATTTGCTATTTTTTATTTTACGCAACGAAATTCAAAATTTTTATATGAAAAATGTTTTGAAATGAAATGTTTGCCGCTCAATTACTTGTCTTGCAAAATCCTATTTTTCCAAGTAACATTTCAACAAAACCGTTAACTTACCTTGAAGATTTCAATCAACACAATTCCGAAATTCTACAACTTTCAAGATATTTACATATTTTTTCTTTTGTTGTGCTTTTCTATGCTTTTTTGTTCGTGCTCGGTGGCCTTGCTTATAAACGATATTTACTGTATGTATGTAGTTCGTCGTTTTTTTATTGTTCTACTCTTAAAGCTTAACAAGTTCACATACATAGTTTCGAACAGTTGGACATTTCACTTAAAGAACACATTAAAGCCATGATATCGGGTGGTTGAGTTGGTGGTACTGAAACTGAAAGTGCATTTTATGGACTCGTTTTGCTTGTTGGGCTTCTACTTGAGTGTTTCGTTGTTTTTTGTTTTTCTCCTCATTTTGGGTTGCAACTAAAAAGCTTTTCTAGAGTATGTGTGTACATGTATGTATGTATGCGTGTGTGTTTCTAATGATTCTTTGTATATCCGTTTCCGTTTGCTCATGTCAAAAACGGAAATCGGGTTTCGCATTGCCAATTCTACATACAGATGTGTGTTTGTTTTCCATGATATGGTGGGTGGGGGAGGTGGGTGTGGATGGTTGTATGGGATTAACAGCCAACTTTTGCATTAGCCTTGCTTGCCATCTCTTCGTTACAAAAACAACAGGTTCGATTTCATAACACTTTCAATTGTTTGTTTGTTTGTTTGTTTGTACGTGTGTTTTGCTCTCATGCCATCATAATTCATGACAATTACATAAGCTTGGTCACGTTCGCTCCCAACTAAATACAACAGAAGTATATTCAATAAAACGTTAAATAAAAAAATCATGCTACTTCAGTGTGTTTCAGGTTTTTTTCGATTTTGAATTTTTATTTGAAATCATAGAAAATGCAGCCAATAATCGTAGATGAAATCAAAGGGAAACAGGAAATAAAATTAACTCAATTTGTGTGAAAGAAGTGCCAATTGGTGTAAAGAAAAAAGAGGTGATTGATTGGAAACAACAATTTTTCAGTTCAGTTCAGTTTTCAGATTGGGTGGAGGAGTAGTTTGGGGGTTTAGTGTGTGTGTAGATGTGTGTTTTCCTTAAATATATTTGGAAATAAATTGACCTCTTACCTATCGGCGTTCTCTAGAAAAGTAGAGTTAATTTTTATAAAAGTCCTTTATTATTAGGACATTTTTTAGGAAATGTTCGATTGATTTTTTTCACTCAAAATTCTTTTATTTATAGGCTTTTCATGACATTAGCTTTAATTGTTTGAAAGGCCTGACATTTGAATGTTTGAAATGATTTTTTATGTCCGACTTTATGTTAAATGTCATTCACTGTGTCAGTTGAACTCAATCTACCAAAGTGATTTGGGTCACATATCCGCATCCGGAAATCTCTTAAATAATATACTATATTTAGATTCCATTAACGTTTGATTTATATCTTATTCTACATCACTCAGACATCATGGTGTGGCGCTTTTTGTTGTTGTAAAAATTATGTAAAAAAGATTCGTTGAATTTAAAGAATTTTTTATAACACACAATAGTTTATTGAAATGCGATACTTTTCAGTTTCCTGTAATGTGTGATTTATATTTTAATCAATATCACTCATACGCCACAATGTTACATATGTTAGGCTGGCTGGCTGGCGGTGTTAGGTATCCCGTAACGTGTGATTTATATTTATTCAATATCACTCATACGCCACAATGTCACATATGCGTTAGAGTCCCTTCTTTGTGAGGAAGGAAAAAATGTTGATGATGTTCCCGACTAAAATGAAGGATTGGTTTGTTTTATGTGTTCTCCCAAAATATTTCGCTTTTATCAGTGTCCGTTCGTGAGCTGGACGCGTTCAAAATAAATTCTATAAATCAGGTTTTTCTTGAATAAAATTCACGATGAGAATGATATCGAGAAAAAACCGCTAGAAATTAAAATCCGACCCGAGCCTTATCAAACCATATTAAAAACTTGCAATATGACCCAGTACAAAGGACAGATTTATACTATTTTAGTGCAATTTTTGATGCATTTTTTATAAAAATCGCAATAACTTCCACATTTGTGGTTCGATTTATGTTTTTAGGGGCCAGTTGGAGAGGTCTTGATAACCAATTGCAATTTTTAGATTTTTCTAACCCATTAAGGGCCGCAAATTTTTTTCATAATGTTAATACTCAGTGGGTTAAATGTGAAGTAAAAACTGAAATATGGGGTTATTTGCATCGTAAACAAATTCTAGTCTTATATAAAGCCAATTTTGGGAAAGAAATTCAACCATTTAAAATTTTCCACCTTAAAAATTAAAACATGAATAATCTACATAAACTTTTTAAAGGGGAAAAATTAAAATGGTTGTTAACGTTAAATTAACTTAGATACCCGCATGAAATTTAAAGTATATTTAGTACATGTTCTTCTCTTTCATTTGATACCCATATCGTCATTGTATGAAACACAAAAGTATGAAACTAAATTATTACAACATTTACATCCTTTGGAAATTAAAAATCCTGTAAAAAAGACAAAGGACCACGAAATAAAAAACTGAGTATGAGTTTTCCTATTAATGACCTATAGTTTCACTTCTACATAATCTTGTTCTTGGGAGGCAAATCATGTCGCACAGATTTATTGTAACATCTTAGCTTTTGGTAGACTAGAATGTGTTTACGATGCAAATAACCCCATATTTCAGTTTTTACATCACATTTAACCCATTGAGAAGCAACAGTAAGAAAAAAATTGTCGGCCGTTAATGGGTTAGGAAGTTGTAAAAATGGCAATTGGTTATCAAGACCTCTCCAACGAGCCCCTAAAACATAAATCGAACAACAAATGTGGAGATTATTGCGATGGTTATAAAAAAATGCAACAAAAATTGCACAAAAATGATAAAATTCCACCCTCTATTCTGGGTTAAAATGTAAGTTTTTGATATGGTTTGATAAGGGTCGGACTAGCTTTTAGCTTTATAGCAGGTTTTATCTAAATTCCATTCTCACCGTGAATTTTATTCAAGAAAAACCTGATTTATAGAGGTTATTTTGAACGCATCCTGCTCACGAACGGACACTGATAAAAGCGAAATATTTTGGGAGAACACATAAAACAAACAATCTTTCATTTTAGTCGGGAACATCCACAACTTTTATTTTGAAGCCACTCTTATATACGTATGTGTACATTTACATTTTTTTTACCTCGAATACAAATATTTTATTCATATTAAAAAGATTTTTTAAAAAGGTTATAAATTTTAAACTGTGAAACAAATAAATTGTTTCAAAAAGGTGTGTTCAATCAATCCTTGTAACTTCCGAAATACTTCACCGATTTTAATGTACTATATCTTGTTTGGAAGGTAATTTCAATTACTTTTAAAACATTGAAACGTTATCGGCCCGTTAGATTTTTATACTTTTTACAATTCTATTTCGTCATTCGATTAATAATTACATTAATCCATTTTTGCAATTTTAAAATAGTGTTCTAAGATGTCTTTTGTCTTTTTTAGTGAATGTGTGAGTTTGGAAGAGGGAGGGTTCATTTTTTGCGATTTTTTTATTTTTCGGCAAAATCAACCAAAACTTCAGTGAAAAATCATCAGGATGATTATTTCTGCAATTGCTTTTATATATATTAACTACTTTGAATAATGAAGAAATTATTCTGACGATTTTTCACTAAAAAAATGAAAAAAATCGTAATTTCGCCTCTATTAAATTGGTCTTAAATCGTGAAAAACATTTTTTAAATTTTTTAATGATAAGATCGAAGTCAAAAACATGGAATGACTCATATGTAGTGCAGTAAACCCCTTGAAATGGCCAATTAATTCCATTCCTGTCCGTTTATATTTACATATATTTATTTTGCTTTATTATAGGTATTTTGCTATATATAGGTATCCCCCATAAAGTATCGGCCGGGCCGATACACAGTATTACCAGCAGATTAAAGGATGTAGACATAGAAGTACAGAACCATATTACGAAAATTGTGATATGTTTATGCACATTACTATAGTTGATTACAATTTCAAACTATAATGTATACTTATGCGTACTGTCTAAAATATACTACTATAAATAAATACAATGCTGTAATTGTGAAAGTGAACATGCCGAAATTATTAGGCGATTGTCAGTCGCCATTAGGGAGAAGCATTTTCAGATACAGACAAAGTGACAGCATTATTTTGATAAGAAAAGTACAAATTTTAAAGATAAACCCATTCGCCCCATTCTCCGCCCAAATGTACAAATTTGCAAAAAAAAAACCTTTTTGTTTCGAGTCTTCATAGTCAGACCATCGAATACACACCGAATATATACACCGAATTTCATGATATCAACTTCAGCGGTTTTTGAAGGTCCCATTTTTATCTCTCTTTCTCAATTATATCCCTTAAAAGTACGAATTTCGAAAAATCCCTCTATTTTACGTGTTTATGTAATTAGAGGGATGTACACACCGAATTTCATGATTCTAGCTGTTGTCGTATCATTTGTACCATATTTTATCCCTTTTTGTCCCATTTCGACCGCTAAAATTTTTAAACTTTAAAACGCAGTATAAGACAACTTCATGATTCTACCATTTTTGTCATAAAAGCAACAAAATAAAGTATGAATTTGGAAAAAAAAATATTTTACGTGGCTATGCACTCAGAGGAATGTATACACCCAATTCCATGATACTATCTACGGCCTTTTTGTTGGTACCATTTTTATCCCCTTTTTCGCATTTTACTCCTTAAAAGTACGACTTTCGAAAATTTCATCATTCTAGCTGTAGCCTTTTAGTTGGTACCATTTTTATCCCTCTGCTCCCATTGAATCCCTTGAAAGTACGAATTTGGAAAAACGTTTTTTTCGTGTCACTCAGTCAGAGGAATATATACACCGAATTTCATTATTCTAGGTGCAGCCGTTTGGTTGGTACTACTTTTATCCCTCTATCCCCATTTAACCCCTTAAAAGTACAAATTTAGAAAAAATACTTGTATATTATGTATCTACTCTATTAGACGTATGTACACGCCAAATTTCGTGTTTCTATCTGTTGTCGTTTTATAGGTACCATTTTTATCCCTTTTTGTCCCATTTCGCCCCCTACAAATAAAAATCACTCTATGGTGCCCTTTTATACTATAAAGGGAATGCGAATTGCAAATATCAAGTAAATACAAGCTAATATGTTCAAAAAACATGCTGAAATACTCTAAATATTAGGGGTATTTTCAGTCCTTGTGAGGGAAAAAATTTTCCCTCTGGGCCGATTTCTCCCACTTTCAATCCCAACCGATCTGCAACCATAAGACACATTTAGGAAAAATTTGAACCTCCTAGCTCATTTCGTTCGGCCGCTATCGTGCTTTCAACAGACAGACGGACATGGCTATATCGTCTTAGAATTTTACCACGACCCAGAATATATATACTTTATGAGGTCTCCGATGAATATTTTAAGGTGTTACAAACGGAATGACAAAGTGTATTCACCCCCATTCTGGAAGTGGAGGGTATAAAAATATATTTAAAGTGCTTTCAAGGGTTTTTTAATTTTATTTGGACGGAAGTGCAACAGAAGAAAATTACAAAGAAAAACATTTTTGGAGGTGTTTACAGGACCGTTTGTGAGTTAAACGGATGGATTGAACCCGAGCGAAAAATTTGATACCATTAAAGAATTCAAAATGGACTATAAATTCCCATCCAGTATATTTTGCGGAGTTTACAATATTTTGCTGCCTGACTAAACTTGCGTTAAGACTTAGTTTTAAGATTCCATTCCATCCACTATAAATATAAATATTTCCTTATTGAATTGAACTAAAATCGAATTTTTTTTTTTTCAGGTTTATGTTTGATATTTATTTGCAAAATGAGACGCTGGAATGAAATTGAGAAATATTAAAAACTTACTTCCATAGTAGTGAGACTTTAACGCAAACTGTAAGAAAATTACGTGGGAAATTTTCGAGAAGAGGTCAGCCTTCATGAAGCTCACTTTCATCTCGATGACCATGTCAATAAGCAAAATTGTCGCATATGGGGTTCAGGGAACCCATACGTGACTATTCAGAAGCCAATGCATCTACAACGATTCATTGTTTGGCGTAGATTCTGGGCTGTACTGAAAAATCGGGTCGTGGTAGTCATATGAATGATATTGTGTTCCATTATTTCAATAACCACCAGAAATTTTAAAAAATAGTTAATACTTTTTTATAGCCGATTCTAAAATGTTACATGGCCCACCCTATATAACAACAACTATTGCCAGTATATGGGTAGGTGGTATTAAACAACTATTCAAACGGGACGTGAACCATTTGAAACAATTCCAGTATTTGTTAACTTCATAGAAATCCTCAATGAGTTACGATTTTAGGTTTCTCATAACGTATGATTTATATTTCAGTCAATATCACGCATACGTCACGATCGCTATTTATCTTCCCAGCAAAAAATGAAAATACAGTAGTATCTCGATATGACGCTCTATATATTGCCAGACCGCATCGTTATATCGAATTATTATTTTTAGTTGTGTATTAATATTTGTATATTTAAATAAATATTAAATATATATTTGTTTCTCGTCTGGTATAGAATGGAGTGACTCGTATTTTTTATTATAAACAGTACAAAAAATTAAAATATCACTCCGAATAGAAGACAAAAATAGGTAAATTAATCGAATTCTATTCATAAAGCAAACAACATATTAAGAATATTAAAAACAAATTTTGTTTGTTTTCTGCTTTAGAGGAACCCTTAAATAGTTCTCTTAAAACTATCAATTTCGATGAATTTGTTTGCTCCACTTGGTTCAGATTTCGAAAGGATTTTCATTCAGAAATTAATTTTCTTCGACTTCCTCACTTTCTTCTTCTAATTCATGAATTTAAGTCTTTGGACGAAAGTTTGTTATTTGGAAGGATCGTGTTTATCAATTGCACTCCATTTCTAATAGGAATTAGTCCCTCGTCTTGAGGCAAAAGGGTGGCTAATGAAGATCGTCCTCTTCATCGTGTTGTGTAAAAAGCGTATTCCAGCAATTGAGGATTTAGATAAAGATTTATGAGCCAAAGTTATAATTTGTGTTGCTCATATAATTTGCAGTATTGCGCCCTTGAGAGGAATATTTTTTACGTTTGGCTAGGAACCATGAGAACCGCCTTGTTTCCATCGTAGCAAATTTTCCTGTTTTCATTGAACCTCTGTTTTTACATCCATTTTTTTTATTTTGCGAACTATTCGTCTGCAGAGCTCTTATAGATTCACCATTACGATGATCTTCAACTTAACATTCGTATTTTATGCGCTTACGATCTCATCAAGTGTAACCAAAATACATATAATCCACAGGAAAATAAAAATCTTTGCTTTTACTTTAGAATTCCTCAATTTTTCTAAGAATTCATAAAGAAACATTCAGTTTTCCGATTTTTTTGTATGTCATCGCAATTTTGAATAATCATCGTAATATAAGGTACACATTGTAATCGAAATGCTCCATCGTAAAATTGCGAAATGGTTTAACCGCATAATCGTTAAACCGGAGTACCACTGTAGTTCAAAATGGCATTTCATTACACCTAAATCATGCATCCAAGGGAATTCATTCTAAATATGCAGACAATTGTGATCTAACAAAGTCTTTCACTAACAATGGAAGTACTTACGACATGGATGGTACTTTCATTGCTCCAAGATAATTTATTTTTAAAGCGAGCTTTAAATATTCGAACTTTTAGGGTTAAAAAGGAAAAAAATTGGTACCAACCAAATTGCTAAAGCTAAAATAAAAAAAAATTATATGTACATTCCTCTGACTGGTAGACACAAATTTTTGGATTATTTATACTTTTAGTGAAAACGGTGTGAAAGGGGATACAAATGGTATCAATCAAACGGCTGCAGCTAGAATCATGATATTCGATATATACAATTCTCTGATTGCTTAGACGTGCAAAATAAAACCCCTTCCCCGTAATTTTATGGACAAATTGAGAAAAAAAGGGATACAACTGGTACCAAAAAGAAGAAGGATGTAGCTAGAATCATTAAATTAGGTGTGTATATTCCACTGTGAAAAACATTAGCCTCGCCCTTTACATGGTCTTTAACATGAATTAATTTATTTTAATTCAAAATTATAATAATGAAACATAACAATATAACAATATCGCAATTAGAACAAAACTGCCTCTAATAATATGCATATAAAGAGTGATTTTTTTGAGGTTAGGATTTTCATGCATTAGTATTTGACAGATCACGTGGGATTTCAGACATGGTGTCAAAGAGAAAGATGCTCAGTATGCTTTGACATTTCATCATGAATCGTCTTACAAACGAACAACGCTTGCAAATTATTGAAATTTATTATCAAAATGCGTGCTCTGTTAAGAAAGTTCATTGCGCGCTTCCATTTTATGGTCAGTTTAATCGACCCACTGAAGCGGCTATTCGGGCTATTGTGACTAAATTTCGCACCAAATTTACATTGTTCGACATTAAACCACCAACACGCTTAGTTAGAGTGCGAACTGAAGAAAATATCGCAGCTGTATCGGCCAGTGTTAATGATGACCACCAATTTTCGATTCGTCGCCGTTCGCACCAATTGGGTCTCTGTTACTCAAAAACGTGGAAATGCCAAAATTGGACTAAGCGGATGGACCACCTAAGACGCAGCCGCGGTCAACATTTAAATGAAATTATCTTCAAAAAGTAAATGTCATGGACCAATCTAACGTTTCAAATAAAGAACCGATGAGATTTTGCAAATTTTATGCGTTTTTTTTAAAAAAAAAGTTATCAAGCTCTTAAAAAATCACCCTTTACATACATTTGTCATCTAAAGAAGTCTTTTATGGAATGCACTCCATACGTACCCTCATAAGATTAGGCCCGGATATACTATTTGTCATGAGTTGGCATCGCGGTGCCTCGTTATAAAAGTGGGTATTGCAACTCTGGAAGCTGGAGAAAGTTTATAGATATTTGTTTGGGAACTTTCTCTTAACTCTATGATATTTATAGAAAATAATATGCATATAGACATATTTCTGTTAGCGGTTTTTGGAAATTGTTTTTTTTTTCTGCCTGGAGAAACACTTAATGTCATCTTTATCTGCTCCAAATTTCTTGTATAACAATTTTTATCTGTCCTTTAGTTTTATTCTAATTGCACAGACTGTAATACGACTCCCCCTATGCCATTCATTTTGTTGTCTTGGGGGAAATGAGTCCAAACAAAATAAAATGTTGCGTTGTTTCTCGTCTTCAAGGTCATCATAGGCAGACATACACCCACATGTTCGCATGTACGTAGGCACACACGAACGTGGTTTAACGGACACACTCAATTGTTTGCTGGAGCACGACTCCGGTTTATTAGTTGGCTCTGCTCTCCTCTCTACACATTCTCATTCATGTATAAATTGTATGAAATATTCATGAAATCTTTTGGCGTTCATGTGTTGAGCATTAGCAACGATCATTGCAGCCGAGTCGATGGGAATAATACGAGTCTGTGCCAGTGTGTGTGTGCGCGTGAGTGGGAGATGTGTTTTTTTTTTTTGATGGAGTAACTCCATAAAAGGGCGAGATTGCGAGTTCTCTCATTCACAAGGACAGAGCCATTTATGTATGTATGTATGTCTGTGTATATTGGCTGGGAGGCAAACATAATCAGGCGCAAACACACACCGCACAATCGCTTGTTTGTTCGTCGCACAAATGTATGTGTGTCCGTGTGTGCTGAGTACATAAACATAAGACAATGCGGGTTGTGTGTTGCGAGCACTGGTGTTAGGATTTGTGTGTGTTCGTGGTGCCGATATAAAAGTTTGATTGTGTGTGGCTTGGTGTGTGTATTTAAATGTTGAACATGGCAACAATTAATGTTTGCGTACAAAACTACTTAAACATTATTGTTGTTGTCGCTGCCGTTGTTATTATTGTTAATGTGTATTGTCGCTGTTCGACTCTTTATTTGTTTGATTGTTTACTTTTGTTTTCGTGTTGGGGTTCGGGTTGGTGTTGCTGCCGTCGTCGTCGCGGTTGGACGTTCGACGTTAGCGTACCATCTCATTGTTGTTATCGCTGACTTTTATTGATTTTCATGGTTACACGTTCCATATGAACGTTTGCATGTATGAGTGTATGTCTGTCTGACTGTGTCCATCCAACCACTGTCCATCCCGCTAACTGTCTCACAGTGTGGTTTCAAGCAATAAAGTGTCTACAATTACACTGTCATACAAGGATTTGTAGGTAAATATGTAGCACAGATGTATTTGACTGCACACTGGGATGAGTAAATAAGTCCTCAGATATTAAATGAAGCTAAACAATTTCATGAAAAAAGGCAACAGCACTGAAACTTCAGCAAAACGAATAAGAAATTCTAATCTATTGTTATATTTACATTTTCCTGAATATTTATGGTATTTGAATGATTTACAAAAGATTTAGCATTTCACAGAATGTACACGATGTATTGAACTTTTTTAACTAACTTGTGTGTTACATTATCCCAGCAAAAAGTAAGCATCCGAATAAGTTAAACATTGCCCATCTTGTGATTCGGAAGTGGCGAAAATTGAGATATTCACCAATGAATTTAACATGGAGCTGTCTTAGGTGGAATGTCCTTTATTTTGAAACACTTAAAAGTTAATTTAAAGCTGTGACAAAGGATACACACCCCAATGAAAAGTGTGGGGAAATTTTTCATTATGAATTAATGCCCCATCATTTAATGTGAAATAACGGCCCAATACCACTGAGGAGACAAAGCAACGCAGGTAACCTTTACCCCGGTTTGGACATACCCCAGAGGAGAAAATCCTAAGGTCCGGCCAAGGCTGGCATTATATAAATCCGTTACTAAACAAACACTTTTTTGGGGACATTTTTCCAAATTGGGGCCAATCTTCCTTTTTTAAAATGCAAAAATACTTCAAGAAAAAAAACAATCAATTCGGTAATAAGTGAAAACGGGAAGGATTTTTTATGTGTCCTAATCATAGACTGATATGACCTGACCCAATTTGTCAAATCGAGAGGAATATTTATATCGGGGCTATATCCAAACATGGAATGAAGAGACCCACTTTCACAATAGGTTCTTCCAGTTCAAATATAACGTGGTTTCTGGGGTGGAAAAAGCCAAGCCGGGATCAAAATTTGTATGGGAGCTATATAAAAATGGGAACCGATCTGAAATATACGATATTTTGCAATAATTGAAGAAGATCTGTTAAAAAATGTAGTTTATAGAGTGGAAAAAGTCAAAATTTGTATGGGAGCTATTTATAAATCTGAACCGATCTGAACCATTTTGAACATGGATGTTTCTAGTGGAAATATAAGATATTTGCCCAAATTTGAAGAAGATCTGTTAAAACATGTGGTTTCTAGAGCGGAAAAGTCGAATTGGGAGCGAAATTTGTATGGGAGCTAAATATAAATCTGAATCGATCTGACCCAATTTCACCACAGGTCTTCCTAGTTTAAATATAAGATGTTTTGCTAATTTGAAGACAATCTGAATAAATATGTGGTTCCTAGAGCGGAAATATGTGGTTTGAGAGCGAAATTTTAATGGGAGCTATATATAAATCAGAACCGATCTGACCCGTTTTCACCACAGGTCTTTCTAATTGAAATATAATATGTTTTGACAATTTTGAAAAATATCTGTTAAAATATGTGGTATCTAGAGTGAAAACAGTCAAATCGGGAGTGAAATTCGTGTGGGGGGCTATATCTAAATCTGAACCGATTGCGTTCGTCCATATCCCGAAAAACTTCGTTGTGCAAACTTTCATTCTGGCTACAATTGCGACCTGTAATTTTATTACAAAAATAGATGGGCAGACAGACAAACGGATAGACAGACGAATTTTGCTAAATCGGTTCAAAAAAATATTCTAAGTCGATTGGTATTCTTAACAATGGGTCTATCTCGCTTTCTTTTGGATGTTACAAACAAATGCATAAAGTCATAATACTCGCGTGGAGTGAAATGAAGCCTCACACTAAATTTATAAGTTGTTGAGGTCAATACATCATTTTGGGGTAATTTTTCATTATTTCATCAACATTTCATCATTCATTTGCAATCGATGCATAATTTAGGCAAAATTTTAAATTGTGACCCACGCCATCATTTTCCAAATCATCTGGAAGACGCCTGCTTTAAGCATTTGAAATTCAATATATCAATATATCGTCAATATATCTTTTCCGTTTAAAACATAAGGAATTAATACCAAAAAAATCGATTTGGAACCAGTGTGCACTGGTTTAAAAACAAATGTGTTATCGTTATAGTTGGCCTACCCGACCTTAGCTTTTCCCTACTTTTTACACCGTCCATCTTTAGACGTTATAAACACATTTAGAACTCCTTAAAATATCGATCTGAGATCCTATAAAGTATATATATATATATTCTTAATCATCATAATATGCTGTGACGATTTGGCCATGCCCGTCTTTCCGTTTCGTTGAAAGCACGCTTGTATCTAAGCGAAAGGAGGTCGAGATGTTCCAAGAATACGTCTAATTTAGATTTAGATCTCTTGATATTGACTGATTGATTGACGAACTAGGTCCAGAGGGAAATATTTATCCTTAACAAGGGTTGGAAATACCCCTAATATTACGAATATTCAAGTGCATTTCTTGAACATTTTTGTTCAATATTTTTACAGCGTGAACAGGTATCATAAATTGATGCATAAAATGATGGGACAAAAAGGGATTAAAGCAGTGCCAAACAAACAACAATAACTAGTAACGTGAAATTCGGTGTGTACATCTCTCTCTAGTCGCATATACACGTAAAATAAAAGAATTTTTCTATATTCGTACTTTTAGGGACAAAAGGGATAAAATTGGTACCGACCAAAATGACTGCAGTATAAATTCAGTGCGAACATTCCGCTAACTTTATAGAAGTGCAAAAATATAGAAAATTTTCAAAATTTGCACATACCCTACACTTTCTACTCCAATACAATTCAATTCGGCGAAAATCGTGAACGCCATTTCTATGGGAGCTATATATAAATCTGAATCGATCTCATCCTCTTTTGTCATAGATGTTTCTAGTGTAAATATAAGTTGTCCTGACGAATTTGAAGAAAATCGGATAAGGTATGTGGTTTCTACAGCGGTTAACTTCAAATCGGGAGGGAAATTTGTATGGGAGCTATATCTAAAACTGTACCGATTTGAAATAGTTTTACCACAGATGTTTCTAGTTGAAATATAAGGTGTTACGCCAAATTTGAAGAAAATCGTTTGAAATTAACAGTTTCTAGGTGGGAAAATGTCAAATAGGGAGCGAAATTCGAATGGTGGCTATATCTAAATTTGAACCGATTTGGCCAATTTTTAACACAGAACTTAGATATAAGGCGTAGTCCAAAATTTGATCGAAATCGTTTAAATTATGTGACTTCAAAAGCAGAAATAGTCAAATCGGGAGCAACATTTGTATCAGAGCTATATCTAAATCTGAACCGCTTTGATTCAAATTAAATTCAAATTAAATAGCGCCCGTCCTTGACGTGCAAAAAATAGTTTGTGCGTGCCAAGTTGCGTTAGAATCGGACAATAATTGCGACCGTGCTTACAATGGGTGTTACAAACAAATGCACAAAGTGTTTGTCAGTCCGTCGTCCGATGCACTTGTGTTTCTCTGTCGTCCGTGTTGTGTGCCGTTCAGTTTTGTGTTAAAATAAAAAAGAAATATTGCAGAAATTAAAAACAACAAAATAGAACTAATGAAAAAACATGAAAAACAACCAATAATAATAACCGCGCCGCGCCGACCTTAAACAACAAAACAACCAAACAACCCAACAACAACAATAACAATAACATCGCAGCAGCATCCACAACAGCCGCACATCACTGACCACACATTTCATGTCCGCTACGTAGTGTGTGCGTTGTCCCCTTCCCTCCCCCCCCTTCCCATTCGTGCAGTGCAGTTGACACTCTTCTCTTTCTGTCGTTGTTCGCCCAATGCTTAAGGCATAACACTGAGCATTGGGGGAATACAGCAACGACAGGGAGAGGAGTTTGGTAACTGTAGCTGCATACTGACTCTGTTTTGTTTTTTCTTGTTTGTCTGTTCTAATGGTGGGTAAGTTTAAAGTACAATTTGCCAATGTACGAGGGCTGAGAGCAAATTTTTTTGCCGTGTACGCTCATGTACAATTCCATCGGCCTGATGTTTTTGCTCTTTGTGAGACCCAGGTGTGTGAGGATTCTGATCCACAGGATTTTCACATTCCTGGGTATCACACCCTATCCCTCTTTATCCCCCACAGAGGTCTTTTGGTATACGTACGTAATGATATAGTGTTTCAGAGCCGGCATAACTTAAACTCTGAAAATCCAGAATTTAACTCCCTTTGGGTTAAATTCAAGATTGGAACACACGTACTACATTTCGGATTTGTGTATAGAAGTCCAAACGCGGAAAGGGAGGTATCCCTAAATGGCTTTGACGCCCTTTCCGATTCAATTATAAAAATTTTAGATGATTGTCCTGACAGTGAAATTGTGGTTGCTGGCGATTTCAATGTCCATAATTCCTCTTGGCTTGCCCATTCGAGTCACTCAACACCGGAGGGTCAATACGCCGAGCTTTTTGCCGCGCATAATGATTTGACGCAATTAGTGAATGAACCGACTCACATTCCGTGTGTCCAAGGGCAACACTCTAATATTCTTGATCTTTTCTTAACATCACACCCTGAAAAGTATGAAGTTAACGTTCTAGCACCTCTTGGTAATTCGGATCACTGCATTGTTTCAGCATCCTTTTCGTATTCCGCTCTTCGTGTCGCTTCGACCCCAGCCCCAAAGCGGACAATATATATATACGAAAAGGCACGTTGGGCCGAGCTCAACTACTTTTTCCAGCATTTCAATTGGAAACTTTGTTTTCTTAATGGTGATATAGATGCTGCGGCTGAAATGATTGAAAATATTATCTTGATTGGAATGAAGTCATTTATTCCAATTAAAGTTATTTCGGATAAACCATCTAACAAAAGTTGGTTTAACCAGACATGCAAGGCTGCTGTCAGATCCAAAGAGGAAGCATTCAGGAAATGGCGTTTAAATAAAAATGCCACAACTGATCTGCTACGCAAGCAGACAAGAACCATGTGTGCCAGGGTACTTAGACGTGAAAAGTTTCTGTACGAACAACGTCTTCGTGCTAAAGTTCTTGCTTCTCCCAGGGGAAGTAAGAGCTTTTGGTCATTTGTGAGAAGAGTAAAGGATAACTCCTCATCTATCCCAACTCTTGTTAAAGATGACCAGATATTCACTAACCCGGTTTACAAAGCTAACCTATTGGCTGAAATGTTTGCAAGGAATTCATCCTTGCCGGAAAGCAATCAACCACTCCCCGTGATCGAAAATGTATCTAGTTCCATGCCTCAGATATTTTTTCGAACACGTGGAGTTAAAAGGGTTCTCGCAAATCTCGACGTAAATAAATCTCCAGGCCCGGATGGCATTTCAGCACTTGTCCTATGTAAGTGCTCTTCGACGCTTGCCCGTCCCCTTCGTAATCTTTTCAACCTTGCATACCGTGCAGGGGTTTTCCCAGCGCGTTGGAAGATTGCGAACATCCAGCCCATCCCTAAAAAAGGTGAGGCTAATAATCCTGCTAACTATCGACCGATCGCGATTTGCTCAGCGCTTTCGAAGGTTATGGAGAGTATGGTTAACCACCATCTTGTGAGGTATTTAGAAACTAATGGCTTACTTAATGATCGACAGTATGGCTTCCGTAGGAATCGATCTACGGGAGACCTGATGACACTGCTATCCGAAAAGTGGAATCGATCTATTCACAAGCTTGGTGAGAGTAAGGTCGTTGCTCTAGATATCTCCAAGGCCTTTGATAGAGTTTGGCACGGCGCACTCATATCAAAGCTTATCGCTTTTGGTGTTGGTAGTGACTTCTCTCGATTTATATCGAGCTTTCTCAGAGATCGCACTATACGTGTTGTTGTAGATGGGTTCTCATCCGACGAGCATAGGTTAACCGCAGGAGTACCACAGGGCTCTGTCCTTTCCCCCTCCCTTTTTCTTATTTTCATCGACGACCTCTTGGATCGGACTGTGAATCCAATATACTCATTCGCGGATGACAGCAACCTCTGTCATTCATACTCATTCGATCATAGACCAAGTCGTCAAGAAATTGAGGATAAAAGGCGATTGATGGATGAGTCACTTAGCCAGGATTTGATGGCCATTTCTGAATGGGGTCGTGAGAATAGAGTAGATTTTAATGCACGTAAGACCCAGTGCTCCTTGTTGTCTCACAAACGATTCACTGATCCAACGGTGTCGTCGATTTTAATGAACGGTGTAGATATTGAGCAATCAGATGCTCTCGATGTTCTCGGCATGAAAATACAACGTGATGTTCGATGGACAAAGCATGTATTTGATGTGTCGAAAGATGCCTTCAAATGTTTAGGCTTTCTAAAAAGATGTAAAAAATATTTCACACCCTCTGATCTTCTCAATATCTACACTACCTACATCAGACCAAAGATGGAATACAACTCCCATATATGGTCGGGAGCTCCAGCTTCATCACTGGAGCTACTTGACCGTGTCCAGAGGAGGGCGATGGTGTTGATAGGTGATGGTAGGATATCCAATTCTATTGTCTCCCTTGAACACCGTCGTAATGTTGGTTGTGTGTCATTGTTCTATCGATACTTTCATGGTGTTTGTTCTTCGGAAATTCGTGATCTTATACCGCCCGTGAGAACGTTCGGTAGAGATACGCGACTTTCCAGGAACGCTCACCCATTTGTTGTCGATTGGACAACCGACCGCACTACACATTACAGAATAAATTCGTTCTTCGCCCGTACTATCCGTATGTGGAATCGACTTCCGGCAAATATCTTTCCCTCCAATTACGACATTCAGAGATTCAAAACAGATGTCAACAGACACTACTCCCTCTTTCCTCCTTCCAATACCTTATCTTCCTTCTACCAACGCAATGCACTGCATTTATAGGGGACATCCCCTGAGTGTTGGTTCAGTGAAAAAAAAAAAAAATGTAGGATATACAAATGGTAGTAAACGGCTGCAGCTGGTGTAATCAAAATCGGTGTATATTTCGCTCTACCTACATAGAGATAATAAAAAAACGTAACCTGAATAGTGCTGTAATTATTTTTTTCGAATTTTGAGATAAAACTTTCATGTTATCAGTGGTCTACACCAGAAGCGTTGGTGAACGTCTTTTGTGTGTAACCATATGGTCACGCTAGCACCATTCGGGTTAATCTTCAAGGTCAAAATCGCAAATGTCGTCAAACAAATTTTGTATGCTGTAGTGTGTGTAGGTGGCGTATGATTACGGATTATATTACACATACGCACTGTAGTCGGACTGACCATTAACAGAAACAGTCCTGCAAGATATATTTTTCCTACCTGAACGGCGTTAAGAATCATTCCTAGGAAGTTCATATGTTTTAGAAAGTTGTTTATTGTGATCTTAGGTACATTTTTGTAGTTGATTGTTCCCTAGAATTTTGAACGGTTTGCTACCTATGGACCTGAATAGGGGAAAAAAGTTTAAAATCGATTTTTTAAGTTTTTTGCGATTTTGACCTTGAATATTTTATATGTTCACAATTTTTGTTCTTTATGGCAAGAGCTACAACTTTGCCTAGAGAGTAAATAAAAATTCCAAATGATTTGCAAGATATGAGTCTGAGAAAATGATCATGATGAAATGATTTTTGCAAAAATGACTACGAGGCCCCAATTTTTTTGGGGCCCATAAAAAAGTGCATGACTTTGGTCAAAACTGTGAGACACGGTTCTTTTTTTGGTCTTTTATTACGTAGTGGTGTCGATTTATACAGTTATCTGCCTGCGTAGCGCGCAAAATAAAGGGATTTTTTGAAATTCTTATTTTTTGGGACAATTGGGCTAAAAAGGATAAAATTAGTACCGACACACTGGCTGCAGCTATAATCATAAAATTCGGTGTGTACATTCCCCTGAAGTGTATTTTTGGATATTTGTATGTTTATTGAAAACGGGACGAAAAAGGAGATAAAAATGGTACCAATTAAACGGCTGCAGCTGAAAATGGATTTTTCGACATTCGCAATTTTCGTGGCAAAATGAAGTGAGAGGGTTAAATGTGGTACCAAGCAAACGTCAGTAGCTAGAATAGTAAAATTATATCCACAATGTAAACCCTAAGGATAATGGATTTTCGAAATTTGCATCTTTTGTATAAAAATTGGCAATGACTGGAATCACGCAACTCGATGTGAATGCTTCTCTGACGGCGTGGAAGTTTGTTGTTTGTTTATTGCAATTTTCTGCCTTTTTGGATACACTTTGCAAAATAAAAAGGTAATTTTTATAATTTTTACAACAACCTGTTTTGGATTTTGGCAGTTGTGTTGTGAAAATGGTGAATATATTTTTCTTGTCTTTTCAATTGAGAGTGCTCCGTTAACCGAATGACTCAAATTTCTTAGTCGTGGGCTGGCAAGTTGTATATTTGCACATTTTGTTTTACTTTTGATTTTTTTGAAGACACAGTGCGCCAGTCCATTTGCCCTCTGTGTACGTGTGTACATGTATGTGTGTTTATATATTTACTTGATTGGCTTTTATTGGTCGCCGATAGCAGGACTTGATTGTTTGTAGTTGTGTAAGTTTACCTATGCATGTAGTGATGTGTGTGGCTGTGTGTGTTGTTCGTGTTGCTGGCCATAAAGCGAGCTGTGCATTTTTTGTGTTGTCTTTGTTCCTTTTTGTTATCATATCCTTACACTCAATCAATTTCCGCGGGTGGGGGTAGTGTCCTGCAGGCATGGGGAAGGGGGAGAAGCGTGTATATTTAGTATAACTTGCCAGTTTGTTTGTTTGTATTCAAAAGAAATATTTATTCTCGTTACATTCTCCAAGTCAATTTACTACTGTCTGTCTATTCCTCTGTCTATTCCGCTAACCATTTGTCCCTTTCTTTATGTAAGTATGTATGTAGCGTGCCACCTGTCCTTCCACATGTCAGTCAGTTTGTTGACAACCCGATAAGGGACAACGACCAAATGGTTTGGTAGGAGGGGGTGGAATAAATCTGTGGCGGAAATTTGCCATAGAACATGTGCTGTGGTGTCGCATTTGGCTTATGATTGTCCATTTTGTGTTCCCCGGCCCGGCCGAAGGGCTGGCAGTAAATAATCAATGGCATGAACGGTTAATTCGTGCTAAAGGAGACGTATTGAATACGTTCCAAGATAAATATTTAGTTTTGGGTGTATAACGGTACACTACTACGGCTAAGAAGGGGTGTGTTTAAGTGGATTCTAAGGACACGTATTAGGGATTTAGGATGGAATCTTTACATGGCCTCTTCAATGTGAATTTTGAGATTTGAAGTCCAATCAATAAAAAAAATTATTGTTTTAACCTGTATTGCGGTCCAATTTAATTCTGACTTTAGGTTACAATTTTCTGGGGTTTAACCGCATTACACTATACAGTGCGAATTTCTTTATAAAGAGGAAAGGGAATGTAAATAGTACCAAAACTACAACAACAAACATGAAACTCGGTGTGAACATTCCTCTAATTGCATAGATACGTACAATAAATGGCTATTTCTAAATTCGTACTTTTAAGGGGTGAAATGGGATAAAAAAACGAAAATACCGAAAATCGAATTCATTTTCTCAGGCTCATATCTTGTAAACCGTTTGGAATTTGTATTTAGTCACTGAGGCAAGGTTGTAGCTCTTGTCAAAAAGAACATAAACTGTGAACCTATAAAATCAAAAAAACCTCATCTTCAATGTCAAAATCGCAAATGTTGTCGAACAAATCATATAGGCTGTAGAGTGTCTAGGTAGCGTATACGTGCTGTTGATTACGGATAATGTCACTCATACGCACTGTAGTCGGACTGACCATTAAGAGAAACAGTCCCGCAAGATATATTTTTCCTACTTGAACGGTGTTAAGAATCGTTTCTAGGAAATTGATATGTTCTAGAAAGTTGTTTATTGAGATCTTAGGTATATTTTTGCAGTTGAAAATACCGAAATTCGATGTGCAAATTCATCTGTCTGCGCAGATACGAAAAATGAATAATTTCAAAAAATAAAGAAAATGGAAAAAAGGGATAAAAATGGTACAGGCCATAAAAGAGGCACAACTCGGGAAATTTGGTATATACATTCCTCTGGCTGCTTAGATTAGTAAGAAATGTTTTCATATTCGTACTTTTATGGTCAAAAACGGGATAAATGGTACTGTTACAAGGATCCTACAATTCGGTGTGTATATTCTCAGTAATGTGGAGACGCTGAGCATAAATAGTTTTTCAATATTTACATTTTTGGGAGGAAAATCGTGGCAAAAGGGGATAATAATGGTATCAAAATGATACCAACTGGTTCGAAATTTTAACTCAAGGCTACAGCTACACATGAAACTCGACATGAACGTCCCTCCTATTGTATAGACATGTAAAATAAATGAATATTTCAAAATTGGAAAAGGGATAAAAATGGTAATGACTATTTGGCCAATTTTAAAATTATGAAATTTGGTATATACACTTTTCTGGCTGTTTATATTCGTAAAATAAAGAATTTCTTGGAATTTCGTACCTTTAGGATGGAAATGGCGAAAAGGCGATAAAATTGGTAACGCACAAATTCTGCTGCTAGTGTCATAAACTTCGGTATGTTTACTCGTTTGGCGTTAGAAATAAATATTTTTAGCTAAATTATATACGGATATGTATACAAATGCTACCAAAATTGTACCAAATGTTTTGAAATGCGTATTTTTAGGTCAAAATGGTATAGAAATGTTACCAACCAAATGAGTGAATGAATGCAATTGAGCGAAATCGACCTTGCAGGATGTTTTTTCCCCCAAACGACGACTGAAGATGACCATAATATTTAGGCCAATTTTTTGAAGATTGCAGCCTTATTAATTGTACTTGAATTAATTTTTTAAGTAATGGAAATATAACCATATACGGACACCACTAAGTGAGAAAACACCAAAAAACACCCGTGTCTCCCAGTTTTGTCCAAAGTCATGTACTTTTTTGTATGGGCCACCAAAGATTTGGCCTCGGTGTCATTTTTGCAAAAAAGTGATAATTTTCTCAGACTCATATTTTGGAATTTTGATTTACTCTCTGAGGCAAAGTAGTAGCTCTTGTCACAAAGAACAAAAAACTTAATCTTCAAGGTCAAAATCGCAAATGTCGTTGAAAAAAAATTATAGGCTATAGTGTGTGTAGGTGGCGTATACGTGCTGTTGATTACGGATAATGTCACTCATTCGCACTGTAGTCGGACTGACCATTAACAGAAACAGTCATGCAAGATATATTTTTCCTACCTGAACGGTGTTAAGAATCATTCATAGGAAGTTCATATGTTCAAGAAAGTTGTTGATTATTTCCTCGAATTTTGAACGGTTTGCTGTCTATGAACCTCAACGGGGGGAAAAAGGTAAAAAATCGATTTTTAAAGTTCATTTTCGATTTTGACCTTGAAGATGATTTTTTGATTTTCAATATTTGTTCTTTATGACAAGAGCTACAACTTTGTCTGTGAGTGTAAATCAATATTCCGAACGGTTTGCAGATATGAGCCTGAGAAAATGATCACTTTTTTGCAAAAATGACATCGAGGCCCATAAAAAAACACGGGTCTTTTATCAAGTAGTGGTGTCCGTATATGGTTATATTTTTTCGTGTTGCACTGTGTTATATAGGACTATAAACCACAACTTTTTTCGACCCAGTTTAACGTATAATAGTTTATGTAGTATATTAGCTATTTAAACTCGAAAAGTATAGTAACATATATTAATTTGATCAATTTTTTAATTTTTACTAATATTCTAGTTTTCGCCAAAAGTGCATTTAATATTTGTACTCTCATTTTGGAAATATAATTTCGATAATACTCTCTTGTATGTTCAATTAAAGGCTACAATTCTGATGACTACAAATACATAGAAACAGTGTTTTAAGAACAGTCTACAAAAAATGAAGAACATCTTTTGCGTATAAACACTGTATTCTTCATTAAAATGGTTGCTGTTAAAAAATAAAACAGAATAATTTTTTCATTTGTTCGTGCCAGCAAAAATTATATGTTTTCGTAAAAAATTGACTTTTTTCAATTTATTGGAGTCATTTCCTAAACCACTGTTTCTATGAGAAATTCCCTATATTTTTACACATTATAATTACCTTTAATTAGAAATATAAGCGGGTGTTATCGGGCCCATATTTCCAAAATGAGAGTACTAAAATAAACCGCACCTTCGATGAAAATCGGAATTTTAGTAAAAAACAAGAAGCAAAAATAATAAAAAATAATTTTATGAATAAATATAAAAAATTAAATTATTTTTAAACACGTTATATGACAAGGCTACCAATATGTTGTATATATATATATATATTGAATTAATACTTCAAGTCCATTTTAAATATATATATATAATTCAGCGATCTTCAAAAAAGCGTAAATACCGTAAATATTGGAGGACTCATTTAATCACACATTTTCACCTCAGTGGATTCGTCAATAAGCAGAATTGCCGCCTTTGGGCGAATGATAATCCAAGCGTGATTGTCGAAAAACCAATGCACCCAAAAAGAGTGACTGTTTGGTTCGGTTTATGGGTTGGCGGTATCATCGGGCCGTATTTTTTTCCAAAATGAGGCCGGTCAGTCAGTTACTGTGAATGGTCTTCGCTATCGTGAGATGATAACGAACATTTTATAGCCCGAATAGGAAGATATGGATGTAGACGATATGTGGTTTCAACAGGACGGTGCCACTTGCCACACAGCTAACGAAACAATGACTCTTTTGCGCGACATATTCAATGGCCGTGTTATTTCACGTGGTGGCGATGTCAATTGGCCGCCAAGATCATGTAATTTGACACCGTTTGACTGATTTGAAAGAAAAGTTGTACTTCGAAAAGCCAAAAATTCAAGAGCTAAAGGATGAGATAATTCGGCACATTAACGGCATATAACCTCAACTATGCCTCAGCGTCATCGAAAATTTGGACCATCGGATTTGGCCTATATTTTGTTCCATACGTAATTGAACCATACCAATATTATCATAATAAAAAGAAATGACAATAATTTCCTAAATAATTTGTGTTTTATTCAAAATCAACATCGGCCCTAAAATTTAACCACTGCCATTTAGTTGGTACAATTTTTATCCCCTATTTTCCCATTTTACCCCCTTAAAAGTACGACTTTCGAAAATCTCTTTATTTTACGTGTCTATGTAATTAGAGGGATGTACACACCTAGATCGTCTTAGAATTTTATCACGATCAAGGATATAAATACTTTATATGGTCTCAGGTCAATATTTCACGCCATCCTGGAGGTGGAGGGTATAAAATATGCTGATTTTATAAATCAGTATGCCTTAATACACATAAAAATTAAATTGTTAGGTCTCGACCACAAAAAGTTTATGTAAATATTATAAAATTAAATTTATTTAAAATAATTTTTTTTGACCCTTACAGTACAGCTATAGTTAGCCATATATGGTATATCTTGCAGACTTTAGTTTGAGAATACTTTAGCTAGGTTTGTTGGAAACATCACGCAATTAGAAATGTCAGGTTTATATCTCAAAATAAACCCAAATTCCCCCCACAAGAATTCCCCCGGCTAAAATATCAAGGACCAGATTTATTGCTTATACAACAAGAGAATAGAAGTTAGGCAACGATAAATATGTCTCTGCAACCTATAATTCCCTTAATAACATAATTATAATGTCCAGAACGTGTGAGTGATGGCACAGAGGCTGATGGCCGGCCTTTCGCCATTCAATGTGGAAGTCATGGATTGGCGTTGCTGCCGTTCTGCCGTCTGTGGTTGTTTCGCAATTTCGTGACCGGTTGACTCACTTCAAAGCGGAGGACAAATAACGAAAACCACTGTAATTGGTTCTGAGTGAAATCGTACAAGTGTTTTAATGTATTTGTTTCCCAAGTGTTCGTGAGCTGTCTTTTCACGCTTGCAGATACTATATCGCTGCTCTGCATCTGATTGCCTGATTTTGTGGCTGGATATGGTGGTGGCGTTGTTGTTGGCAACAGCAACGTTGTCGGTTATTAGACGTGTTTTCCGCCGAGCAGCAAATTAATAATCACCCACAAATATCATATGCCAGTCATGTTGTCGTGTCGTGCCATGTCATTCAGTCCATGTGTTGTTGAGAGACTTGATTTTGACAATTCATTTTCAACAATGTATAAATTAAGTTGGAACGAATCCATTGTCATTGCAAGTCTTGTCCATATCCGCATTTCAAGTGAGACCACCATCACTACCTCAGGAATTCGTCCTTGATCCTGTGTTCATTGTCATGGTGCTGGCTACCTTGGGAGTCGGCCGCTATGCGGAGCTTGATGTCAACAAATTTGAAAGTAATTTCGTTTTAATAGATAGCAATTAATCAGAGTTTAATTAATTTCAGACACACGGCTTTATGCAATGACGACAAAGAAGGATGTGCCGTTTTTCATTGACGTAATTTAATGGAGTTCTTACAGCAGTTAACAACATTAAAAAAGAGTGAGTGATAGAGAGGGGGGAAAACGTGGCAGGCTGTTATTATGGCCCAGAAAAATCGAAATAATTCACTTATAACACTCACGAGCTTGTTGTCTTCTAATTACATTTCACATCCTTCTTCGTAGCTGAGTGGCTCAGCAAAAACCCGAAACTCGTGTTTCAATTAAAAAAATAATTTGAGTCTTTAAAGAAGATCATTTAATATATTAATTTATTCAATTGCTAATTTAAGATTTTCAATTAATTTTTTAATTGAATTCATGTTTTATTTAATTTAATTTTTTTATCTGGCCTTAGACGAGTTGTACTCTGAATGCTCTGAGTTGGGACAAATGGTGAAAATTGGAATATCATTTATAAGTTCATTTGTTGTCTGAAGTGTAAAGTATCTTCAAGATTGTATACAAAAGAAATTATCATTTCAAATTGATTTGATATTGTGAAGATCAAAGGGAGTGAAGTATTTCTTACACTACTTTACAAATTCTACACAACGAACATCAATTTGTATAGCATCATGTCCAGAACATTAAGAACGCCAAAAACGCTCAATTTCTTTACCGATCCCACAAATCTGATGTTCTTAAAATCTATTCTACTCTTGGTTCACGTGGCCGCTCGCACGGGAGCGTCAAGTAGTGCCTTAAGGCGCCATATTGAATAAAAAAGTTCTCTGCTCAGTCGACTCCATTCGGAACTGTCCCGTGACTCATCCGTCAATTGTCTTTTGTCCTCAATTTCTTGAAGACTTTTTCAAGGATTGAATGAGATAGAGGTTACTGTCATCCGAAAATGAGTAAATTAGATTCAAAGTCTGATACAAAAAGTCGTCAATAAAAATAAGAAAAAATAAAGAACAGAGTTCTGTGGTATTCGTGTGGTCAACCATCTATAACAACACATGTAGTGCGATATCTGAGAAAGCTCGGCATAAATCGAGAGAAGTCACTGACAAGACCAAAACTGATTAACTTTGATACTTGGGAGAAATCTAGGGCAATGACTTTACTCTCACCAAACTGGTGTATGGATCAACACCATTGTTTTGACAGCAACGCCATCAGGTCCCCCGTAGATCTAGGAAACGAAAGCCATACTGCCAACCATTAAGTAAGTCAGCGGGTCAGCGGGGTCAAAGGTGAGGGAAAAGGGTAAAAATACACAAAAAGCCCCAAAACTGCCTCGGAGTTGTTCCCAGACCGCCAATATTTTTGCAACCCTCGCATTTTCTCAGAACATACTTACCTCCTATCTTCAACCCTTAAGGTGGTCCCCAAACGTAAGATCGACTCCATTAATTTTCCCAACATTTTTGCCGAACAAGCTTTTTTTTAATTTGCTCCCACAACTCTAACTGTCAAATGTCTGAACAACCCCCAATATATTTTCAGCCACAATATGTTCTTAAAACGTACCTACCCTCTATCTTCAACCCTTAAGGTGGTCCCACACATTTTTTTTCATTTTTTATAATTTTTTAACGAAGAAAAGGCTCAAAACTACCCCAAGACACCCCTAGAGGGAAGATATGTTAGACTGCCGCCATTAATTTTCTCTCCACAACATTTTTCCAAAACTTAACTGTCCCCTATCTCCACTCCATAATGGGGTCCCATACAAAAACTACATTTTTATTAAATTTTCCCCCACAACTTAGACTGCCCCAAGGAGACCCCTACTTGAGCCAAATGTATGACTAACCCCCAATATTTTTCAACTCCAATATTTTCTCAGAACACATCTACCCTGCAATTGCAACCCCCATACATTTGCCTATTTTTATACCCTACACCACAGGTTATTATGACTTTGTGCATTTGTTAGTAACACCCAAAAGGAAGCGACATGGATCCATCGTTTATAATACCAATCGACTTAGAATCACTTTTTGAGTCGATTTAGCAATGTCTGTCCGTCCGTCCATCTATTCTTGTAATCAAAGTGCAGGTCGCAATTGTTGTTAAAACTAAATCAAACTTTGCACAACGAAGTTTTATGGGATAAGGACGAACTTGAAGAAAATCTGTTCAGATTTAGATATAGCTCACATAAAAATTTTGCTCCTGATATTACTTTCTCCATTCTAGAAACCACATATTTTAACAGATTTTCTTCCAATTTGACAAAACGCCTTGTATTTTAAATAGAAACTGCTCTGGTAAAAATAGGACAGATCGGTTCAGATTTAGATATAGCTCCCATACAAATTTTGCTCCCGATTTTACTCTTTCCGCTCTAGAAACCACATATTTTAATAGATTTTCTTCAAATTTGGCAAAACAGCTCATATTTTATCTAAAAACGTCTGTGGCGAGTGTGGGCCTCATCGGCTCAGATTTTTATATAGCTCCCATAAAAGTGTCTTTGCCGATTTGATTATTTCCGCTCTAGAAACAACATATTTTAATAGATTTTCTTCAAATTTGGCAAACAGCTTATATTTCAATTAGAAATAACTCTGGTGAATATGGACCAGATCGGTTCAGATATATATATATAGCTGCAATACAAATTTTGCCACCGAATTGATTATTTCCGCTCTAGAATTTGCATATTTGAACAGATTTTCTTCTTATTCGGCACATCAGCTAGTATTTCAAATAGAAACATCTATGGCGAAAGTGGGTCTCTTCGGTTCAGTTTTATATATAGCTGCAATACAAATTTCGCTGTAAAATTTTTTGATCGTCATAAAATTCTAAAACGATCTAGCCATGTCCGTCCGTCCGTCTGTCCATCTGTCCGTCTGTTGAAAGCACGCTAGCATCTAAACGAAAGGAGCTAGGACGTCCAAATGTTACATAAATGCGTCTTATAGTCGTAGATCGGTTGGGATTGAAACTGGGCGAAATCGGGCCAAAGGGAAAATTTATTCCCTCACAAGGACTAAAAATACCCATAAAAATACCCATTCCCTAATATTTTAGAGTATTTAAGCACATTTTTTCAATATGTCTCTTTGTACTTACTTGATATTGGGTGTGCGCATTCCCCCTATAACAAAAACGTGCACCACAAAGCGATTTTTATTCGTAGAGGGTGAAATGGGGCAAAAAGGGATAAAAATGGTACATTTCAAACGACAACAGCTAGAAACACGAAATTTAATGTGTACTTTCCTCTAATTGAGTAGATACATAATATAAAAATATTTTTCCCATATTCGTACTTTTAAGGGATAAAATGGGAATAGAGGGATAAAAATGGTACCAACCAAACGGTTACACGTAGAATAATGAAATTCGGTGTATACATTCCTCTGATTACATAGAAACATAAAATAAACGGATTTTTCGAAATTCGTACTTTTTTGGGTTGAAAAGGTAAAAAAGGGATAAAAATGGTACCAACCAAATGGCCGCAGCAAGAATCATAGAATTCGGTGTATACATTCCTCAAACAGCGTAGACAAGAAAAGAAGGTTTTTTTCAAATTCACATTTTCAAGGGATACCAAGGGTACAGAGGGATAAAAATAGTACCAACTAAACGACTTACTAGAATGATGAAAATTGGTGTGTACATCCCTCTTTTTGCGTAGACACGTGAAATATAGAGATTTTAGAAAGGAGGTAAACTAGGAAAAAGGAGATAAAAATGGTACCAACCAAATGGCCGCAACTGGAATTATGGAATTCGGTGTATACATTCCTCTGACTGCATAGACGCGCAAAATAAAAAGATTTTTCCAAATTCGTACTTTTTACTTTTACGACAAAAATTGGTTGAATCATGAAGTTAGATTATTTTGAACTATGTATGTGAGATAATGGATTTTCAAAATTTGTACTTTTGGAATTAAAATAAAATGGAAATACGCCCAACTGTAGCTCCCACTATCTACCAATATTTATGGTATTTAAGCTTTTTTGAAAATATATATATAAGAATATTTATTTTTTGAATTGAGTTGAAGTTTTATTTCGATATATATAGTGTAAAGGTATTGGTAACCTTGACTTGTAAGCGTGGCTTGAAATAATAAAAGTATTTAAAATAAAGCACAGCAGTTACTAAATTTAGATAGTTTAATCTATATTGGACACACCTATCCTGTTTTCACGGATAACCCGAAACACTTGTGCATACAAGAGAGAACGCGACAGAAATTTCTCAGCAATTCAAAAAAGTGTCTTAGATTTGACTAGGTATGACTCATATGCAGATGTGCTGTGGGGTGTGTTTTGTATAACATCTCTAAGTTCGATGGAATTTTTGGACTATTCTTATACACATTTATTTGTGTCTTGACAAGCAACATGAAACCCAAACCAGCCAACAAACCATTTGAATATAAATATAAACAATTTAAAAGAAAGTTTTTGTACTTTAAATCATGCGCTATATGACAAATTTATGCAAATACTTGTTGAAAATGAAATCATTCGCCCCCAAGTCACCACATGCAATCATTACAATATCAAGTTATATATAGATAACCTTTGACCTTTAGCAAATATTAAAGTTTTGGGTAACAATCGAAGAAAATATCTTAATTTGCAGTTAATGAATTGCGTCGTAGAACCGAAGACAGAACACAAGAAGGAAAAAAACAATTTCCATTTGAAGTAAATGATTCCTTTGAAACGGCCGTCGTCAACACTCCAGTGCTGAGCCGTGCGGCCAAACTCCCCAATGACGTGTCAGAAAACGAAAAAAAGTCGAAAGTAATGAATTCCTCCTACCAACGAAGCGAAGCGATGGCAGCAGATTGAAGTGCAAATGAAAGTGAAAATGTGAAAACGTGAATGTGAGAGTTCTTGCCCTGCCTTAACGTTGGTGAAGTGGAAATAGGATTGGGTTGTGGCACAGTGCTATGAAGCGGGCAAAAAATTGAAGAAGTTAAAGAAAATTAAACAAAATGGAAGAGTCACCACCAAAGGCTAAGTACTCAAAACATAATTTAAAAATTAAATTTTCATCCAACCTTGGAGATTTTGTGCTATAAATAAACAGGGTGGCTTTCGATTTAATTTAACGTAAAATTTTAGCATTTTTTGTAGTCTTTACAATGGTTCAGAATCAAATGCTATCGGCCAAAATTCAATGACTTTTGATCCGTTAACACTTTGGAGTTCAGTAAAAAATTAGACAAGGACCCAAGGATTATTTGCAAATATTAACATTGAAATCCGAGCAATCGTATATATTTTAGAAATTAGCCCAAATTAGACTTATTTGTTTTAAATGCTTATTCGCACACTATTATGCAGACGTGAGGGTCAGATTAAATTAGAGAATATCTGTTAAAAATAATTTAAATTTCGTGATTTTAGTTTTGCATCAACAATCATTTCAAGTTTTCCCCTTTAAAAGGTAAAATATTAATTAACTAAATAAGTTATGGGGAACATTTTGAAATGGGTTTTAGTGCTAAACTAATATAGGTAGAATCATGAAATTAAAATTATTTTTAGCAGATATTCTCCTCTTTAATTCAATACTCATATCGACACAGTAGGTTGTGAATAAGTATTTAAAACTATTTTTGGTTAATGTTATCCTTTGTAAATTGTTAGCCCTTTTGAGGGGCAACAGGAAATTAAACAAGTAAAAACGGCATCAAGTCCGAGCCGGCCCGAAATTTTTATTCCCTCCACCACGGACTGCATTCCATAGAGACTGTCGATTTTTGATTTTTTTTGATGTAGCCAAACGAAAACAAATAAAAATAATTTTCTAAATAAATATAAAATTTTTATTATAGGGCAAGGCCACCAATATCTTTATACTATATATATCGAAATAATACATCAAGTCAATTCAAAAATTAAATATAAAGCAGCAGACTTCAAAAAAGCTTAAATACCCTAAATATTGGGAGATAGTGGGTGAATTTTCAGCTACAGCCGTTAGCTTGGTTGTATTTGCATACAAGTTTAATTCCAAAATTAATAATTTTGAGATTCCATTATCTCTCACGTAAACAGTGCAAGATAACCTAACATCATTATTGTAGCCACTTTTGTCGTAAAAGTTAAAAAAGTACGAATTTGGTCAAATCTTTATAAAGGGTGATTTTTTAAAGGAAAGGAAAAAACACATAAAATTAAGAAAAATGAATGAAATCTTTATTTGAATCGATAGTACGGTCCATATAATTTAATGTTTGAAGATTATTTCATGAAAATGTTGACCTTGACTGCGCCTCAAATTAGTGCAATTTTGGCATTTCCACGTTTTTTAGTAACAGAGGCCCAATTGCTGCGAACGGCGACGAATCGATAATTGATGGTCATCATTAACACTGGCCGATACAGCTGCGATATTTTCTTCAGTTCGTACTCTACGTAAGCGTGTTGGTGGTTTAATGTCCAAAAATGTAAATTTGGTGCGAAATTTAGTCACAATAGCCCGAATAGCCGCTTCAGTGGGTCGATTAAACTGACCATAAAATGGAATCGCGCGATGAACTTTCTTAACAAAGCACGCATTTTGATAATAAAATACAATAATTTGCTAGCGTTGTTCGTTTGTAAGACGATTCGTGGTTTAATTATAGAAAAAACTGAAGATGTTTGACAGTGAAACAAAACACGAAACGTGCGTCAGCTGTTTAAACCAGTGTTGCCAAAAAGATAATAGCTAAAAAATCACTCTTTATATTGCGAGTCTATACTTCTTGCAGCGTCCATATGGTTGGTACCATTTTTATACCCTTTTTCCTATGTTACACCCTTAAAAATACGACTTTCGAAAATCAGTTTATTATACGTTTCTACGCAATTAGAGGGATGTACACACCGAAGTTCACCATTCTAGTTGTAGCCGTTTAGTTGGTACCAATTTTATCCCTCTGCTCCCATTATATCCCTTGAAAGTACGAATTTGGAAAAAACTTTTTATTTTTCGTGTCTATTCCGAATTTCATGACTCTAGCTGCTGCCATTTGGTTTGTACTATTTTTATCCCTTTTTCCATTTTACCCCACTAATTGTACGAATTTCGAAAAATGCCTTTATTTTCCGTGTTTACTGAATTAGACGAATGTACACACCGAATTTCATTATTCTAGCAGCAGCCATTTTGTTGGTACAATTTTTATCCCTCCATTCCCATTTTACACCTTAAAGTACGAATTTGGAAAAAATACGTTTATACTACGTATCGACTCAATTAGAGGAATGTACACACAAAATATCGTGTTTATAGCTGTTTTCGTTTGATAGGTACCATTTGTATCCCTTTTTGGCCGACTTTCGAAAATCTCTTTATTTTACGTGTCTACGCAATTAGAGAGATGTACACACCAAATTTCATCATTCTAGCTGTAGCTGTTTAGTTGGTACCAATTTTATACCTCTGCTCCCATTACATCCCTTGAAAGTACGAATTTGGAAAAAACTTTTTATTTTTCGTGTCTACGCAGTCAGAGGAATGTATACTCCGAATTTCATAATTCTAGCTGCGGCCATTTGATTGGTACTGATTTTATCCCTTTTTCTATTTTACCCCCCTAAATGTACGAATTTCGAAAAAATGTCTTTGTTTAACGTGTCTACGGAACCAGAGGAATATATACTTTATTTACATTTTATTATTTTTAGTGGTTGGTACCATTTTTATCCCTCTTATCCCATTATACCCCTTAAAAGTACGATTTAAAAAAATAATTTCATATTATATATCCACTCATTTAGAGGAATATACACACCAAATATCGTGTTTATAGCTGTTTTCGTTTTTATCCCTTTTTGGCCCATTTCACCCCTAGGAATTAGAATCATTTTATGGTGCACGTTTTTGTTATAGGGGGAATGCGCACACCCAATATCAAGTAATTTAAGGAGAAATGTTGAAAAAATTGCTTAAACACTCTAAACATTAGGGGTATTTTCAGTCCTAGTGATGGAAAATTTCAATTTTCCTTTTGAACCGATTTCGCCCAGTTGCAATCCAATCAATCTACGACTATAGGACGTATTTATGGAAAATTTGGACGTCCTAGCTCCTTTCGTTTAGATGCTAGCGTGCTTTCAACAGGCGAATGGACTGACGGACGGACATGGCTAGATCGTCTTAGAATTTTATGACGATCAAGATTATATATACGGAATGACAAAGTTAGTATACCCCCATCCTGGAGGTGGAGGGTACAATAAATGTATATAATAAATGTTCCTAAAGTGTTTGTTATATTGACTCATTCATTCGATATGTTGATCTATCTTCATTGGCCGCTTTTCTCTTCGAACTTTCGCTCAGAAAGTGAATTTATACATCTGTGGATGCTGGATCAATTTATCTTAAAACTTTCAGCCGACCTGTGGGAAAGCGAGTTGAATTTTGTACCATTGAATAGGGCTTAGAACACATTTCGGTATAGCAAAAAATTAAAATTAAGAAAACTTTTATATATCTGGAAATTTATGCCATATTGATATGTACGGAATGATAAAGTTAGTATACCCTCATCCTGGAGGTGGAGGGTATAATAAATGCGTTGACATGTGGTATTTTCAAAATATTTGCCAAATGTTTTCAATACTGGATCTATTATCATCTTTGAGTTAAGTTAACAAAAGAAATTAGGATTAATATTAATTAATTATTAATATTTCGTATATTAACATTCAAAATTAAAATTCATTTAGTTTTTTTAGTTATCTCTTCTTTATATGAACACAAGTCACTGTGCTTCGTCTCAACAAGGAGAGCTTGAAGTTGTGGGCAAAAAGCACGTACTTTGTACTCGTGCATGGACACACTCGGGCTCTCGCGCTCTTTCTCGGACACTCACACACACAGTTAGCCACACTGAGCTACAGTCCACGAGGTGGAGAGGAGAGCAACTTAAAAACCAATAATCATAAGTCATTTATTAAATGACTTGAAGGTCAAGGTACACGACGACGAGTGACGAGTGTAAAACAGCAGCAGCAACAACAACAGCAATTTTGACAAATAATAATAAACACAACATGTACAGCGACACAAAAAGACAACAACAAATGAAAACAACTAAAATCGACAATCAGAACAAATAAGTGGCAACAACAAAAAGTAAACTAAAGTGAAGAACGACAACGACAAATCCAAATCGAATGTTGGTGCGGTGAGTGCTCGGGGGCGGTTGAGTAACATCGCCAGGTAAAATGTGAAAATGTGGGTTAAGAGCAGACTATACAACATGTCGAAAGTGAATTTTGTGTGCAGAAGCAATACGAGCACTTGAGAAATGAAACTGAAATATGTATGGATGTGTGTTTGTATGTGCTTGAGTGTAACATCAAATATTGATGTTCGGCGGAGAAAAGTGTTGTTGTCGTGTTCAATGTCAGTTCGATGGTAACGCTGTAACGAGGGTTGTTTGATAAGAATGCGAAGGAGTTGGTCGGCTTTTTTTCGGTGAACACTTAAATAAACAATGACAGGGTAATAATTACCCCCCGCACCGAGCGCGCAATGTACGTACATATGTAAATGATTTTATTGTTACTTTGTTTATTTGATTGTGTAAATGAGTTGTAAAAAACGCGTAATTATTTCAATACCTGTAATTCACTTTCCTACGATTAAATTTTTAATAGACGGGTGCCATTGGAAATACTGGACTTTACTCGATGTACATACCAATTTTTTATTATTCTAGCTGCAGACATTTGGTCTTTGCCAATGTTATCCCTTTTTCTACATTCCCCCTGAACAGTACGAATTTCGAAATATCACTTTATTCACATGTACATGCGATTGGAGAGATAGATAAAGCTGTTCCTAAAGTGTTTGTTTTATTGACTCATTCATTCGATATGTTGATCTATCTTCATGGGCCGCTTTTCTCTTCGAACTTTCACTCAGAATTGTGAATTGTGAACATCTGTGGAGGCTGGATCAATTCATCTTAAAACTTTCAGCCGATCTGCGGGAAAGCGTGTTGAATTTTGTACCAGTGAAAAAAAAAATAAAATTAAGAAAACTTTTATATATCTGGAAATGTATGCGAAATTGATATGATATTTCTAAAACTTATTTTGCCAAACACGTACAAAAGTTTCCAAAGTCCGACCCTATAAGGAAATGTGTATCAATTATCTCAAGTAATTTGTTATAGATCCAACAAAATGCGTAGATATCCTCTCAACAAATTAGGAAAACAATGCTTCTTATAACTGGGATTTTCATTTGAAAGTCTAACCTCTGACAGAGTTAAAACGTGAAATGCAAATTATTGAAGCAGCTGAGAACCAAATAAGAAACACTTTTCCACCGGCATACATCGAAATATGTATAGAGCGATATGTAATTTATAACAAAATAAAACAAACGTGTATTTAATGCTGTATTTGGATCTTAAATATTTTGAATTGCGAAATATTTTGAAATCCAGCCGAAAATAAAAAGTTGTCTATTTCGTCTGATTTTTTTTATGAGTTGTCTACTGCGTAAGCATTCAATACACCACAACAATTCGCGATAGGGCTGGAGGTTGAAGTTGAATTTTTTTATTTTTTACCTAAAGTGTACTCCTTAATGGACTTGACAATTCTGGACTTGGGCCAAAGTGAAGCTAATGACACAGAACGGATCATAATGGAAGTATTTTGATGCGGCCCTGTGTTTCACTGTAACATAGGATAGCATCACTTGAAGATTTATCAAACATTACTCCATCCTAAAGTCATCCAGACAGTAATTGTATGCATTCGGGCCATCGATAGTTGAAGCACTCAAAACCTCTGCTCTCTCTGGGGGCGAGATTAAGTGGCAACATTTTCGGTAATTTTCTGGGTTTTAAGAACTTAGACGTTTTAATATATTTTTTATTTTTATGCCATATTTTAATACTAGATTTATTTTACTCTTAGATTTAAGCTAGTCTGTAAGGATTTTAATGTCCACAGACTCAAATCAATAAATAAACAATATTGTGGACTGTGGTCAATTTTATTTGTTTTGAATGTAATTCATTCTAATTCCAGCAATTTCGATCAATTGAAAAGAGGTGAACCACACTCAGCAATACACACATTGGCCGTGTGTGTGGGGCACGAATCATCAGTGGCGATTCTGTCTAGAGCGATTGGTGTTGCAATGCTGTTATCAGCATTGCTTATCTAATACAGGCAGAAGCATGCAAATTAAAGTAAATTTGATATCCATATGTATGGCTCTCAAAAGTAAGAACATATTTTATTATTAAAACATCTATAGAAACATCCTTTGGAAACAAAAAGTGCTGTAAAAAGCAGAAAATATGACCTGAAACTGAGTACACATTTTTTCGACATACGATCTTGTTCAGTCCCAGTAGAATGTTAAGCGCCTAAATATCTAGTCTTTATACCCTCCGCCTAAGGATGGGGGTATAGTCACTTTGCCGTTCCGCTTGTAAAGTACAGTATATATATTCTGTATCCGGGTAAAATTTTAAGACGATCTAGCCATGTCCGTATGTCTGTCCGTCTGTCTGTTGAAAACACGCTAGCCGCCGAACGAAATGATCTAGGAGGTTTAAATTTTGCTTAAGTGTGCCTTGTGCTTGCAGATCGAATGGAATTGAAAGTGGGCGAAGTCGGCCCAGAAGGAAAAAAAATTCGCCTAACAAGCACTGAAAATACCGCCTAATATTTAGACTATTTAAGCATTTTTTTTTAATTTTTTGAAATTTTTTGCGTACTTTCAGCATGAAATTTGGAATGTAGAGGAATTTTTCAAAATTCGTACTTTTAAGAGATACGATTGGATAAGAGGGATAAAAATGGTACCAACCAAACCACTGAAGTACAAATCATGAAATTCGCTGCATACATTCATCTGACTGACAAAGAGGATGTTTTGAAATTTGTACCTTTAGGAGGAAAATGGGGATAAAAATGGTACGAACCAAACGGCTGCAGTACATTTCTTTGACTGTGTAGACGCGAAATATATAGAGATCTTTCTACATTCATACTAGGGTTTGTATCATGGGATTTCCCGCGGGAAAAATCCCAGAAATTTGCATATTTTCAGTTTCTCGTATCCCGGGAATCTTGTACGGGATTCCCGCGGGAATTTAGCAACAAGTTTTACCTATTTCTCGCATATTTTTTTAACCACCTTTCCACAATAAAATTGTAAAAGGAACAAAATAATTTAAAACAAGTAAGAAGGCGTTAAGTTCGGCCGGGCCGAATCTTATATACCCTCCACCACGGAGTGCATTCCATAGTATTACCAGCAGATTAAAGGATGTCGACTTTACATAGAAGCACAGTACCATATTACGAAAATTGTGATATTTTTATGCACATTACTATATTTGTTTACTATTTCAAACTATAATGCGCACTATTTGAAATCGACTACTATATATAAATAAAATGCTGAAATTGTGAAAGTGAACAAGCCTAAATATTAGGCGATTGTCAGTCGCTATTAGAAAGAAGCATTTTCAGATACAGACAAAGTGATAAGAAAAGTATAAATTTTAAAGATATCCCCATTCGCCCCATACGTATTTCGAAAAATCCCTCTATTTTACGTGTCTATGCAATTAAAGGGATGTAAACACCGAATTTTATGATTCTAGTTGTTGTCGTATCATTGGTGCCATATTTTATCCCTTTTTGTCCCATTTATTTTCTTTGTGGTGCTTCCAAGCTACAAGAGGAAATAAACTGTATGAAAATAAGAAATTTAATTAATAAGCCAAGGCTACCAATATTTGTATTATATATATATATATATATGTAATGGATATAATACTTCAATTAATAAAGTAAATTTTCAGCTACAGTCGTTTGGTTGGTTGTATTTCCATCCTATTTTAATTTCAAAAGTATAATTTTTTGAACTTCATGATTCTACCATTTTTTGTCGTAAAAGCAACAAAATAAAGTACGAATTTGGAAAAAATATATTTTACGTCAGAGAAATGTATACACCGAATTCAATGATTCTATCTGCTGCGATTTTGTTGGTACCATTTTTATCCCATTTTTCGCATTTTACCCCTTAAAAGTACGACTTTCGAAAATCTATGTATTTAACGTGTCTATGCAATTAGAGGGATGTACATCATTCTAGCTGTAGCCTTTTAGTTGGTCCCATTTTTATCCCTCTGCTGCCATTGAATCCCTTGAAAGCACGAATTTGGAAAAACCTTTTTATTTTTCGTGTCTACTCAGTCAGAGGAATGTATACAGCGAATTTTTTGGTTCTAGCTGCATCCATTTGTTTGGTACAATTTTTATCCCAATTTTCCATTTTACACCCTAAAAGTACGAATTTCGAAAAATTATTTTATTTTGTGTGTCTACGCAATCAGAGGAATATATACACCGAATTTCATTATTCTAGGCGCAGCCATTTGGTTGGTACTATTTTTATCCCTCTATCCCCATTTAACCCCTTAAAATAACGAATTTAGAAAAAATACTTTTATATTATGTATCTACTCTATTAGAGGAATGTACATGCCATATTTCGTTTTTCTATCTGTTGCCGTTTGATAGGTACCATTTTTATCCCTTCGCTCCCTACAAATAAAAATCACTCTCGTTTATGCTATAAAGGGAATGCACATTGCAAATATCAAGTAAATACAAGCTAATATGTTCAAAAAACAGGATGTAATACTCTAAACATTAGGGGTATTTTCAGTCCTTGTGAGGGAAAATTTGTTCCCTCTGGATCGATTTCGCCCACTTGCAGTCCCAACCGATCTGCAACCATAAGACACATTTAGGAAAAATTTGAACCTCCTAGCTCATTTCGTTCGGCCGTTATCGTGCTTTCAACAGACAGACAGGCGGACATGGCTATATTGTCGTAGAATTTTACCACGACTCAGAATATATATACTTTATGACTAATATTTTAAGGTGTTACAAACGGAATGACAAAATACCCCCATCCTTAGGTGGAGTGTATAAAAAGATCACTATAAATCTTCTAACATGAATATGATAATTCAATATAAATTATATAAACTGAATATAACAGAATCGAAGGCAACAATAACGTTATTAATATTAAGATAATTCAATTTCAAAATTTTTGATATATGTATGAAAAAAGTCTTGATATGCTAATGTCTGTGGAGAAATCGTTATACACAATTTTACTAGTATATATAATAATATAACAAATAATAATTTAAAAATATATACAATCTAAAGTAACAACTATGTATAAAAAATGACTATATTACTGCCTCAAAATATAAATTTAGGTGTCCGAAGCTACAGGAAAGGGAACCGATAATTAACGATTTACTAACAATACAACTATCGAGACTGTATCGCCCTCTAACGCGCTCAATTTCTCTAATAAAATCTATCTTATGAGTCTTTAAATGGGTTGTCTGCTTTAAAAAAAATTATATCTCAAAAAAACCTCTTAATTTAAAAGATAAGCTTACATTTCATACTCTACATCAATTCGTGGAATAGGGCATTATAAGTTTGTTTCACGCCAAATGTTTGTAATACAGAAATATATTAATTTTCTTTCTTAAAGTTCGAATGTTTTCTTGGGAAAAGATGTGTTTTTATATAGAAAACAATATGTTGACGATTTTCCGTTCTGTCCCGGGATCCCAGGAAATAGAAGAAATAATTCTCGTGTCCTGGGAAATAAAAAGTACGGGTAAATGCAAACTCTAATTCATACCTTCAGTATTTAATTGAGGCTAGATTTGACACCAATCAAGCGGAATTATTATAATTATTATAAAAATGATTATAAAAACAATTAAGTAAGCTTTAGTAGGCTAAACCGACTTATATACCCTCACTCTCTGAGAAGATATATACCGAAGTTATAAGGAATAAAATTGTATGTTGGGCAGGATAATTTCCGTGGAAGGTGCTAGGAGGTTCGTGTCACATGATCCCAGCTTCCACATTTGTAAAACAATTGTAAAAGTTATGAAGGATTTAATATTATCTTGGATAGATACAATTGTGTGAGAGGTACAAGAAGGGGCGTGACTAAAGCATAAATATTTTTTAGGTTTAAAGTGTTTATTAAAACATGTTTAAATATCAAATTGCAAATGGTTTTGGCTACCCGTATGGATTTTATATCGGTTTTATTGTAACCAAAGTTTATGCCACTTTGTGTGGGAGGCACCAGAGGGGGTGTGGCAATTTCGCCTATAGCCCAAGCGAATGTAACCACTAAAAAATCATTGTTAAATATTAAATTGCACGGCATTCCGATCATCCGTATAGAAGTTATAACAGCTTTAATATTTCGCAGTTTTGCATGATTTGCGTGGAAGGTACTGTAAGGGGCGTGACAAAACCTGTCATATATAGTACACTTTAAATTATAATAAATACATTATAAAATACCAAACAAGTAAGGAAAAGCCAAACACAATTCAATTCGGTAAAAAAGTGACAACGGGAAGGATTTTTGTATGTTTCCTAATCATAGGCTAATATGACCTGACCCAATTTGTCAAATCGAGAAGAATATTTGTATCGGGGCTATATCCAAACATGGAGTAAAGGGACCCACTTGCACAGTAGGTTCTTCCAGTTCAAGTATAATTTAAAGAATTTCGGTGAAATATGTGGTTTTTGGTGCGGAAAAAGTCAAGCTGGGAGCGAAACTTGTTATATATAAATCTGAACCGATCTGACCAATTTTTAACATGTGTCTTTCTAGTTAAAATATAATTTGCATGATTTGAAGAACATTTGCTAAAATATGTGGTTTCTAGAGCAGAAAAAGTCAAATCGGGAGCCAAATTTCAATGGGTTCTGTATATAAATCTGAACCGATCTGACCTGTTTTCACCACAGGTCCTCCTAGTTTAAAAATAAGTTGTTTTGCCAAAATTTGAAGACAATCTGATAAAAAATTTGGTTTCTAGAGCGGAAAAAGTCGAATTGGGAGCGAGATTTGTGTGGGAACTATATTTAAATCTGGACCGATCTGATCCATTTTCACCATGGGTGTTTTTAGCGGAAATATGAGATGTTTTACCAATTTTCGAGAAAATCTGTTAAAGTATATGGTATTTAGAGCTAAAAGTATCAAATCGGGAGTGAAATTCGTATGGGGGCTATATCTAAATCTCGAACGATTTTCTTCAAATCAAATAGCGTTCGTCCTTTTCCCGATCCAAAATCAAATCCAGTCAGTCCAGTGTAATGATTCTTCTGGCTATTTTTATCAACCACTGCCGACCGTGGCTCCAGCCGTTAAAATAAAAGCTTGACTGAAGTCGGACTATTTATGGAAACACGTTCGAATTAAGTACGATCAAGCGTTTGGAGTTGCAAACTGCATTATTATTTTCAAAATAATTGCTGGAATCGCTGTTTTCGACTTTCTTTATTATATCCCCCCTTCGATTTTTCCACTTCAGTGAAACATGTTACTAAACATTGTTTAAATCCAGTTGAGCGAACATACGCACATTTCGAGCAATATACTGCTGACAGAATTCGTTTCGCATGTTAAATTTTCCATGGGCGAAATCTGTATTGATATCCATAACTGATAAATATATGTTATCAGTTAAATATTGCTTATCATTTGTAAAAGTTTTTCAAATTTCACACAGCAATCACAAATAAACTAATTGAAATGTGGACAGGAAAGTTTCTGTCGGGTCAGCTAGTTGAAAATAAATATTAATTGCTTAGAAACACTAAATACAAGAGATTTTTATACACTCCACTGTCCGTCTGTCTGTCCGTCTGTCCATCTGTTGTTGTAATCAAATTACAGGTCGCAATTATTTATAACCGATTTTAACAAAAATTGGCACAAATAAGTTTTGTGGGTCAAGGACGTACGCTATTTAATTTGAGGCAAATCGGTTCAGTTTTAGATATAGCCCCATACAAATGTCGCTACCGATTTGACA
Organism: Polietes domitor; assembly: GCA_947397865.1. Classification (NCBI taxonomy): domain Eukaryota; kingdom Metazoa; phylum Arthropoda; class Insecta; order Diptera; family Muscidae; genus Polietes; species Polietes domitor. The sequence continues at coordinate 54,614,496 of OX377619.1, forward strand.
TTTTCCGCTCTAGAAACCACATATTGTACTCGATTTTCTTTAAATTTGCCACAACATCTTATGATTCAACTAGAAACACCTATGTAGAAATTGGGTAGGATCGGTTCAGATTTAGATATATCCCCCATACAAATGACGCTCCCGATTTGACATTTTCCGCTCTAGAAACCACATATTGTTTTCGATTTTCTTTAAATTTGGCACAACATCTTATAATCTTACTGGAAACACCTATGCTGAAATTGGATAAGATCGCTTCAGATTTAGATGTAGCCCCCATATAAATGTCGCTCCCGATTTGACTTTTTCCGCTCTAGAAACCACATATTGTATTAGATTGTCTTCAGATTTGGCAAAACATCTTATATTTAAACTAGGAACATCTATGGTGAAAATAGGTCAAATCGGTTCAGATTTAGATATAGCCAGATATATACAAATGACGTTCTCGATTTGACATTTTCCGCTTTAGAAACCACAAATTGTACTCGATTTTCTTTAAATTTGGCACAACATCTTATAATCTAACTAGAAACACCTATGCAGAAATTGGGTAAGATCGGTTCAGATTATGATATAGGCCCCATACAAATGTCGCTCCCGATTTGAATTTTGCGCTCTAGAAACCACATATTGTACCCGATTTTCTTTAAATTTGGCACAACATCTTATAATCCAACGAGAAACACCTATGCAGAAATTGGGTAAGATCGGTTCAGATTTAGATATAGCCCCCATACAAATGTCGCTCCCGATTTGATTTTTGCAGCTTTAACATTTGGCACAACATCTTATAACCTAACTAAACAAAACTTTTATGAAAGTCTTACCCAGATTTAAATATTGCCCAAATACAAATGCTGCTCCCAAAAGTTTAACCGATTTTGGCCAAACTATACATTTTATATTTCACCTATTTCGTTCCAGGTTTCAATATATCCTCATACAAATGTCCTTTCCGATTTAACATTTTTTGTCAAACACATACAGGATTCAAAAAACCTTCCCATTTTCACTTTTTCACCGAATTGAATTGTATTCGGATAGAAAGTGGAGTGTATCATAGAGTCGGCCCCGCCCGACTTTAGCCTTTCCTTACTTGTTTGTAATTGGCGTTTTTTTCATAACTCCGCCTGTTGTGATCATGTGTGTGCTGCGTGTTACAAAAAGTAAGTATATACTCGGAGGGTTAAGTTATAAGAGCTGATTACCATCGATTGAAAGGTACAAGGAGTTTTTTCTGAGGTTTCGAAATCGTACAAAATGCATATGGACGTTTGCCAATTTTCATTTAATTGTGGATTCAACTGAAATCATGATATGTATTAACGTCCCAGCAAAAAGAGATCACCCAAAGAAGTGAAAAAGATGTTAATATGTGATTCGGAAGTTAGGAAAATTGGGATCTTCACCAATGAATTTAACATTGAGTTGTTATAGGAGGGAAGTCCTTTATTTTGAAAGACTTAAAAGTTATTTCAAAGTGGTGCAAAGGAACCACCTTTTCACTGGTTTCCATTTCTGTTTTAAAAATCCGTCGCTACCAGGGGTAGAACAGCGGACCTTCTGGTTGCTACTACGGCACTCTAACCATCTCAGCTATCCTCTGTTGTGAGTGCCGAATAACTAAAACAAATCATTTAGTTCGGTAGAACTGACAATAGGAAACTTAACAAAATATTTATTTAATATGAACTAATATATAACAAATAAATATAAAATACAAATTATACACAATTAAACATTGTTTATTTATAAAAGTAATCAAAAAATAAAAAAAAAATCTCCCGCATCTTGTATGATAATATTGCACTTTGCTACGGGCCTTTCTACACGTTAAGACTTCTTTCAATATAGATATCACCAGTGGTTGTCTTCGAACCCCCTCTAACAACTTATCAAACAACCATCGTTCACCCTCAATCCTTTCGAAGTTGCGTGCTTTAGTGCTTTTTATGTTTTTCGTGTGTGTGTGTGTGCGAGTGTTTTTGTGAGTGAAATTGTTATAATATCTTAAGAAGTAAATGGAAATGGAATAGAAACAACAACAGAACATACACTTTTGTTTTCATGAAAATTTTTGCATTTTCAATGAATCATTTTTGCTTGATTGAAAATTCCACTTCACACTGGATTCGCCAAGAAGAAGTGAAACGCACTTTGAGACATTTTAGTTTTAGTTTTACTTTCACTTTTATGTATGTAAGTAGTTCGACAAGAGCGTGAAGTGAATAAATATTAAATATTCTTCTTCTTCTTTTTTCGCTCCACAAATTCACATTTAAATTTCACTTTTCACATTTTCGGTTAAATTTTTGATGAACATTCATTCCATTTCATTCATATTTAAGAATAGTTTTCCTTTTTGGAAAATATATTTATTTTCTTTGGCAAAAAGTTTAGCTTCGTTAAATATTTATTTGCTTTGCGTTGCGAGTATTTTGTATGCTTTTGGTGTAACACTTGGTAAGAGCGATTAAAAATTTATCAGCGAAACGTGAAAATCTTTAATAAAATATGAAATATTATTTTTTGTGTTTTTTTTTTGCTGCTGTTGGTTTTGGGCGGGTGCTCGTCACTTTTTCACGTTAGCAGTTTATGGGAGTTTTGTTGTAGTTGTGGTTTTTTGTTTATTTTCGGTTTTTTTTGGTGTGGGGAAGCCGCGGCGTTACGCGTTTAGATCAGTGCAGAGCGGGGAAAATAAAATATTGCCAGCGCTTAGAATGTACGGACGTACGCTACGTATGTTTAACGCGTTCTACGCTTCGTTTAACAATGAAGTTAAATATTCCACAAATTAACCGTATAAGTTGATGTCGAACGGAATTGGTTGGTCGGTTTGTAGTTTGGTTGGCTGGTTGTATGTGTGAACTGTTCTTTTGCCATTGCCGAGTGCCGAATGCAGGTTTTTCTTTTGTAAGTGTCTCGTTGTTAGTGTGTGTGTGTGTGTGTGTTATTATGTGGTTATAACTGTGTGTGTGTTTGTATGTAGGATTCATGTCCACACTCATACAAATGTATTGTCGTGGTTCTTTGTCTTTGTATCGTTATTTCCATGCCCTACTATTCTCTATGAGGACAGTTTGGTTCAACATACTAGTCTGTATAACAGTTAAAATGCAAAATGCTAGAAAACTAGATGAATGTATTTAGGCTAGAATATAATTATTTTTTTTGATATTTCGGACATCAAAGCACGAAATAAAATATTTATCCAGCAAAAAGAGTGCAGACGAAGAAGTGAAAATAATACTTCGGAAGTTGTGAAAATTGGGATTATCACTAATGAATTTAACATAGAGGGAAGTTCTTTATTTTGAAAGGCTTAATAGTTATTTTTCAAGTAGTGGCAAGGGAACAACTTTTTCACTATTTTCCATTTATATTTATGAATAACTAAAGCAAATAATTTTTGGGTAGAATTGAAAATAAAAATCTTAACAAAATATTTGGTTAATGTGAACTAATATATAATCCAAATAAATATTAATTTTTTTAGTATTAAATTAATTAATAATATTTAATGTTTTTGATATTATGTAGTAAAAATAACTAATTAAAATTTTAATATTTGAAGTATATTAATAAAATAATAAATTGAAAAAATGTTGAATACATTTGTTTAAATTAATAAAGTTATACATAGATTATTTATAAAAAAGAAAATGTTTTTCCTTAGCCACGATTCGAACTCGAGACCTTCTTGCTGCAAAGCGGATAGCTTACCTCTGCGACCCCATGCGCAAAGGTTCCTTTACGTAACGGATGTTACGGAATATTAAACTATTATTAATATTTTTATAAGTTGTTTAAAAGAACATCCCCAAATGCGGGAAATATTCTAATTGTGATTTTGGGATGTCACTATAATTTGCTTCTGTGTGTTTTCTATTTTTTGCTGCGTAAGAATAGGTTAAAACCGCCCAGGGGTGACTACATGATATGAGAAATCAGTGTGAATACAGAAAAGGTCATTTAGAAAATTACTTTTTAATCTTTGACTAGGTAGTAGTTTTAATCTTTGACTAGCTCAATCACTTCAAGGTAAACACTTTTCTTTAATTTTTGTATAAATTTCGAGATTTTTCCGATTGTTTTTTCTATTTTAGCATCGATTTCTCCGTACTCTTAGGGGGTAAAATGGGGATAAAAATGGTACCAACCAAATGGCTAGAATCATGGAATTCGGTGTATAAATTCCGCTGACTGCAAAATAAAAAGATTTTCCAAATTCGTACTTTTTTTTCTTTCATGAAAAAAATTGGCTGAATCATGAAGTAAGATTATTTTGCACTATGTACATGAGATAATGGATTTTTAAAAAAATTTAATTTTTAAAATTTTTAAAATTTGTACTTTTGGAATTAAAATAGAATGGAAATACAACCCACTATCTACCAATATTTATGGTATTTAAGCTTTTTTAAAAAAAAATATATATATAAAAATATTTATGTTTTGAATTGACTTGAAGTATTATACCTTTACACTATATATATCGATATAGTGTAAAGGTATTGGTAACCTTGCCTTGAAATAATAAAAATGTTATATTTATTTCTAAAATTATTTTTTTCAATATTTGTATTTGTTTTGGTTTGGCTGTATTAAAAAACATGTTTTCCTGTAATATTACTGCACTGGACTGGAGGGTATATAAAGTTCGGCCCGGCCGAACCTTACGTCGTTTTTACTTGTTTTTAATTAAATTTATATTTTTCAGTATTTAAAATAAAGCACTACTATTAGAATATTACTATTACTATAATTAGAATATTTCTTTTTTGAATTGACTATTATTTCGATAAGTAAATGCCTTGCCTTATAATCGTGGTTTGAAATAATAAAAATATTATATTTATTTAAATAAATATTTTTTCAATATTTGCATTTGTTATGGTTTGGCTATATTAAAAAATTATATTTTTCTGTATTATTACTGCACTTCTACGAAAACTGACAGCCTCAGTGGAAGCCAGTACATAGGGGAGGGTATATAACGTTCGGCTCGGCCGAACTTAACGCCATATTTACTTGTTAATGATAAATTTGTCGATTTTCAATCTATATTCCAACTTTTTTTGTATCTTGTCCTCTCTAGAGACAAGCCATAGTTGGCTCTCAGTGGTATGACGAGTAGAGTAGGGTCTGCCTAATATCATGGTTCGACTCTTTATGGATGTGTTTTAATATCTGCGTCAGGAGACACACATATAATGTTTTATAGTTTTTTTTTTTTGAAAAATTTAATATTCTTTTTAGAATCGTAATAATTTTGAATCTTTTGTTGTTATAAGTTGTTTTTCGAAAATTATATTTCTTATAGAAACGTGTAGTTTAGCCCGCGTCACAAAAATAAATTGCTGCCGCCAGCATCAACATATTTCGTGACTGGGTCGAGCAGTCTGTAAGCTAAATTCTCCTGAGAATGACTCTAGAAATCATTTTTTCCTGATTTATAATTTTATGTTGCATTTTTGTCCAAAATTGTTTTCTCAATAAATAGACATTTCAAAGCACTTTAAATATAAATATTTTTTGCAAACCGATAGCTTTAATTGCTAGTGCTTTTTTCTAGTTTATTATAATTTTAAATTGTAATAAATTAATAAATAAATATTTTTTCCTTAGAATAATCGTATTATTAGACGTTTAGAGTATATTTTTGTGATTTTTCAGAGATATTTCGTGGAAAAATGATTAAATATGTTATAACAAATAAAATGAAGGAACTAATAATTTTCAAGGGACGCCTAAATGATCAATATCGGACAAAAAAGTTACATCACTGACTCCACTTTTGTGCCAAATGTCTAAACTCTGTTCACTAAATTGAGCGCTGTGGCACCCTTCTTAAGTTCATCATTTGCAGCTATTTAGTTTTTTTACAATATACTACCACAAAATACCAAAAAGTTTTCGGTTGTCGCTATGAAAAACCACAACAAAATTACTATAAATGTCCAATAGTTCAAATTAAATAAGTTATTCTAAGACAAGTGTAAACATTTTTATTTAGTTAATGTACTTTCAAGGGTCTATTAATTAATAATCATAGAATTGGACAGAAATGCTACAAAAAAAAGGTGCACAGTTTTCAGGAGCGTTTGGCTCACAGACAGTTTAACTTAAAGACGAAATACTTTGCAATCCGAAAACAGTCCGAACGTTATTTCCATTGGTGACTGGAAATTATTTTTTACTTCACATCCTATTTTCCAAAAGTACAAATTTTGAAAATACATTATTTCTCACGCACACAGTGCAAAATAGCCTAACCTCATTTTTGCCCTTAAAGTATAAAAAATATACGAATTGAACAAATCTTTTTGTTTTGCGAGACTATGTAGACAGATGAATGTATACTCCTAATTCCATGATTCTAGCTCCGGCCATTTGGTTGGCACCATTTTTATCCCATTTTACCCCCATAAAATTACGACTTTAGAAAATGTCTTTATTTTTCGTGTCTACGCAATTAGAGGTACACACCAAATTTCGTCATTGTAGATGTTGCCGTTTATATGATACCTTTTTTCCCTCTATTACCATTTACCCTTTAAAAGTACGAATTTGGAAAAATACGTTTATATTTATATTTATATCCACTCAAGTAGAGGAATGTACACAGCGAATTCTTGTTTCTAGCTTGTTTTCGTTTTATTTATTTATGCATATTTATGCAATTTTGCCCCATTTCACGCACTACAAACAAAAATCACTTTTTTGTGCACGTTTTTGCTATAAAGGGAATTTGCTATGCACATCAAGTTAATATAAGCAGACTTATTCGAAAAACATATTTAAATACTCGAAATATTAGGAGAAGTTTTCTGTCTTTGGTAGGGAAAAATTGTTCCCTCAAGGTGTGGATGTGGAGGGTATAAAAATTCTTTTGCGTCTGCCAACAGTGTCACAACATCTAAATTTATCCATAGATCTTCTCTGTTAAAAATAACACAGTGCAAACGAAAAAAATATAACAATATACGGAGGCAAAGCTGTAGATCTCAAAAAAACTTCAAGTTCAAAATCGCAAATGTCGTCGAACAAATGTTATAGGCTATACTGTGTGTAGGTAGCGTATACGTGCTGTTGATTTAGGATAATATCACTCATACGCACTGCAGTCGCACTGACCATTAATAGAAACAGTCCTGCAAGATATATTTATACACTCCACGGGAGTATTATGGCTTTGTGCATTTGGAAGCGAGATAGACCCAAAAGGAAGCGAGATAGACCCATTGTTAAGCATACCGATCGACTTAGAATCACTTTCTGAGTCGATTTAGCAATGTCCGTCTGTCTGTCCGTCTGTCCATCTATTGTTGTAATCAAATTACAGGTCGCAATTATAGTCCGATCTTAACAAAAATTGGCACAAATAAGTTTTGTGGATCAAGGACGAACGCTATTTAATTTGAGGCAAATCGGTTCAGATTTAGATATAGCCCCTATACAAATATCGCTCCCGATTTGACATTTTCCGCTCTAGAAACCACATATTGTACCCGCTTTTCTTTAAATTTGGCACAACATCTTTTAATCCAACTAGAAACAGCTGTGCAAAAATTGGGTAAGATCGGTTCAGATTTAGATATAGCCCCCATACAGATCTATCTCCCGATTTGCCATTTTCCGCTCTAGAAACCACATATTGTACCCGCTTTTCTTTAAATTTGGCACAACATCTTATAATCCAACTAGAAACACATATGCAGAAATTAGGTGAGATCGGTTCAGATTTAGAGATAGCCCCCATACAAATGTCGCTCCCGATTTGACATTTGACCACATATTGTACCCGCTTTTCTTTAAATTTGGCACAACATCTTTTAATCCAACTAGAAACAGATGTGCAAAAATTGGGTAAGATCGGTTCAGATTTAGATATAGCCCCCATACAAATGTCGCTCCCGATTTGACATTTTCCGCTCTAGAAACCCCATATTGTACTCGATTATCTTTAAATTTGGCACAACATTTTATAATCAAACTAGAAACACATATGCAGAAATTGGGCAAGATCGGTTCAGATTTAGATATAGCCCCCATACAAATGTCGCGCACAATTTGGCTTTTGCCGCTTTAGAAACCACATATTGTACCCGATTTTCTTTAAATTTGGCACAACAGCTTATAAGCCAAGTAAAAAACCTATGGTGAAAGTGGGTAAGATCGGTTCAGATTAAATTATAGGCCAAATACAAATGTTGCTCCCAAATGTTCAACCGATTTTGGCCAAACTATACGTATTATATTTCACCTATTTCGTTCCAGGTTTCAATATTTCCTCATACATATACTCCGTCCTTTCCGATTTAACATTTTTTGTCAAACATATACATTTACAGCCCTTCCCGTTTTCACTTTTTCACCGAATTAAATTGTATGCGGATAGAAAGTGGAGTGTATCATAGAGTCGGCTCCGCCCGACTTTAGCCTTTCCTTACATGTTTTCCTACGTATACGGTGTTAAGAATCATTCCTAGGATGTTCATATCTTTTAGAAAGTTGTTTACTGAGATCGTAGGTACATTTTTGTAGTTGTAGTTGATTGTTTTCTTGAATTTGGAACGGTTTGCTACCTATGGACCTATACAGGGAATAAATGTAAAAAATCGATCTTTTTAATTTTTTCGATTTTGACCTTGAAGATGAAGTTTTTTGTTTGATTTTATATGTTCACTTGTGGTTCTTTATGACAAAAGCTATAACTTTGCCTCAGAGAGTAAATCAAAATTCCAAACGGTTTGCAAGATATGAGCCTGAGAAAATGATAACTTTTTTCCAAAAATGCCACCGAGGCCCGAAATCTTTGGGACCCATAAAAAAGTACATGACTTTGGGCAAAACTGGGAGACATGGGTCTTTTGTTGTGGACTTTTATCACGTAGTGGTATCCGTATATGTTTATATTTCCATGACTTAAAAAATTACACACAGTGTAATACAAAAAGAAAATCCGATCCTTTTTTCGTCATTAAAACTCAGTTTTCTTTTGGATTTTTTTAATTCTTTTGAGACAGTTTCTAAACCACCGTTTCTATGCAAAATATATTTCGCAGCATTCGTTGCCATCATAGGTACATTTAATTGAACATAAAAGCGGGTGTTATCGGAAGTATATTTCCAAAATGAGACTAGAAATATTATATCTACACAAAATTATAATTTTAGTATTTTTTTAAGTGTACCCATAAAAAATTGATTTAGAAAACCGAATTACATCAGAAAATGTTGTATATTGCAAAATTGTTGTTGTGTTATTGTATTGCTTATCCTGAGTTAAAAGTTGTGTGTCAGCGAAAAAATGAAATTTACTAGTGAAAATTTATGTGCAATCAATTGTTACGATTTTCGATGTAGATTATCGACACCGTAGTGCATACGGTAGCTTTATTTCTTTGACTCTACAGCCACTACTACTATAAAACGCATCACAGTAGATCAAATGCTTGATCTGGTAACTTAAGGTATGCATTTAAAAAAAAACTGTACTAATTGTGCTTATTTAAGAAAATATATACCGAATGTCTACAGTCATTTGGTCAAAACTTTGGTACATTTTATCCCCTAAAAAACAATTTTGAAAACCTGCCTGTAGGGCATACCATAGTCGTCCTTAGTCGTTCACTCACACTGCAATTTCTGGCTCAAGAAGTGGCCCTTTGGATTGGTATTGGTAAGCAGTTACTAGTCGTAAGGGCTTTTGTTGGGCCCTTTGGTCTGTTATACACATACATACACAAATGTGTGTGTGTTGGTGTGCGGTTGGTCGTGCAAACGACTGACTGTCTATCTTTGTGGCTGTTGTACATACCCTCGTATGTATGGGTAGGCGGTGTTGGTTGGTCTTAGTGGTTGGCTGGCTGACTGACTGGCGTCAGTGCATATTTTGTTTTGTTTTTATTTCTTATTTTTTATTTATTTTTTGTATTTTGTTTATTTCTGTCAGTCAGTCGATTATTTAAGGTTAGACAAGTTAGCTAGCTGACTAATGTGTTTTCGTGTCTCTCGCTCTCTGTGCATTCGTTCCCATTCAACTGGCCAACTGAGTGACCACGAAACCGTTTCGGCCAGTTTGGCCAACGACTGGGCCACACATTACGACCACATATCGACCACGAGAGCGGCGTTGACAAACTCACAAACGAAAAAAGTGGAACGTTCGTTCGTGCAATGCATTTGAATGTTGGTAGCCTCTTTAAATGGATTAAAGAACAAAAATTGATTTTTCCTCTTGAAAATTATATATCCATGGAGGTGTTGTTTTGCAGTCTCGTTCCCGTCGCCCCCAAAGCTTGGAGGCGGATTGGGTAAACAACCTGACACGAAATCAGATGACAAGTGTTTGACAAGTCTTTGCCGAACGGCAAAAGGCATGTCTCGGTCTCTGGCAATCAAAGTCAAATCAATCACATGTGGACAAGTGCAGTGCACGGGAATCACAAGAGATTATTTTGTACTGCGAACTACATGAACTACGAACTACAAACTGCGGATAATTATAATTTATTTCCAATGTACCAATTGCTGGAGCAAATATTTGACAATTTGACTGTAATTTGTGCCATTTTGCAGTTGATTTCGCTGTGATAACCTTTAAGGCCGCGAATGACGATGTCGTTCACATGTCATGAAATCATTGCCGTTCTGGCGTTTTGTGTGCGTTAGCCATTTTCAACATTAAGGAGTGTCCTGTAAGACAGCGGGTCTAAGTGGAGTTTAGTAATGACGTAAATGTCTATAGAGAGGGGTACCACAGAAATTTGTTTTGTGAACACAGTGGGTCTAAATGGTGTTTAGTAAACCAGCAAAAAAATGGAAGTATTTCCAAACGAATAACATTTTAAGTGCTTAAGTAGGTGTATGAAGTTCGTTTTTGCTATAGGAGGAATGCGCATACCCAATATCAAGTAGGTACAAGCAGACATATTGAAAAAATATTCTTTAATATTAGGGTTTATTATGAGTATTTTTAGTCCTTTTGAGGGAAAAGATTTTTCCTGTGGGCTGTTTTCGCCCAGATTCTATCCCAACGATCTACGACTAGTTTGGAAAATTTGGACGTCCTAGCTCCTTTCGTTTAGATGCTGGCGTGCTTTCAACAGACGGACGGACGGACATGGCTAGATCGTCTTAGAATTTTATGAAGATCAAGAATATATATACTCAGGTCGGTATTTCAAGGTGTAACAAACGCAATGACAAAGTTAGTATATCCCCATCCTGGAGGTGGAGGGTATAAAAACATTTTTTTCAAGTTCTAAGGGCTTTCAAAACAAAACTATGTTAAATTTTAGAAGAATGTATATACAGATAGATACAAGATGATTAGTTTCATGAAACAACTTACGAAATTATTGATAACTTTAAAATATGTATCGACAAGTTGATGATCTTCAGATGTGGTATAAGTATAGTATAAGTCATATATAATAATTTAGAGTAAACAAAAAATATTTAGAGTCTAAAACAATTTAGCATGCAGTTGTTGATTTCAAATTCCATTTGTGGTATTTCACATTTAAAGATTAATTGTCAACTTGAATATAAATTATGACAAACTCTCATTTTTTAGAATTTTTCAAAAAAAAAAAAAACTAGTTTTATCAGTTAATTTACACTTAGATCTACTAAATGATGAAATATTTTACTGTGAAGTATTCACAGAATAGAAATCGGACGCCAAGTTGTGTGTAAACATCTCTATATTCCGACACTTTGTGTGGAAATTGTAAGATATTGCTAATCACACTCACTAGCTAATCACACTCACATGACAAATAGCCGCCAAATTAAATTTCCCCCAAAAAATGTGAACACAAAACACAAAATTAATGGAGTAACCTGATAATCCACATTAAAAACATAAACACGGTGGTTTACCTTAGTTGGGTTGGATGTATGATGGCCCTTTGTAATTTGGAATAATAAAAAATTGTAGAAATATCAGGAAAGAATTTTCTTGAAAAGAAGACAAGGCACGTAATACGTAAATTACAAGGAACGCAAGACTCCAAAATATTAGCACAATCTTTCAGAAAAACGTGCCCTCCACCACGAAATTCATATAGCTTTGTAAATTATCATATACAGGGTTTTCCAACAAGATGTGTTATTTTGAATCACCCGGTATTTTGGTAGCTGTCACTTTTGAAGCTTTTATTCTTTGACATTCGACAAGTGGAAACTACGCCATTACTAACAATGGAACGATACACGCTTCAACAACGCATTGAAATTATTAAAATTCATGAATGCAAATGATCCGGAATTCCATTGAAAAATCATCTTGACTGATGAGGCCCATTTCCACCTCGGTGGCTTCGTCCACAAGCAAAATTGTCCCATATGCGACCCAAGAGTTATTGTTGAGAAGCCTCTCCATCCTCATCGTGTGACTGTTTGGTGCGGTTTATGGTCCGGCGGGGTCATTGGACCTTACTTTTTCTGGATCAACAGTTACGGTGAATGGATTGCACTATCGAGAGATGGTTAATGATTTTTTATGGTCGGAGTTAGATGGTATTGATCTGGACTATGTTTACTTTCAACAAGACGGCGCTACGTGCCACACAAGCAACGAAAACCATTGCTCTTTTACGGGAAAGGTTTCCGGACAGTGTTATCTCTCGTAGAGGTGATCACAATCTTGTGATCTCGATCACCTTGAGACTTCTTCCTTTGGGGCCACGTGAAAGATAAGATCTACACCAACAGCCCAGAGTCGATTCAAGACCTCAAAGATAGGATTCGTGAGGTTATCGAGGACATAGGGCAGCCACTTTGCGATTTGGTTATGGAAAATTTCATGAAAAGGATTTGGTCCTGTAAGCGTGGTCGTGGTGGCCATTTGGCTGATGTTGTTTTTCATTATTAACGGCATACCTTCCTCTTTATTATGAAATAAACATCCAATCATTTATCTCAAAAGATGGCATTTTTCTTTGAATACCAAAATAACACCTCTTGTTGAAAAACTCTGTATCTCCATATCGGCTACTACTACTAATGGTCTTTCTTCCTGTACAGGCTGAATGTTTTATAACATATCAGTATAATTACACTGTCCAACAGCATTTTTGGAACAGAGTAGCGACCCTATAATTCTGAAAGGGCATGTTGAGTAGATCATTTTTTTGAATAAACTTATAGTCCACCTGGTCCGAATGTCTTTTTACAGTGGATAAAACTTTTCATTTTATGGTCGAGAAATGTTTTGTAAGTTGATCTCTGAGAGAATTCTTAATATATTATGGAATATCTTAACCTTCTAGCTCCTTTCTTTATGGGTCAATTTGACATTTTTTTTTTGAGAAAATCAAGAAAGGTCTTTTCAAAAAGGACATTTAAGGATTAAAATAGGAAATTCATTGTTTCTGATAACAGCTTTGTAGGGAGAAATATGGTTGACATAAAAACTTGAAGAGTGTTTTCAGAAGGATATTGAATCGTGAAGATCTCAAGTACTTGCGAGTGTCGAAGAACATACAATTGCTGAGTGTGATCATTAAGAGACAGTCTGGGGTATTTTCTGAAAAACTTTGTTTAATGCGGTCTGGTCCTAGGGCACACGGACAAGTTTATAACACCCCAAGTTACTGAAAAGGACCGAGATTGAATAAACTGTTGGAGAACGGAATGGTGATAGATTACGAGTCAATGGCGAGTCGACAGGGCTGTTTTTTCTGTTTCTAGGTTGTATACTTTTGACACACAATTTTCTGACCTTGGTTCTCAGCACAATTCAGACTTTTGACATTGAATTAAGAAAAAGAGAACTTGTGGCTTGGATGGTATTTCAAACTATTTAATCAGGAGGCTTTGAGTACCTGACGAGTACATGCAACAATTGTAACAATTTGAAGATTGTTCCTATTCCGAAGTAGTCGAATGATGTCGAATGTCAATTTTGAAGAAAATTAATGGAAGACGGTCTTACATTTAACCCAGCTAGGGGCGACTCCGGAGCAGTTTTGGGCCTTACTGTCATAACAAAAATTATAAAAACTAAGAAGATAGAAGAGCGGTGGGAAACAAAATTTATAAAAAATAATTTTTGTATGGGAGCCTTCTTAACTAGTGGAGATATGGGTTATGTGTGTTCGAAAAAAATTTTTGGGGAGGGAAAATTAATGGGGGTCGGTCCGAGGCAGTTTTGGGACCTTTTATGTATTTTTACCCCTTTTCCCTTACCTTTGACCCCGATGACACATATTTTTTTTCTAAACTTCATAAAATAGGAGACTCTAGAGTTTCCAATCGAACTACTAAAATTCGCATACAACACTATCCCACCCCTAGTGCACATTTTTCCATTAACTAATTTTTCACGGATATTTTATTGTTATTATACATTTCTTGTTTTATACCTAATGAAGAAATTATCATTCTCATGATTTTCACTGATATTATATTTGATTTTGCAAAATCGTGTGAATAAAACCCATCATTTCACTACTTCCAAACTAACTACTTTAAAATTTTAAAAAATCTAATTATCTCATCATTTCGAGAATCAAAATAAAAAATAACATATGTACTACTTCAATATTTTAGTATATATATTTAGATTGAGTATTTAGATTTATTGTTATTAGTTTTTTAGTTCTAAGCACACTCGTTTGTTGAGATATTCTCTCATGTTACGTTAGTGTCGGGAGTAAACACGGATACTAAAGCTCTTGAAATTTTTGCATATGTTTTAACGATTTAAGATAAAGCTAGATGCTGAAATTTATTATCTTTAATTAAATCAATACATTATAGTTTTAAGAAAATCCATTATATATTGTTCCATATAACATAAATGATTTCAAAAAAGCCTCAATAGAGTTAAATTACAAATTGAATACTTTGGTACTTGAAATTACCTTCAAAACATTGTATATATTTCGGGAGTTAAATGTGATTGAAATTACCTTTACCTCTCAAATTACGCTTAAAATATTTTTGTGAGAGTGAGAAGAACAGATGTTGCCAAAAATCGTACCATGGAATGACTTATGTGTTACATTTCATGTCCCATAAAAGTGTAAGTATTGCTGCACATTCAAGGTATAAGTAGACCAATTAATGTGCTTAAATTCGAAATTTCCCAGAGATTTCAAAACAAAATATACCTGAAATGTTAACACATTAACCAATTTGGTCATTTAAAAACTAATATCATCCTATTTTTTCGTATTTTGTTTCGTAAAATTACGATTTTCAACAATTTCAACCCATTTTCCGTTGATACTTTTTTGAAGCAACAAACACAGTGATTTTTTCTGTTACCTATTCGATTTTGCCAAAGCCGGTTGCATATTTCTCACGTGTGCCCCAGTTCAAAAGAATTGCGTCCACCCACGCAATTTGTTTTGGCTCCACTGTGTGTCTCGTCTGCTACTTAGGCTACTTTAAAACTAATGACTTCCGTTTTGCGTCATCTCAAGGTCATTGGGGTCTTTGTGGTCTTTGTGTGGCGTTCACTAAATGATAATAAATGAGCCAGTAACTGTTCCCTTGTGCGTTGCTTTTACTTTTGGGGGCTCCCTGTGGGGAGGAGTGAAGGTTGATAAATGAATTGTTTGCACGCTGCAAACTGAAGGTGTAGGACATACATTTACTAACTCGTATGGACTTAATCTGAACATAAATTTTGTGTGCCAATGTGACCCCTTGGTATTTGCATATAAAGGGTGATTTTTTAAGAGCTTGATAACTTTTTTTAAAAAAAAAAACGCATAAAATTTGCAAAATCTCATCGGTTCTTTATTTGAAACGTTAGATTGGTCCATGACATTTACTTTTTGAAGATAATTTCATTTAAATGTTGACCGCGGCTGCGTCTTAGGTGGTCCATTCGGAAAGTCCAATTTTGGGCAACTTTTTCGAGCATTTCGGCCGGAATAGCCCGAATTTCTTCGGAAATGTTGTCTTCCAAAGCTGGAATAGTTGCTGGCTTATTTCTGTAGACTTTAGACTTGACGTAGCCCCACAAAAAATAGTCTAAAGGCGTCAAATCGCATGATCTTGGTGGCCAACTTACCGGTCCATTTCTTGAGATGAATTGTTCTCCGAAGTTTTCCCTCAAAATGGCCATAGAATCGCGAGCTGTGTGGCATGTAGCGCCATCTTGTTGAAACCACATGTCAACCAAGTTCAGTTCTTCCATTTTGGGCAAAAAAAAGTTGGATATCATCTCACGGTAGCGCTCACCATTCACAGTTACGTTACGATTCGCATCATCTTTGAAGAAGTACGGTCCAATGATGCCACCAGCCCATAAACCGCACCAAACTGTGACTTTTTCTGGATGCATTGGTAGCTCTTGCAATGCTTCTGGCTGATATTCACTCCAAAATCGACAATTCTGCCTATTTACGTACCCATTGAGCCAAAAATGAGCTTCGTCGCTGAACACAATTTCTTTCTTTCTGAACTTTCTTAACAGAGCACGCATTTTGATAATAAAATTCAATGATTTGCAAGCGTTGCTCGTTAGTAAGTCTATTCATGATGAAATGTCAAAGCATACTGAGCATCTTTCTCTTTGACACCATGTCTGAAATCCCACGTGATCTGTCAAATACTAATGCATGAAAATCCTAACCTCAAAAAAATCACTCTTTATATATACACAACATACGCATAAATATCAAAAATTAATTTGACATGTCACACGACATATACTAATTGATTTGTATTAATAGTTACAGTATTGACCAGACAGTTTGAGAGAGAGAGAGAGCTAAAATACAAAATACAGTGCCACTAGTGGCAATTTCAACGGCACACAGTGTTCAAAATTCAATAAATTTAACTTTTAGTTAATTTTTTGAATTCGGAAAAAAATATTGAAAAACAAGTAAGGAAAGGCTAAAGTCGGGCGGGGCCGACTATATAATACCCTACACCACTCCCTGCGTATGTACCTCACTTTGATTACTAATTATTAATTAATTAATAATGATTAATTTATTCGGTAAAAAAATTGAAATCGGGAAGGATTTTTGCATCCTGTAAATGTAAGTGTTTGACAAAAAATGTTAAATCGGAAAGGACATTTGTATGGGGGTATATTGAAACCAGGATCGAAATATAATATGTAAAATTTGGCCAAAATCCGTTAAACTTTCGGGAGCAACATTTGTATGAGGGTTATATCTAAATCTGAACCGATCTTAGCCACTTTCACCATCGGTTTTTTAGTTGGATTATAAGATGTTGAGCCAATTTTAAAGAAAAACGGGTACAATATTTGTATGGGGGCTATATCTAAATCTGAACCGATCTTACCCAATTTTTGCATACGTGTTTCTAGTTCGATTATAAGATGTTCTGCAGAATTTAAAGAAAATCGGGTACAATATGTCGTTTCTAGAGCGGAAAATGTCAAATCGGGAGCGACATTTGTATGGGGGCTATATCTAAATCAGAACCGAACATACCCACTTTCAGCATAGGTGTTTCTAGTTCGATTATAAGATGTTCTGCAGAATTTAAAGAAAATCGGGTACAATATGTCGTTTCTAGAGCGGAAAATGTCAAATCGGGAGCGACATTTGTATGGGGCTTATATCTAAATCTGAACCGATCTTACCCAATTGTTGCATACGTGTTTCTAGTTGCATTATAAGATGTTCTGCCGAATGTAAAGAAAATCGTGTACAATATGTCTTTTCTAGAGCGGAAAATGTCAAATCGGGAGCGACATTTGTATGGGGACTATATCTAAATCTGAACCGATCTTACCCAAGTTTTGCGTACGTGTTTCTAGTTGGATTATAAGATGTTCTGCCAAATTTAAAGAAAATCGGGTACAATATGTGGTGTCTAAAGCGGAAATAGTGAATTCTGGAGCGACATTTGTATGGGGGCTATATCTAAATCTGAACCGATCTTATGGGGGCTATATCTAAATCTGAACCGATCTTACCCAAGTTTTGCATACGTGTTTCTAGTGTCATTATAAGATGTTCTGCCAAACTTAAAGAAAATCGGGTACAATATGTCGTTTCTAGAGCGGAAAATGTCAAATCGGGAGCGACATTTGTATGGGGGATATATCTAAATCTGAACCGATCTTACCCAATTTTTGCATACGTGTTTCTAGTGTCATTATAAGATGTTCTGCCAAATTTAAAGAAAATCGGCTACAATATGTCGTTTCTAGAGCAGAAAATGTCAAATCGGGAGCGACATTTGTATGAGGGCTATATCTAAATCTGAACCGATCTTACCCAATTTTTACATAGGTGTTTCTAGTTGGATTATAAGATGTTGTGCCAATTTTAAAGAAAATTGGGTACAATATGTGGTTTCTAAAGCGGAAAAAGTGAAATAGGGAGCGACATTTGTATGGGGGCTATATCTAAATCTGAACCGATCTTACCCAGTTTCGGCATAGCTGTTTCTAGTTTGATTATAAGATGTTGAACCAAATTTAAAGAAAATCGGGTACAATATGTGGTTTCTAGAGCGCAAAATGTCAAATCGGGACCGACAGTTGTATGGAGGCTATATCTAAATCTGAACCGATTTCCTCCAAATTCAATACCGATTGCCCTTGGCCAGAAAAAATAACTTCTGCCAAGTTTCATGACAATCGGACAACAATTGCGACCTGTAGAGTGCGAACAAGCTTAGATGGACAGCAGACGGACGGACGGACGGACGGACGGACGGACAGACAGACATCGTTAAATCGACTCAGCTGGTGATTCTAAGCCGATCGGTATACTTAAAGGTGGGTCTAGCTCGATTATTTCTTGGTGTTGCAAACATTTGGCGCTAAACTAACTTGTAATACCCTAGACCACGAAGTGGTGTAGGGTATAAAAATACTGTCAACACCAACCCATTTGAAAATTTTCCGAGTACGAATTAGCGGGTATTTGCTAGTACATATTATAAAAATATTGGTAGCCTTGGTTTATTAATTAAACTTGTAGCTTGAAATCATGAAATTCGGTGTGTCCATCCCTCTAATTGCATAGACACGTAAAATAGAGGGATTTTTCGAAATTCGTACTTTTAAGGGATATAATTGAAAAAGAGGGATAAAAATGGGACCTTCCAAACCGCTGAAGTTGATATCATTAAATTTGTACATTTGGGTGGAGAATGGGGCGAATGGGGATATACTTAAAACTTTTACTTTTCTTATCAAAATAATACAGTCACGTTGTCTGTATCTGAAAATGCTTCTCCCTAATGGCGACTGACAATCGCCTAATATTTTCGCCACGTTCACAATTACACCATTGTATTTATTTATAGTAGTAGATTTTAAACAGTGTGCATAAGTATACATTATAGCTTGAAATAGTAAACAAATATAGTAATATGCATAAAAATATCACAATTTTCGTAATATGGTTCTGTACTCGCTAGTGTAATTAGTTTAACTAAAAGTCAAAATTCCAAATGATATAATGAAGTCCTTTCTTGATTAATGCAGCGGAAGTCGCACACAACAGACTTCAACAATTAGACCTTAATGTCACTTAAAAGTGATTTGTAGTTGGTGGTTGTGCTCCCTATCAAATCTGCTTCACTTACGAATGAAAAAGTGGGGTTTGACTTTCGTTGTATTTCCTTGCGGCAGGTACTCTTATCACTGCTATACAATGTAAATAAATCCTGTTCTCATTTTTTATAAATTTAAAATGTCTGTTTGCCAATTTATGTCTTACTGCAGTTAACCGTGAGCCTATGTCTCACAGCAAAGTCCTTGCATTCGGCCCAACATACCGCAGTCATACTGATGATATACAAACAAAACCCCAACAAGGAACAGGACATGTTGACACTTCAACGCAACCCAATAAAGTAACAATGTAAATATTTGCTTAGTATGAATGTCCTTTTTGGCTGCCATTTTTTTAATGTCGTTCGGTGGGGGTGGACGGTTGGACGAACTGACGGACGGACAGCAGTTGTTTAAGTAAGTAATTCTTGACAGGGTTGTATTTTATTGTCAAACATTACATGCGAGACTTGCGACGAAGAAACTAGCTGTGACATTTCTGTGTTGATTGTTATGGCAACATTTGTGGGTTTGTGGACATGTAGTCCACGCACAGTGGTGTCAGAGAAAAGCAAAAGTAGTGTATACATATTTATAAACTATTGACATCAGTATTATTTGTACTGTATAGGGATGATTTTTTTAAAAAATTGTTTTATCAGGTTAAAAAGTATCATTGTTTATCTGTTACATGTACAAATTGAAAAGTAAATAACATTAGCGGGGAACTCTTCAACCTTTCTAAATATGTATTTTATTCCTTAAGAGAAAAAAGTTGTGCTTGTCCATAATCATAAATTTGTTCGAAAATGAAATTTTAGTAAAAACATTTTACAAACAAAATATATTTTGACGTCACACTGTGGGGCCTCTGCCAGGAATCAGTGGCAAAAGTCGAAAATTTGATAAAAGCTTTTGGTAAAACTGATAATACTAGAATAGAATAGAGAACTTATTACCGATCAAAAATTGTGGTTTATATAGCCGCTCAAAGTTGATTAATTTCTTCAGAACTCAAGAAAAAAACAAAAAAAGTGAAAAAATGTAAGATTCATAATTGAGTTACAGACAAACTATCTACCCCATTTTTAAGTTTTTGGTCTCGTTTGAAAGGTACGTTAAATGAAATGGAATAAAACAAAAATTGGTGGTTTCTGAGGCTTAGTTACTCATAAATCGCGGTAGTAAAAAAACACTATATTTTAATGATATTTTTTTAATTTTTTAATGATATTTTTTGTTTTGGGTGATTTAGTACATATTACTTTGCCGTATTCAATTAAATTTGGCTGCCGATACTTGCCTATTCGCATGTTATTACAATAATAATAATAATTACAATAACAGTGTGGAACCTCCAACACAAATTTATTTTTTTCACATATTAAAAAGCAACTTATTTGGAGTACTATGACCATCAGAGTGTTGAAATTTTGTGAGAGTTCATTGGATATTGTTATGCAAAAAATTGGCGAATTTGGAAAAGTATTTTTACCATATGACCCAAAAAAGAATAAAAAAAGTCCTTTCAAATTTTTATCTTTTTTTATCCTTGAATATTCGTGGTAGAAAATTGCAGGAAAAATATATTTTGTAGGGTCTTGTCTTCTTTTACACTCTTCCAAAATTCATCGGTCTACTGCATATAGTTTAGTCTCCAGAAATATTTGAATTTTAATTCTCTGAATATTAATTCTCGTTTTCTATTAATCGAGTCCCGAATGCTCGAGTTATTTAGCATGTGCATTTTGTTATAAACCCGAATTTTGAATTTTCGGTGCGTGTTCTTTTGTCTTGTGGAGCGGTCGGGGTTCAGTTAGTTAACTATAACTATATTACTAAATATGTGAATATATGTCATGTAACAAAAAAGTAAATATAAAATAACAAGAAATATAATATTTTAGAAAAGAAAGAAAATACATATTCAACGTATGATTTTAAAGCTCGCAATAAGTATAGGATGAAATTTTACTTTTGTAAATATGTTCCCTATTTCAGAAGTTATGATTTTTGCAACGAAAAAGTCAAAAGGTCCCTCTGTGCGTCATAAGAAAGAAAACAAATGGCAGAGCAAATGTTCTCAAAATGTAAGAGAAACTGTTCGATAAAGTCGAAAAAATAAATTATTTTATTAGAATTTTCAAAATCTGAAAAAGGTGAAAATCTGAAAAACGAAATAAAAGATTTTTTCTGCTCATTACGAACAAATACGTAAAAATATGCAAAATTCTGCTGATTCCGTAGAGCAATATCTCAAAATAATTCTCGGGTCAATGTCTAAGATCAATTTTCTACTAAAACTTAAAAATATGTACTAGATTTCAAGCCTATGGAATTTGTGCGCCACACAGTGTTTCAGAATCGTTTTCATCGACCAAGGAGCTTTACCTTGTAAAGTAGAATAATTTTTTGAAATTTTGGACAAAAACCTTGAATAATTATAAAACAGAATAAAGTTATTTTGAATTGTTAATATTGAAATGTGAGATATTTTAAAAATTAGCCCAGAGCTCAATTTTGTTATTTTTTGATTTTGGAGAAAACCAAAATTTACATTTTTTCGTAACGTAATTTAACGTATATGTGAATTCGGTTTGTTGAAAAATTACAATTTAAACAAAACACCGGTTTTCGGGCTTTCAGGTTATATAAAACCGGCGAATTTTTTCGTATATCAATTTTGGGAAAACCAAAAATGTTTATTTTTTACTTTCAGAAACACAGGTTTCGGTTTGGACGAAAATTCTAAATTTACAAAACCGGTTTTTTAATTTATCAAAAATTCAATTTTGTTTATTATTTTGGTACTTGTTCTAGTTTATCTCAATTCGATTTTTGTGAAAGGTTCTTAATGATGCAAAATTGTCCCTAAAGTCTAGTCGATGACCTGTAAAAATATCTCATGTCTATTTAGTTATTATGTCTATTTTGTAGTTATTATGTCATATCACTGAATTTCATTATTCCAGATACAGCCGTTTGGTTGGTACCATTTTTATTCTTTTTATCCATTTTGATCTTAAAAGTACGAATTTAGAATTTACAAAATTTTGAAAAATACTTAACCTAAGCGCGTCTACACAGTCATGTGGCATGATTTACACTTCAGCCGTTTGTTTAGCTCATTTTGATCCCTCTTTTCCTATTTCATCCATTAAAAGTACGAATATCGAAATGTCCATATATTTTACAAGTCTACGCAATTAGAAGTATGTACAAACCGAATTTCATTTTTATACCCTCCACCTCCTGGGTATACTAACTTTGTCATTCCGTTTGTAACACCATGAAATATCGACCTGAGGCCCTGTAAAGTATATATTTTCTTGATCGTCATTAAATTCTAAGACGATCTAGCCATGTCCGTCCGTCCGTCCGTCCGTCTGTTGAAAGCACGCTAGCATCTAAACGAAAGGAGCTAGAACGTTCAAAATTTCCATAATTGCGGCTTATAGTCGAAGATCGGTTGGGATTGAAACTGGGCGAAATCGGCCCAAAGGGAAAAAATTTTCCCTCACAAGGACTAAAAATACCCATAATAATCCCTAATATTTTAGCGTATTTAAGCATATGTTTTGAATATGTCTGTTTATATTTGCTTGATATTTGGTATGCGCATTCCCCTTGTAGCAAAAACGTGCACCATAAAGTGATTCTTATTTGGAGGGGTTGAAATGGGGCAAAAAAAGGGATAAAGATGGTTCATATTAAACGACAACAGCTAGAAACGCGAAATTCGGTGTGTACACTCCTCTAATTGAGTAGATACATAATATAAAAGTATTTTTTCCAAATTCGTACTTTTAAGAGGTAAAATGAGAATAGAAGGATAAAAAGGTACTGTAGTTTTGGTATTCGTGCTTTTTGGGGTTAAAATGGAAAAAGGGTAAACAAATAGTACCAACCAAATGACCGCAGCTAGAGTCATGCAATTCGGAGTAAACATTCCTCTGACTGCGTAGACATGGAAAATAAACGGATTTTACAATGGTACAGAGAGATAAAAATAGTACCAACTAAACGACTACAGCTAGAATGAAAAAAAATCTAAATGGGCGCAGCTGGAATCATGGAATTCGGTGTATACATTCCTCTGACTGCATAGACACACAAAATAAAAAGTTTTTTTCCAAATTCGTAATTTTTCTTTTACGGCAAATCATGAAGTTAGGTTATTTTGCACTAGGTACGTCTGATAATGGATTTTCAAACCTTGTACTTTTGAAATTAAAATAGAATGGAAATACGACCAACCAACTGAAATACAACCCGGTCGAACTTAACGCCGTTTTTACTTGTTTTTACTGTTGTGGTTGGATTGGTACCATTTGTATTTTGGTCCCATTTCACCCCGTAATAGTGTGAATTTTGCAAAAAAAAAACGATTCACATTCAAATCACCTTCAACCTCTTGTTCCACCACATTAAATTGTTGACAATTATTCATTACACCGTGCGGCAATTTTACATTTTTTCTAAACCATATATGCATGCAACTAGAGATTTATGTAGAAAAGCTGTGTACTCAGGTTCTCATTCGGTGATCTTTTCTCCTTTTTATAGAACTTTTATTTCAAAAAGATATAGAAGTTCCAATAATTTATTTTCGTACTATTGCGAGTCATATAAAGACGATATAGAGTGTGAAAGAGAAGAATATCAGTTGAAAATACATAAAATTTATTGCAGGTATCTGGATTGGATTAGCATTAACCACTATTTCAAATTTTCCCTCTTTAAAAAATAAATTGTAATTATCTGATTTGAACTGGGATATTCTCCTGGCTCAAGACCATTTTGCATCTATATTTTATAGAATGCAAATTTATTCACAAATGTTATGGTGACATTTATCACTTGGCAGCACACTACCACTATCATGATTTCAACCCGGTGAAAGGTTTCGTCTGGTGGCATCGCAGCGACTTTTCAACAACAACCTGGCCTCTTTAAGTAAATGATTTTCACAAACGAATGAGAAGCTCAATTCATTTGCCGAATATCCGTTTAAAAAATCGCAGCAAATAGTAAAGCTCACATGTCACCTTACAAGCATCTCATTGAGTTGCATATGTAAGAATGTGTATAGGCATGTATAGATACCCAGCAATACCTTTGCCGTGCCAACGCTCATTTGTTTTAGTTTAATTATATTAATTTTTAAGGGGGACATTTTAAATGGTTGTTAATGCTAAACTTATGCAGGTCGAAGAATGAAATTTGAAGTATTTTTTAAAGATATTCTTCTCTTTCATTTGATACCCATATCACCTTTGTAAAGCGTGAAAAAATACGAAAATAAATTATTGTTGTTTGTATGTATTGTTGGTCTGTTATGTTGTATGTGTTTGTCATTTATTTTGGTTCAAGACCAAAGGTTGTGCTGAAGTTTTCAGCAGAACCAAAAATTAGCAAAAAGGCAAAGTGAGACCTTTATTGTTGCAGCTAGTTTCGATGGGCGCTACCCCATCTCGTCAGAACTTTCGCAACGAATGTATGTATTTGACTTAAATCAGGGTTCACATTAGTACCAGCGGTCACATACGACTAATGAGAAGCGCTGATAAACAAAATATTCCACCGAACTAAGTCGACATACTAAAAATCTCACTTTCCCAATTCAATGTTATGCATGTGCTCGCAACAATGCAAAAGTTGTTGTTGTACGGTATGTCCCGTCTTCACTGTACCTCGTGTGTATTGTTGTTGTTTGTATGTATATATCTATATCACTTGGAAATAAAAAGTCATAAAAAAGGAGAAATTTCCACCAAATGGAAAACTGAGTACACAGTTCTTCTATATACAACATCTAGTTTCACGTATATATGCTATTTTTCAGCTGCAAAAAGTACTGTCGCACGGTGTTATTATTATCAGAATTGTAAATGTATAAATTGAAATATATCATCAGTTTTCCACTTATAAAATAAAAATAAATTAGTCCTCGAACCACAAACCCTAATTACTATATACTGAATGTGTTTGTGTTCAACCAAAGTTCAACTCCAACTTAGCAATAAATGAAGAATTATGCGAATGAGTGATATTATCCTCAATAAATATAGCTCATACGCCTCAAATATAGTGATGGGAATATTGCCAAATTGATTAGACTTCCATTCAAGTTGACATATATTCTTTTGCATCGATATATATATATTCCATAAATTGTCGTGAAATGTGAAAATGTTCGATTTTAATATTTTCAATTTTAAATTACGAATGTGTTGAAAATAAGAGCTTAGAATATTGTTGGCTATATTACGCACTTGCACTGGGCTATCATTCAAAAGGACATCACAGCTGCTATCATCATTTCTGGGGTATTATTTCCGTCGTTGTTTCTCTATATGTTATTGGTGTCACCTTTTTGAATTGATTGCCACCACTGTGCCTGGCACTTTCAAAACAGAATGGCTAATAAAACAAATGTGAAAAGAAATATAAACAAAAATATAATAAAGGACGAAATAAGTGTGTATGTGCGAGAGTGTGTTTGTAGTTGGACACACCGACACGAATACATTCAAATGGCGAACACGAACGGACTGTGTGTGACTATTAGAGCCTTGTTAAAGGCAACCCCTTCGCTCAAACACTCGGTTTAAAGCCATATGCAACAACATTGACTAAAGAACCATTTGTCTCACTTCGGCGGAAGCATTTAAGGACATTTGCCCATAAACATATGCAAGCGTAACTAAGTATGTCTTTTGCTTCGCAGTGTGTGTGTGTGCCTGTGTGTGTTTTAGCATGTTAACCTTGAGCTCCATTCACGTTAATCGCTTTTATCGATACACAAGGAGAAAAAATGAAATGAAAGCCAAGCGAGCGTTTTCTTCTTCTGCTATGGCATTATTAACTGGTATGCGGAAGGGGCTGAATATGGGGACACCAATGAGTTGGTGACACTACCCAACTCTGCCTGATAGTGGGCCAAACGTTAAATACAACAAACGGAAGTTCTTTTTTATGGTTCGTTGATTGCTGGCTGGTGTGTTGCCTTGTTACACATTTGTGTAATTTGTTGTAAAACTTTTAAAACATGTCATGCTTTAAAACCCTTCTATACTACAACCCATATACTGTCGATAGCTATCCCAGGGAGCAGGACATACTCCTATGAGTGCGGCTTGGACAGTGGAACCGGACCGTAGACGCTTGTCATTCTATGTATAATGTAGTTGTTGGTAATTTGTAATTTTTTGTACGAATGTATGACATTTAAATTGCTATTGTATAACAAGATTATAAAATTTAAAATCGCGTGCCATCGACGAGGGTGGATCTAATACACTCTTCATCCTAAGAAGGAGGGTATACAAATAGTCTTAATGCATGCAATAAACGAATTTTTTTATGTTGTATCCCTAGTTCCATAGATTGTCATTTTGCTGGGCTCTTGGATTAAACGTATCTAACTATACCTATGTCAGTCTAACCCATAATGCCACGAGTCGTATTTAATCGTATTTGTATTTTCTATGGAATTGTTTTTCGCGCTTGAAAACAAACAAACAAAGAATTAAATATTTCTTTAAACGGCGTATTCTTTTTCAATATAATTTTCGGTTCTTTATGACACATGAGAGTACGTAGAAAAAGCTTCCCCATGGCTATAATTGGAATCTCTTGACAAAGGGTGGTGGTTTCACTGGTATTTCGTCAAAGCTGTTGCCTGCATCTGAGAGCTGATGTATGACATGTGCCAGCGCAACAGAACATTAAAGTGGGTCACGAGGCAGAGAGAACCCATACTTTATTTTAGGAGGATCCTCATCCTCTGATATCCAAGCATATAATTTTTGGTACCATTTTAATATTAATTGACTAGGAAGTGTGACCTGGAATTTATAATTCAGTTGTTTTTCCAGGTGCCACTAGAGGGACCTCTTTTACCACATTTAATGTGATGAAATCTAAACGGTTTATATATAAAATCACAGAGGTCTCAAAGCATATTTAATGAATCTAGAAAGTCATTACATTTTACATACGGTGCCGCGTAAGCCAGGGTTAGATGAGGAATTTTTGTTATTTTCCGTGGATCCACATAAAATTTTTTTATTTTTTCGCTGGTCCATATCAAATTATATTAAGGCTCATGAGAATCAAATATAGGGTCCGCAATCTAACGTTTTTTTTTTCAACTATTCAACCGTTGGACTATTATTTGAATGAAATTATTTTCCATTATTAACCGGAAGGATTGTACTTGCAAATAAAAAATAAATTTGAGAAAATATTCAGTAGTTTTTTATAGCATTTTCAAAAAAAAGTTATTTTGCTGACCCTATATAAGATTTTTTATTTTTTCTTTAATGTTTAGATAAATATGAATATTTCAAAATTTTTGCTGATATTTCAGAAACTGCTGAAAATCCCACCCTTAAATTACAGAATATTTAAGGCACAGATGTAGCTATTCGCTAAAAAAATAAAAACT
The DNA here is from genome assembly GCA_947397865.1 of Polietes domitor. NCBI lineage: Eukaryota > Metazoa > Arthropoda > Insecta > Diptera > Muscidae > Polietes > Polietes domitor. The sequence continues at coordinate 54,642,473 of OX377619.1, forward strand.
TAACATATTTTTTTCCACCTCCAGGATGGGGGTATACTAACTTTGTCAACCGTTTGTAACACCTTGAAATATCGACCTGAGACCCTATAAAGTATATATATCCTTGATCGTCATAAAATTCTAAGACGATGTGGCCATGTCCGTCTGTCCGTCTGTTGAAAGCACGCTAGCATCTAAACGAAAGGGGCTAGAACGTTCAAATTGTCTATAAATGCGTCTTATAGTTGTAGATCGGTTGGGATTGAAACGGGTCGAAATGGGCCCTCACAAGGACTAAAAATACCCATAATAATCTCTAATATTTTAGTGAATTTAAGTATATTTGTTTAATATGTCTCTTTATATTTGCTTAATATTTGGTATGCGCATTCCCCTTATAGCAAAAACGTGCACCATAAAGTAATTATTATTTGCAGGGGGTGAAATGGGCAAAAAATGGATAAAAATAGTACTTATTAAACGACAACAGCTAGAAACTCGAAATTCGGTGTGTACATTCCTCTAATTAAGATGATACATAATAAAGAGTGATTTTTTTGAGGTTAGGATTTTCATGCATTAGTATTTGACAGATCACGTGGGATTTCAGACATGGTGTCAAAGAGAAAGATGCTCAGTATGCTTTGACATTTCATCATGAATCGTCTTACAAACGAACAACGCTTGCAAATTATTGAATTTTATTATCAAAATGCGTGCTCTGTTAAGAAAGTTCATTGCGCGCTTCCATTTTATGGTCAGTTTAATCGACCCACTGAAGCGGCTATTCGGGCTATTGTGACTAAATTTCGCACCAAATTTACATTGTTGGACATTAAACCACCAACACGCTTACGTAGAGTGCGAACTGAAGAAAATATCGCAGCTGTATCGGCCAGTGTTAATGATGACCACCAATTTTCGATTCGTCGCCGTTCGCACCAATTGGGTCTCTGTTACTCAAAAACGTGGAAATGCCAAAATTGGACTAAGCGGATGGACCACCTAAGACGCAGCCGCGGTCAACATTTAAATGAAATTATCTTCAAAAAGTAAATGTCGTGGACCAATCTAACGTTTCAAATAAAGAACCGATGAGATTTTGCAAATTTTATGCGTTTTTTTTTAAAAAAAAGTTATCAAGCTCTTAAAAAATCACCCTATATAAAACTATTTTTTCCAAATTCGTACTTTTAAGGGGTAAAATGGGAATAGGGGGTTAAAAATGGTACCAACCAAACGGCTGTACCTAGAATAATGAAATTCGGTGTATACATTCCTCTGATTGCATAGACACTTAAAATAAATAGATTTTTCGAAATTCGTACTTTTTGGGTTTAAAATGAAAAAAGGGGATACAAATAGTACCAACCAAATGTCCGCAGCTAGAGTCATGCAATTCGGAGTATACATTCCTCTCACTGCGTAGACACGGAAAATAGACGAATTTTTCGAAATTCGTACTTTATGGGGTTAAAATGGAAAAAGGGGATACAAATAGTACCAACCAAATGACCGCAGCTAGAGTCATGCAATTCGGAGTATACATTCCTTTGACTACGTAGACATGAAAAATAAAAGTTTTTTTTACAAATTCGTACTTTCAAGGGATACAGTGGGTACGGAGGGTTAAAAATGGTACCAACCAAACGGCTGCACCTGGAATAATGAAATTCGGTGTATACATTCCTCTGATTGCGTAGACACTTAACAGATTGCGTAGACACAGACAGATTTTTCGAAATTCGTACTTTTTCGGATTAAAATGATAAATAATAGAGGATAAAAATAGTACCAATCAAATGACCGAAGCTAGAGTCATCCTCTGACTGCGTAGACACGGAAAATAGACGAATTTTTCGAAATTCGTACTTTCAAGGGTTACAATGGTACAGAGGGATAAAAATAGTACCAACTAAGCGACTTCAGCTAGAATGATGAAATTCTAATTACGTAGAAACGTCAAGGGGGTAAAAATGGTACCAACCAAATGGGTGCAGCTGGAATCATGGAATTCGGTGTATACATTCCTCTGACTGCATAGACACGCAAAATAAAAAGTCTTTTTTCCATATTCATACTTTTTCTTTTACGGGAAAAATTGGTTGAACCATGAAGTTAAGATATATTTCACTATGTACGCCTGATAATGGATTTTCAAAATTTGTACTTTTGGAATTAAAATAGAATGGAAATACAACCAACTGTAGCACCCACTATCAACCAATATTTATGGTATTTAAGCCTTTTTGAAAATATAAATATAAGAATATTTATTTTTTGAATTGACGTATTGGTAGCCTTGCCTTATATGCTTGGTTTGAAATAATTAAAATATTATATTTATTTATAAAATTATTTTTTCAATATTTGTTTTGGTTTGGGCTATATTAAAAAAATTAAATTTTCCTGTAATATTACTGCACTTCTACGAAAACCGACAACCTCTGTGGAATGCAATCCATGGTGGAGGGTATATAAAGTTCGGCCCGGCCGAACTTAACGCCGTTTTTACTTTTTTAATTTTTCAGTTGCTTCTGTTTAGTTAAAATCCAACAAATATTCATTAAAAAATTCCCAATATCTTCAACAGAACAAAAGTTATGACTGTTTGAGTAAAAAAGTCAACTTAAGAGGGTTGACACAGTTTAAAAAAAACATAGTCTACCATATATCTTGCAATACCAAACGCGTTCAACAAATTTCATCAAAATCAGAAGACACTCGAGGAATTCGTATTGGTTTAACAGGACTTCGGACTTTTTCAGTTGCTTCTTTTTAGTTAAAATCCAACAATTATTCAGCAAAAAGTTCCCAATATCTTCTAGAGAACAAAAGTTATGGCTGTTTGAGTAAAAAAGTCAACTTAAGAGGGTTGACACAGTTTAAAAAAAAACATAGTCTACCATATATCTTGCAATACCAAACGCGTTCAACAAATTTCATCAAAATCAGAAGACACTCGAGGAATTCGTATTGGTTTAACTGGACTTCGATCAGACAATTTTCAAAGCTCGGTAGCATAAACTAAACAATAATGAAAATTTTTTAAAAAATCCTACAATTGTTTCTCATGAGGCTTGGTAAAATTCAAGTTGGCCGGAAACATAATTCAAACAATTTACAACCGATTCAGTTTTGGATACGTCTTCTGAAATATAATATCTAGAGAAATAAGTAGGATTTTTTAAAAAATGCATATTTCATAGTAATCCTACATACTTCTCTAGTTACATTTATTTATAAGCAATGGCTGTTGAAAAAATCATCATAATTTAAAAATTACAGGTGCTGTGAGTCCAGCCACGGATCTAAAAAACAGAAACGTCATCATAACAACGCCACGCAACCGCCATTATTTTTTCTCTCAAAAATATTGTGTTATATGTATATGTATACAATGATATGTATATGTAAATGCCCTTCGATTTTAATGACATTTGCCAAATACGTACTTTATATGGCGAATAAAGCTACATTTACCTATTTTCGAAAAAAAGAAGGGTGGGTCGAATTCCAAACAGTGTCTTCTGAATTCGCTCCCGTGAAGCGGCCATGTAAACCAGGGTGGATCGAAAATAAAGTGATTAAAAAAATGGTAACTTTTTGTGATATGAGATATGTTTCATGCTAATTTCTTCTAGTTTTACAGTAAATTGTATAATTTTAAAATATTTTTCTTATATATTTTTTCATTTATTTTATAAACAATTCAATTTTTGTAAAATATTTTTATTAATATCAATAAGTTCCACGATGATATTCCTGGTACTTACTCTACAAAGTGATTACTATCGAAATTAGAAATGTTTAATATAAATAGTTGAAATAACTTATTTTAAGCTCGCTTCAAAAAAGTAAAATGCAATAAGTTTAAATTTGCATTTTACTTTTTTAAACTTACTCTAGTTTACTGGTAATACCATCATGAAGCTTATGGAGCATCTGACTGACACTATTAACAATTAAAAAATATATACAAAAATCCATGGTATACATTTAAAATAAATAAAAATATGTCTTTTTTAAGATTTGAAAATTATTTGTAAAACTAGAATTAATTTGCTTGAAATAAAAAAATATATTCATACCACAAAAAAGTTATTTTTTTAAATCAACTTATGATAAAAATATTTTATTTTCGATCCACTCTGGCATCTACAATTTCTTATTTGTTGAGAATCGAGAAATGCTACTTTATTCGCATTTAGAAAACTATATAACTGCAAAATTTCATTAAAATTGGGGAGAAGAGCAAAAATGTGTTTCTGATTGCTTCAGAAAAAAAATAAAAGGCAATATCCCAGTTCAATTCAAATATTGATTACAGACCAAACTAGTAAATCAAAAAAAATTTTTTTTTTCAAATCCATGCTTTATGCAAGCAGAATTCTATTGGGCCTAGAAATTCTTTTTTAGTTATCTTTTGTAGAAGGAAAAATTACTGCAAAATTTCAGTTTTTTATCTGCCATAGAACGGCATATAATCGAAAATGGGTTTTAACTTCGTATGGGAGGTGCCACGCCCACATTTCCATTACCGCCCATTTTTGTCACAACTACGCACATTATTGCTAGATGCACTTACACAAAATTACAGTAGGTGTAATTTTGGTTTTAACTTCATATGGGAGGTGCCACGCCCACTTTTGCATTACCGCCCATTTTAGGCGCAACTACGCACATTGATGCTAGATGCACTTACACAAAATTTGAGCACTATACGTGTCATAGAACTGACACTATTCGATAATATGTTATAACTTCGTATGGGAGGTGGTACGCCCACTATTCCAATACCGCCCATTTTTGGCAGAACTACGCACATTGATGGTAGATGCACTTACACAAAATTTCAGCACTCTAGGTGTCATAGAACTGACTATATTCAATAATAGGTTTTAACTTCGTATGGGAGGTGCCACGCCCACTTTTCCAATACCGCCCATTTTTGGCACAACTATGCGAATTGATGCTAGATGCACTTACACAAAATTTCAGCACTCTAGGTGTCATAGAACTGACAATATTCAATAATAGGTTTTAACTTCGTATGGGAGGTGCCACGCCCACTTTTCCAATACCGCCCCTTTTTGGCACAACTATGCGAATTGATGCTAGATGCACTTTCACAAAATTTCAGCATTCTAGGTGTCATAGAACTGACAATATTCAATAATAGGTTTTAACTTCGTATGGGAGGTGCCACGCCCACTTTTCCAATACCGTCCATTTTTGGCACAACTATGCACATTGATGCTAGATGCACTTACACAAAATTACAGCACTCTAGGTGTCATAGAACTGACTATATTCAATAATAGGTTTTAACTTCGTATGGGAGGTGCCACGCCCACTTTTCCAATACCGCCCATTTTTGGCACAACTATGCGAATTGATGCTAGATGCACTTACACAAAATTTCAGCACTCTATGTGTCATAGAACTGACAATATTCAATAATAGGTTTTAACTTCGTATGGGAGGTGCCACGCCCACTTTTCCAATACCGCCCCTTTTTGGCACAACTATGCGAATTGATGCTAGATGCACTTACACAAAATTTCAGCACTCTAGGTGTCATAGAACTGACAATATTCAATAATAGGTTTTAACTTCGTATGGGAGGTTCCACGCCCACTTTTCCAATACCGCCCATTTTTGGCACAACTATGCACATTGATGCTAGATGCACTTACACAAAATTACAGCACTCTAGGTGTCATAGAACTGACAATATTCGATAATAGGTTTTAACTTCGTATGGGAGGTGCCACGCCCACTTTTCCAATACCGCCCCTTTTTGGCACAACTATGCACATTGATGGTATATGCACTTACACAAAATTTCAGCACTCTAGGTGTCATAGAACTGACAATATTCAATAATAGGTTTGAACTTCGTATGGGAGATGCCACGCCCACTTTTCCGATACCGCCCATTTTTGGCACAACTATGCACATTGATGCTAGATGCACTTACACAAAATTACAGCACTCTAGGTGTCATAGAACTGACTATATTCAATAATAGGTTTTAACTTCGTATGGGAGGTGCCACGCCCACTTTTCCAATACCGCCCATTTTTGGCACAACTATGCGAATTGATGCTAGATGCACTTACACAAAATTTCAGCACTCTAGGTGTCATAGAACTGACTATATTCAATAATAGGTTTTAACTTCGTATGGGAGGTGCCACGCCCACTTTTCCAATACCGCCCATTTTTGGCACAACTATGCGAATTGATGCTAGATGCACTTACACAAAATTACAGCACTCTAGGTGTCATAGAACTGACTATATTCAATAATAGGTTTTAACTTCGTATGGGAGGTGCCACGCCCACTTTTCCAATACCGCCCATTTTTGGCACAACTATGCGAATTGATGCTAGATGCACTTACACAAAATTTCAGCACTCTAGGTGTCATAGAACTGACAATATTCAATAATAGGTTTTAACTTCGTATGGGAGGTGCCACGCCCCTTTGTCCAATTGGTCAAATTTTTCCATTTCCTTGTATTGTCATCGAAAATGATTAAGTGTGCAAAATTTGAGCAAAATTGGTTGAGAAAAAAGCTTTCAAAAATTGATTTCAAATTTTGTGGCACACAAACATATATAGAAAGTAACCTTATATAAAGCATGGAAAAATACAAACGAAAAAACTAAAATGAGCGTTGGCACGGCATAAGTATTGCTGGGTAACTAGACCTGCATATACACATACTTACATATGCAACTCAATAAGATGCTTGTAAGATGACATGTGTACTTTATTACTTGGTGCGATTTTTTAAACGCAAATTCGGCAAGTGAGTTGTGCTTCTCGTTCGTTTGTGAGAATCATCTCCTTATAGAGGCCGGGTTTGATGTTGAAAAGTCGCTGCGAAGCCACTTGAAAAGACTTTTGACATGGTCGAAATCATGATGGTGGTAGTCTGCAGCCAAGTAATAAATCTCACCATGCCATTTGTAAATAAATTTGCATTCTATTAAATATAGATGCAAAATGGTCCTGAGCCAGGACAATATCCCAGTTCAAATCAAAAAAATAAAATTTTGATTCAATAAAACAATTTACGAACTCAAATGATTTCATTTCATTATTCAAAAATTGTGCGATAAAGAAATTCAAAGAATCAATAAAGATATTTGCAAGTCGCTTATTGAAAATATTTTTCATATTCACTCAATAAAGAAATCTACATATTGACCAAAAAAGTTGTAAGTCGTTTATACTCGAAGCGAGTATCGATCCGGGGATGTTAGATATGTAGTCGCGCATTCGTACCATCGCACCACGCTCCGTATACGGAGAATTAATGTGAATATTAGGCGATGACGCACATGTCGTTGCGATTTTATCAATTCCATGAAGTGCCACAAAATAATTTCTAATTAAATGTGTTTTGTTTTTGACTAAAGTTTTAGTCAAATGTTTTAATTGAGTGATATTTTAGGAGTTTCTAATTTTTACTAATCTTTTCAACGATTCAAATAAATGTTTATTCGAATATTTTTACTTTTACTGGCATAACTTTTTTCGTTGAAATTATCAGGTGCACCATTTTCAGTGTTATCATTAAATTACTCCTTTTTCAAAAATATATTTATATATTACCTGAAAAAAAATCCCGAAAAAGTAGTATTAACTGGCCCTCTTAATGATAATGGTTTAGGAAGTGAAACACTTACGACCCAGCAAGATCATTTCATTTGTTAATCCATGCATTATACTTGCATATGAAGATTAGGATATGTCGCGAGAACAAATAGAGGAGGTCACTTCCCAAGAATTAAGATTAGATTGTTCATTGATGTTTTGCAAAATATTTCGTACCTATGTCCAGCCATGTGTGAGTGAAACGCTCCTGAAAACTCCTCCAAAAATCATGTTTCCCTTCTATTTATGATTTATTTTTTTTTACAAAATTATTTTCAAGCCCTTAATAGACCCTTGGTCGAATTATTAGACATTTGTAGTCACGTTTTTGTGGGTTTTCAAAGTGACCACTAAAAACAATAATTAAAATTTATATTTGAAGTGCTTTCAATGGTCAATTAATTTAAAAAAATTACAGAAATTTAACGCAAAAAAATTACAAGGAAAAAAATGATTTTTATACACTCCAGTTGTTTGTAACACCCAAAAGGAAGCGAGATAGAAATTGTGAATTATACCGATCGACTTAGAATCACTTTTTGAAGCGATTTAGCAATGTCCGTCTCTCTGTCCATCTATTCTTGTAATCAGAGCACAGGTCGCAATTGTAGTCAGAACTAAATGAAACTTGCACAACGAAGTTTTACGCTATTTAATTTGAAGAAAATCGGTTCAGATTTATATATAGCTCCCATACAAATTTCGCTCCGGATATGACTTTTTGTGCTCTAAAAACACATATTTCACCGATTTTCTTTAAATTTTGCATATCTCGTTATACTTTAACTAGAAGCGCTTATGGTGAAAGTTGATCGTTCCATATTTGGATATAACTCAGATACAAATATTCTTCTTGATTTGACAAAGTAGGTCAGGTCACATCGGTCTATGAGTATGACACAAGGAAATCCTTCCCGATTTCACTATATCATATATGTATCATATAGTCGGCCCGCCCGACTTTAGCCTTTCCTTACTTGTTAGATGTGTTTTCAGGAACGTTTAGCACACAAACGACTTGATCCAGCGACGAGATATTTTACAGATTATCATTAAAGTCCAATCTTCATTTATGGGGAGTGAGTGATGCGACTGATATTAGGAAAGTGAATTGTGGTTTACATTCGTGTGATTTCTGGTATTTGGCAGAAAATTCTCTACGAAGCCACCTGAAGAATGTCGTCAGTGGCCATAATGAAAAAAATTACTCCAAACGTTTAAAAAATTTATTAATGAGTTATTCTAGGACAGGAATAAAATTTATATTTAATGTATATCTATTAAATCAGATACAAATTTGAGGAAACGTTAAACATAAAAATTACACGGGAAAAACATGATTGTTATGGTTTTCAGGAGCGCTTAGCTCACAAACCACCATTTAACAATTCAAATTTTATTCCTGGAAGTTGAAAACGTTATTTTATTGGGGACCCAGCCTACTGTATAGAAGAATAGTAAGGCCCATAGATTGCATTTTTCCGAAAATATCTAGCGTATACCTTGAGGGATAATGGAGAATAACATTTGAATAGATTTTTTTCGATTAGTTTGTTCCACTGTTTATTATAAGAAATATTATTAGATTGTCCAAAGTGTACTCTTTTATTTGGTACCAATACCACATTATTAAGATTAACATAAAAAATACAAAATAAAAATTGAATAATTATATCCTTTATAAATATCAAGTAGTCCTCTATACAACAATGACCATCCTAGGGTTAGTAGGATGGTCATGAGGTTCAAATATCATAGACCATCCTAGAGTTTATCGCAAACTCAACCCATATTTTCCATTGACCATATATTTTTTTAAATTTTGACACACGTCGTAATGAGTACTTAATGTTTTTATTTGTATGAAATGAGTTTTGTAGAGTTTTTATTATGTAGAATTATGAATTGTAATATTAGTAATTAATCACTTTTCTCTTAGCAATAATTCGGGTTTTGTTTAAAATTCGATTTCTCAAAGTCTAGCCCCGATTACATCAAATCTGGTAAGGAGTAACAGTTATAGATATAAAATTCCATATAAACTGTAACTGTTGGTTAGCCAGACTTTAATCAGTAATTATTTTTCGCTCCCACCTAATGTACTCCCCATTTTTGTGGTGGGGAAATGAATTCTTTAGAATTTGTTGTCTTTTTTCGTTTCATTATAAGAACTTACATGTTATACTTAAAACGTAACTTATGTTAAGCTAAGACGTCATAAATATATCTACCTCAACTTAGAATAACTTAAACATATAAATGTTATTATTTCTTATATATAAATATAAATTAGAATGCACATATGCATATATATAAGCTTACATCTAAAGACTAAATCGAATAAAAGTAAAATGTTTGAACATACCTGCATCTTCTTATCCAGTACGATATGACAGCTATGCCTACTAATAGAATGCCTCCCAGGGAACACCAGAGTATGTTCTGAAATTGAGGGTAAAAAAAAAAACAAACAATTAAATCAAAATCCAAATCAATACACTCTCAGCAAACAAATATTTGTGTAAATTCTTAATGTCCTGCTGTACATATGTCGATGAGCATTTTTGGAATTTGTCCTTTTTGTGGCATATCCTTAATGTGCATGCTAGGAAACAATTATACACAAACCATCCTCATTTGGTTATTGAATGAGCCTGTTCATGGCTTATTGTTGGATATGTTTTTACTTGATTTTCGAATTCCATTTTAAATTTGTCGTTCGTGGGCATGTGATTCAAGTTGTTGCTGCTGCTGTTGTTATGCGGCTCATAACAATTCCCCCACACAATGTCATGTCATGCAGAATGTGCTTCGAATGCAGTTTTTTTCTCGTCGCTAGCACTCGATATTCTCAGGTGTCGGTTGGCTGTACAAGAGTGTCGGCCGGATTGCTTAAATAACATGTTTAGTGTTTGCGACATGATAAAGCATGTTTCCTGTGAGGGACAGCAGGGTTTAACATTTGTAATTGTCAAATAATTTAATGAACTTTTAGGAAAGGCAATTTTATTGTCATGCGAGACTTTGTCAAAGGTACCGCCATACGTATGAGTGATTTTTTTGGAACGAGACAAGTGCAAAATAAGTATACGCCACATGGTTAACGGTCACAGAAATAAAAATTCTCAAAATAGAATTCGGAAAGGGTTATAGTTCGTTCGCTCTGTATCAGATGACAGGGGTGGCCAAATATTTTTGAAAAACGAATTTGTGCCACACCTAGTCTAGTGACATAATACCTATTTTGTAATAAATCATTTGTGACGATAATGCCGTATCGATTATACTATGCAACAAAAAAATAAAATATTGTGTCTGAGAAATTGTTTTGTGGCCATTAAACATGCTGAGTCATAACAAATTATTCATATCTTTGTTATCATTTTTTTTTAAATAAAATTCTGATTTTCGTTGAAGGTACTCTTAATATTTGTACTCTCATTATGTAAATGTAGGCCCTGTTTGAAACAATGTTTCTATGTGAAAGCGATATTCTCTAGATCTGTAGCCATCATAAACACCACTAATTGGACATATAAATGGTTGTGATCATATGTCCAATTAGTGGTGTTTATGATGGCTACAGATCTAGAGAATATCGCTTTCACATAGAAACATTGTTTCAAACAGTTTCCGAAAAAAAGAGGAAAAATTTTTTTTTCGAATAAATCGATTTTGCTAAACATAAAAAAATGAAAAAAAAAACATTGGAAAAATAATTCATTTTATGTTTTAATTGCTAACATTATAGAGAAGAAAACAATGTCTAAGGGCTTTTCAAAATAAAATGTCACTTTTTTACGAAGTTTTTGTTTAAATTGACACGTACTTCTACAGGAATAGTCATAACTTATACATTTATCCATAGGTTTTCCTAAACTAAGCCTTGTTTTCATTATAAAATAAAACTATATATTAACGTGTTTAATTTGCATAGGTCTTTTCGTTCTATTTAATCACAATTTTGGAAAATCACGATGTTTATTACATATTATTTTAAAAAATATATTATCCCGAATTTTTTTGTATTTTTATACCCTACACCACTTCGTGGACTAGGTTATTATAAGTTAGTTTCGCGCCAAATGTTTGTAACACCAATAAATAATCGAGCTAGACCCACCTTTAAGTATACCGATCGGCTTAGAATCACCGGCTGAGTCGATTTAACGATGTCTGTCTGTCCGTCTGTCCATCCGTCCGTCCGTCTGCTGTCCATATAAGCTTGTTCGCAATCTACAGGTCGCAATTGTTGTCCGATTGTCATGAAACTTGGCAGAAGTAATTTTTTCTGGCCAAGGACCATCGGTATAGTTTGGAGAAAATCGGTTCAGATTTAGATATAGCCCCCATACAAATGTCGCTCCCAATTTGACTATTTCCGCTCTAGAAACCACATATTGTTCCTGATTTTCTTTAAAATTGGCACTACATTTTATAAATGAACTAGAAACACATATGCTGAAAGTGGGTAAGATCGGTTCAGATTTAGATATAGTCCCCATATATTGTTCCCGATTTTCTTTAAAATTTGCAGAACAGTTTATAATCGAACTAGATACACCTATGCTGAAAGTGGGTAAGATCGGTTCAGATTTAGATATAGCCCCGATTTGGCTTTTTCCCCTCTGGAAGCCACATTTTCTTTAAATTTGGCATATCATCTTATAATCCACCTAAAAACTTCTATGGTGGAAGTGGGTAAAATCGGTTCAGATTTAGATATACCCCCATACAAATGTCGATCCCGATTTGTCATTTTCCGCTCTAGAAACCACATATTAAACCCGATATTCTTTAAATTCGACAAAACATCTTATAATGCAACTATAAACACCTATGCTGGTAGTGGGTAAAATCGGCTCATATTTAGATATAGCCCCATACAAATGTCGCTCCAGATTTGACATTTTCCGCTCTTGAAACCACAACATCTTATAATCCAACTAGAAACACCCATGCTGAAAGTGGGTAAGATCAGTTCAGTTCATACAAATGTCGCTCCCGATTTGACTTTTGCGCTATAGAAACCACATATTGTACCCGATTTTCTTTAAGTTGGATACAACATTTTATAATCCAAATTTAAACACCTATGCTGAAAGTGGGTCAGTTCGGTTCAGATTTAGATATAGCCCCCATACAAAAGTCGCACCCGATTTGACATTTTTCGCTCTAGAAACCACATATTGTACCCTCCCATACAATTTTCGCTCCCGGATTGACTATTTCCGACCACTTATTTTCAGAGAATTTCTTCAAATTGAGCATAGCACGTTATACTTGAACTAGAAGAACATATTGTGTAAGTTGGTCACATTCCATGCTTGGATATAGCCCCGATACAAATATTCTTCTCGATTTGACAAATTGGGTCAGGTCATATCATCCTATGATTAGGAAATATACAAAAATTCTTCCCGTTTTCAATTTTCTACCGAATTGAATTGTATTCGGATTGAAAGTGGAGTGTATCATATAGTTGGCCCGCCCGACTTTAGCCTTTCATTACTTGTTTTTTCACACTTTACAGGTTTTAGTTGAAATCCATCCTAACCTAACTAATGAAGAATGAATCACATAACATGTGTAATTTGTGAGAAATAATTGCCCATTATGGGTTATCCAACAAAATGTTGCTTCCTTGAACTTCAAAAAACGCTTATATTAACTAAACTCCTACCACCAATTATAGTGTCATTGAGCGGAGGGCAGGACGAGTGTGGCGATTGTTTTATTATCACATAACTCAGACGTCATGATATCCTCCTTCTACAGTTTGTCTTGTTTGCTTTGTTATTGTTTTTGTTTTTCTTTTTTTGGCCAATATTACAACATGTGTCCTTAATAATGCCGACATTTACAGCGAAACACACATTCACTGCCTCGCTCACATGAAATGAAACCTTTATGATTTTGACATTTAAATTCAATTCAAAAGTTGTGGCAAACGCCTACACTCGCCACTTTACAAGACACCCAAAACAAACAATCTAACAACAACAACAGCAAAAGTATCATAAAGGCAAACGTCAACAACAACAATAACAACGTTAACAGCTACAAATTCGTATGAAATGGAAACCTTCGACGACGAGTCGTGTCGTTGTAACAATATTTGGAAAGCCAAGGAACGTGGCAAATTTCGGCTTCTGTTAAGAAAATATGACATCAACTGTCATGGCAAATCAAAATTTGATTGGTCTTATTCCAACAAAAAATACGAAAAAAACGAAAACACGAAAGACCTAAGAAATAAGAAATGGAAAGAAAAAAGAAAAAGGAAAACAAAAGAAAAAGTCGGCTGACTGATGAATGGTGGCAGTCAGCACTGGCTTGATGGTTGAAGACTCGTCATGTGTTGTCGTTCGGCTCTGACAAATCCAAGTAGCTGCATACACTCGTACGTACGTACATTAGGGTGGAGAAATTTAGCGAAATGCTTTTGCCGTCTGGGCTACAAATGTCATTCAGTATCAAATTCCATGGATCAAAATTCAATAACTTTTGAGCTACTAAACATTTTGAAGTTCTGTTGAAAATTAAAATTAGACAAAGATCTAAGGACTATTTTGAGGTATGGTCATTAAAACTCGTTTAATGGGGTCTCTTTTACAAATAAGCAACTAGTTTACAATTTTTTTCGATTTAAAATAAAAGTAAATTTTGTACTGTTTTATTTACAGGAAATTGCTTCGCACTCGAATAAGCCAGTTATTTGTTATTAGTTTTATCCGCTTCTGCTTATGGATAGTATTAATTTTATTTTCTTTTGGTGGATATATCTAAAATCTAAAATAGTAATTTGGAAATCGCCTTTTAGATAGCACAGTCAAAGGAATGTGTGCACTATTTTAGCTGAACTCCCTTCGTATGTATCATTTTGATCATTTTCTATCCAGTTTTGAACAAAAAATTACAAACGCAGAGCCTTTTATATCCTCGATCTCATATTTCCCCCTTTCCCAAAATGTACCAATTTTGAAAAATCTCTATAAGTGACATGTGATCTAGCTTCTCGCTAAAAGCATGTACTTTATTTGGACCACGTTTATGCCTTTCATTCTGCATCCTTCTTATAAGTACAAATTTTGAAAAATCTATTTATGTTCCGCGTTTTAAGTAAATAAATGGTTGTACACCCGCAGATCCCTTTAAAGTAAAAATTTCCAAAAAAACAATTTTAAGGCGCTTCTACATGGGCAGAGGAATTTACACACCAAATTTCACGACAATAGCTGCAATACTTTAGTTGGTACCATTTTTATCCCGACCTACCGCTATAAGAACCCCTACAAAAAAACCATTCAGAACACTTCTACGTTGTCAGAGGAATTTACACACCAAATTTCACGACTATTTCTGCAATACTTAAATTTGTACCATTTTTATCCCTTTTTCCAGCGCAACCCTTAAAAGTCCAAATTTCGAAAAATACATTTGTGTCCCAAGTCTACGTTGTCTGAGAAATGTAAATAACGATTTTCACGAAAATTAAATTGGTATCATTTTTATCCATTTTTGTATCTTTCCTCCCTTAAAAATCCTCGAAAAATCCGTGGCTCCTCTGCATGGTCAGTGTAAGGAACACATCGAATTTCATGTTTCTAACTACTGTCGTTTAGACAGGACGAAGGTTTGATGTTTATCCCTTTTGTCCCATTTTATCCTCTAAAAGTACGAAGTTTCTTAGTCGGCGTCTACGTCATATTTGGGAACTACCCTGAAAATTGCATGACCCTGGCTTCAGCCGTTTGGTCTGGGCGCTGGTCAATCATAAATTAGTTATATTTTATACCTTCAACTAGGGTATTATGTGTTTGTGCATTTGTTTGTAACATCCATAAGGAAGCGTGATAGTCCCATTGTTAAGCATACCGATCGACTTTGAATCGATTTACCCATGTCCGTCCGTCCAAATATTGTCCGATCCTAACAAAAATTGGCACAAGTGAGTTATACGGTCCAATGACGAAAATCAATTTCAAATTTAGATATAGCTCCCACACAACTTTCGCTCTCGATTTGACTTTTTTCCTTCTAGAAACCACATACTTTGACCGATTTTCTTCAACTTTGGTGTAATGCCTTATATTCCAACTGGAAATATCTGTGATGAGAGTGGGTCAGATCGGTTCAGATTTTTTTATAGCTCATATACAAATTTCACTCCCGATTTGACTTTTCCCGTCTTGAAATCATATGTTTTTACCGATTTTCTAACACAAAACCTGATACTTCAACTAGAAACATTTGTGGTGAAAGTGGGTCAGATACGTTCAGATTTAGATATAACCCCCCATACAATTTCTCCCTCCATTTATCATTTTCCGCTCTATAAATCACATATTTTAACCGATTTTTTCCAGAAAACCTTAATTGCAACTATATATGTACATGAACCGATCTAACCCCCTTTACAACTTATATATAGCTCTAAGACATTCCCTACCGATTTGCTTCTTTCCGCTCTAGAAACCACGTATTTGAATAGTTTTTAATATGGAAGTATATTAAATCTATATTTCAACTAGAAGCATCTATGGTGAAAATGGGTCACATCGCTCAATGTTTTATGTAGCCCTAATACAAATTTCCTTCTCTTTTGAACTTTTGTCACTCTAGAAAGCGCATATCTTTGCTGATTTTGAACTAATTTGGTTGAACTCATTATATTTTACTAGGAAATATATATATTCACAAAGTGAGCCACATCGGTCCATGATTAGGGAACATACAAAAATGCTTTCCAATCATATAGTCGGCCCTCCCGACTTTAGAATTTCCTTACTTGTTAATATTTGCCGAAAATCCTGGGCAGTTCTGAGAATATTTTTAAAAATGTCATCCCATCAAGAGAAGGTTCCTTCTCTTAAATTTCAAAATTATTCAATAAACCTATAATGCAGAGAATTTTTGACATAACTCATGGGACAATTTTCGAATGGAGCCGCAATCGAATGCCAAATTGCTCCCCCCTAATAAACATAATAAATACGACATACATACTTTTGTATGTATATCATTAGGACATGTTGATTCTTATGCTGGAACCAAAGCTACGGACCACAAACCCAACTCAACCAACTGACACACACATACACATCATTACACAAACTAGCCAAGAACGTCAAGTCTTTCGTCATCTATAGGGAGAGTGTTTACGTAGGAATAAAAACAAATAGGTTTATCACATACAATTTACATATTTACACAAAAGACAAGAATTTGAATGGAATAGGCTAACAAAAGTGTCATCAGGTCTAGCTAGCAAGCAGTTCGACAAAATGTGCATATTATGATTGCAATTATGATCACGATACTTGGATGGAAATGAAACTGTAGGTTTTATTATACCCTACACCACTTCGTGGTCTAGGGTATTATAAGATAATTTCGCGCCAAATGTTTGTAACACCAAGAAATAATTGAGCTAGACCCACCTTTAAGTATACCGATCGGCTTAGAATCACCAGCTGAGTCGATTTAACAATGTCTGTCTGTCCGTCTGTCCGTCTGTCCGTCTGCTGTCCATCTAAGCTTGTTCGCACTCTACAGGTCGCAATTGTTGTCCGATTGGCATGAAACTTTGCAGATTTTATTTTTTCTGGCCAAGGACCATCGGTATTGAATTTGGAGGAAATCGGTTCAGATATAGATATAGCCCCCATACAAATATCGCTCCCGATTTGACATTTTACGCTCTAGAAACGACATATTGTACCCGATTTTCTTTAAATTTGGCAGAACATCTTATAATCCAACTAGAAACACCTATGCAAAAATTGGGTAAGATCAGTTCAGATTTAGATATAGCCCCCATACAAATGTCGCGCCCGATTTGACATTTTCCGCTCTATAAACGACATATTGTATCCGATTTTCTTTAAATTTGGCAGAACATCTTATAATCCAACTAGAAAAACCTATGCAAAAATTGGGTAAGATCGGTTCAGATTTAGATATAGCCCCCATACAAATGTCGCTCCCGATTTGACATTTTCCGCTCTAGAAACGACATATTGTACCCGATTTTCTTTAAATTTGGCAGAACATCTTATAATCAAACTAGAAACACGTACGCAAAAATTGGGTAAGATCGGTTCAGATTTAGATATAGCCCCCATACAAATGTCGCTCCCGATTTGACATTTTCCGCTCTATAAACGACATATTGTACCCGATTTTCTTTAAATTTTGCAGAACATCTTATAATCCAACTAGAAACACCTATGCAAAAATTGGGTAAGATCGGTTCAGATTTAGATATAGCCCCCATACAAATGTCGCTCCTGATTTGACATTTTCCGCTCTAGAAACGACATATTGTACTCGATTTTCTTTAAATTTGGCAGAACATCTTATAATCAAACTAAAAAACCTATGGTGAAAGTGAGTAAGATCGGTTCAGATTTAGATATAGCCCTCATACAAATGTTGCTCCCGAATGTTTAACCGATTTTGGCCAAATTTTACATATTATATTTCACCCATAAACAGACATGGTGAAAGCGGGTCACATCGTTCCAGGTTTCAATATACCCCCGTACAAATGTACTTTCCGATTTAAAATTGTTTGTCAAACACATACATTTACCGGATGCAAAAATCCTTCCCGATTTCAATTTTTTACCGAATTGAATTGCAATGAGAATTGTTTGGGTGATGGCCATATGTCCATACTTTGGTATGACTTTGGTTAACTACTGTATAATTTGTATTTGTCTGTCGGACAATTGGATCAATTACCATATTATTTACCATATTCGTTAAATTTGACTAAAGTTGAATTTATAGCATATAAATTATATGAATATAATTTATATAATTTGTATGAACTACATAAAATTGCTCCCATGAAATACATGGGTTTAGTAATCAAAGCGAGGTATATACGCAGGGAGTGGTGTAGGGTATTATATAGTCGGCCCCGCCCGACTTTAGCCTTTCCTTACTTGTTTTTTATCTAGTTTTTCATCATAACGTTTGTAGTTTGGAACCGAATGAACGAACACATAAGTAATAATAGAATGACTTTAATAAATAAACATTTGAGCTAATGATCAACCGAAGAGATTCTCGAACTACAGTTACATTCACAAAAATTAAGTGCTTGTGCGGTTTACAGGCTGTATGTATTGCTTTTAAAAATATGGCCGGACAAAAGTCAAATCGAGTGCGACATTTGTATGAGAGCTATATCTAAATCTGAACCGATCTGACCAATTTTCAACATAGATATTTCTATTTGAAATATTAGATGGTACTGCAAATTTGAAGAAAATCTAAATCTGAACCGACGTGACCCACTTTCACCAAATATATTTCTAGTTCAAATATAAGGTCTTGTGTCAAATTTGAAGAAAATTGGTTTAAATATATGGTTTTTAGAAGGGGTCGTGTGGCAAATCAGGAGCGAAATTTGTATGAGAGTTATATCTAAATCCACTTTCACCATAGATGTTTTTAGATGGATTGTAAGGTTTTTTGATAAATTTGAAGTAAATTGGCTTAAATATGTGATCTTTAAAGCCCCAAAAGTTAAATGAAGTATGAAATTTGTATTGGAGCTATATCTAAATCTGAACCGATTTGGCCCAATTCCACCATAGATGTTTCTAGTTGAATTATAAGGTACTATATCAAATTTGAGGCAAATCGAGGAAAATGTGTGGTTTCTGCAGCGGAAAAAGTGAAATAGGGAGCGACATTTGTATGATGGCTATATCTAAATCTGAACCGATTTGCTTCAAAACTCACTTGTGCCTACTTTTGTTAGGATCGAACAATAATTGCGTCCTGTACTGTAGACAAACGGTCATTGCTAAAGAGATTCTAAGTCGATCGGTATAATTAACAATGGGTCTATCTCTCTTCCTTTTGGATGTTACAAACAAATGCACAAAGACATGATTCTTCAGAATTTTACGAGGATCG
Source organism: Polietes domitor (assembly GCA_947397865.1). Classification (NCBI taxonomy): domain Eukaryota; kingdom Metazoa; phylum Arthropoda; class Insecta; order Diptera; family Muscidae; genus Polietes; species Polietes domitor. The sequence continues at coordinate 54,662,061 of OX377619.1, forward strand.
TTTTTGTGAAAGATCTTAACCCTGTAGTTTCTATCTTTATGTGTTAATTTGAGCATTTTTTCGAGAAAATCATAATCGTTAAAGGATTAAAATGTTCTACAAGAAAATTGTCGGACTATTTCAGTTGGCGTCACCGAATACACCAATGTTGTAAATAAAGCTCTTCACGCTTAAATTGCAAAAGTATACGTCTACTTATACAACATAATTTAGGGGATTAAAATTGGTGCATGATTTTTGGAAAATCGATCTTTTTCGACAAAAATATGGGTATTTCAGTAGCGCACGGTAAACAAAAAATACAAATTGAATATTTTTGCAAAATTTACACTTTCGCGGGAGCTTTGTCTAAAATGATTTGCATGTCTGATATTCTTGCTTTTGTGATTTTCTCGCGATCTATCCGGTAAATTTGACTGATTTTTTGCATGTGTCGCTTGTAACATAAATATAGTTAGCCGCGGTTGCAATTGCATTTATTTCAACTTTCTCTATATAGAACAATTCTATTCTGAAACAGTTCTGTCACAAATATTCTCTGTTTAGTCAGCAATTATATGCCAAATATTTTGGTGTTTCCCATATGATAGAACGTTACACAGGTTTTTCTAGAGGCGCTTATTTCACTACTATTTTATCTTATTTCACTCTTATTTTAGCCTGAAGGTAGAAACAAAATGTTATAAATCTAGAAAACACTTTTTTATTAAAATTATATAAGCAATCTAACAATATAATTTGAAAAATCGTGCTAATAATGAGATCGGAAGGTTAAATATAGGAAACCAATTTCGCCAAAAAGTATGAAGATTTTTTCCCATAACTCACAAATCTCTTTTGCCAAATTTCATGGTGCTATCTGTGTTTTGATCATAACCTTGATTATTTTTATACACTCCACGAGAGTATTATGTCTTTGTGCATTTGTTTGTAACACCCAAAAGTGAAACGAGTTAGACCCATTGTTTATTATGCAGATCGGCTTAGAATCACTTTCTGAGTCGATTTAGCAATGTCCGTCTGTCTGTCCATCTATTGTTGTAATCAAATTACAGGTCGCACTTATAGTCCGATCTTAACAAAGATTGGCACAACTAAGTTTTGTGGATCAAGGACAAACGCTATTTAATTTGAGGCAAATCGGTTCAGATTTAGATATAGCCTCTATACAAATGTCGCTCCCGATTTGACATTTTCCGGGTAAGATCGGTTCAGATTTAAATATAAGCCCAAATACAAATGTTGCTCCCAAAAGTTTAACCGATTTTGGGCAAACTAAACATTTTATATTTCACCTATTTCGTTCCAGGTTTCAATATATCCTCATACAAATGTCCTTTCCGATTTAACATTTTTAGTCAAACACATACATTTACAGGATACAAAAAAACCTTCATTCACTTTTTTACCGAATTGAATTGTATTCGGATAGAAAGTGGAGTGTATCATAGAGTCGGCTCCGCCCGACTTTAGCCTTTCCTTACTTGTTTGGCGTTACAAACATTTGGCGTGAAACTATGTTATAATACCCTATCCCACGCTGTGGTTTAGGGTATACAAATTTATTAAATTGGTCTTACTAAATAATTTTTAGATCGACTGCTGTATATTCCAATATCTCATCTTAAAAAGTTAAAACTCAAAAATATATTAACTAAATATATTATTAAAAGATTAAACCTCCATGCCTAATGAAATCCTACTATCAAAAAATCTGTTTCAACAAAAATAGTTATGAGTATGCAATAATGAAATTTTAATAAATAAATTTCGTAGTAAAGGTAACTGTGGGAAGTTTTAAAAAAATCATTAAACTACGCCAAAACGACATTAATTAATGAAATCATTTTGTGATAAATTTATGAGAAATTATCGCGAAATGAAATGTTGACAGTTTTTCTTAGCTCTCCCGAACAATTGGAAAAAACGCACGACGACAGCGATATCGTCCTTACTTACGCATGCCTCCAACTTTTTTTGCTATTCGATACGCCTTAATGTACAGCGTTCGATACATTTAAATGAATCAAATACGTGGAAAGCAAATTTCGTGTTACGGACTTGCATGGTGGTAACCTAGCTCAAGTGATATCACGCCATTTGTATGGGGTTATACCAAAATATGGACCCTTTTAACTATCGTAGATATTCGTAGTTGAAATATAACATGATCTGCAAAATTTCATAAACTCCGATGTAAAATGTGGGTCCTAGAGAGGTAATAATAAAAATGGGGGCCCATTTGTAAGGGCGCTACATTAAAAAGTGGACAAATATAGATTACTTCAAAAGTAGGCATTCTTAGTTGAAATATAACATGATCTGCAAAATTTTGTCAAGATCCAATGGAAGATATGGGTTCTAGAGCGATAACAATGTAAACGGGAGGCCCATTTGTATAGGGACTGTATGAAAACATGCACCTATATAGCTGGCTTTCAATGTTGTTATTTCTCGTCTAAATGTAACATGGTGTGGGAAATTTTATCAAGATCCGATGTAAAATGTGAATTTTTCAGCAATAATAGTGTAAATCGGAGGTACATTTGTATGAAGGCTATATCGAAACACGGGCCTATGTAACACACTTTCACGTTAGCTGCTTCTAGAATTTAGAATATAAAATGATCCTGAAAATTGTATCAAGATCTAATCTAAAATGTTTGTTCTAGAGCAGTAATAGGGTAAATTGGAGGAATATTTCTATGAAGGCTCTATCAGAAGCTGAACCGATGTCTTCCAAATTCCGAATACCGAAAATACTTTTGCCAAATTTCATGACAATCTGAAAACAATTGCGACCTGTAGAGTGTCAACAAGCTTTAGATGGACTGCTGGTCCATCAGCTGGTGATTGTAAGCCGATCGGTATACTTAAAGGTGGGTCTAGCTTTGGCGGAAAACTACTCCCCGAAGTGATGTAGGGTATAAAATCAAATAGGTGGACAGCTGTATCGTGTTACGAACTTGCATGGTTGTATCCTAGCTCATGTGTTTTTTTTGAGTTAAAGCAGTGATAGAAATACTTATCAAAAAATGGCCCTTAAAGTTGTATTTTAAATTAAAAGTATCTGTAGCGATAAATTCAATAAAAATTAAAAAATAATTTTTACAATTTTTGTTGGTGATTTTATGGATAAGTATAAATCAAATCAATATTTTTTGGAGTCGGGCATAACATTTTTTTATTTTTTTTTTAATAATTTTTGTTGCGGTTCAAAACCACTGTATTTAAATCCTTTAGTATTTTAATACAATAGTAATATTTCTCTGTATAATAGAGTTATGCCACCGCCATTCATCATTTGATATGGAAATTAAAACAAATTTTCTGAACAATTGGAAAACCAAAAAAAAAAAGATCCTTAACCAATGTTTGAAAATAACGTTTTTGGGATGCCTTTGATATGCTGGCCGTTTCAATCAGCGATCAGCCAGTGAAAGTGCCGCTGCGTATATCGATACCAGACTCCCGATGTGTGTAAGGTGGGTGTTCGCGCCAAAGCACTCAAAGGAAATATGTTTTTTTTGTTTCTAATCAAACCCGTATTGTTTGCGGTTGGATGAGTGCCAATGGAAATATTTTTTGCTTCCCGGGCTGTAAATGGTACGGTGTGGGTCTGTGTGTGTGTGATGGTTTTTCATTGAGATTTTTGCAACAATTCAGCACAACCGAAACCACCAATGCCAGCACCATCTCGACTTGCCTCCCAACCTCCTCATTTTGTGGCATTTCAACACCATACCAATTGCCTCTGCTCACATTTTTCAGCTCGCAGTTGCCAGAGCCCAGCATGTCTGTCATTGTGGCTTTGGAATTTATTCGTTTTAAATGAATCGTACGTCGAAAGTTTATTAAAAGTGCCACCAGCATGGCACACGGATGCGATTCCAACTTTTTGGCTGTGAAAATGTGTACTTATGTATGTATGTATGTATGTATACTTACAATCCAGAAATGTGTTTCAGCGGTATGCTTCCTTAGATCCACTTGCATGGCACTACAGGTTGTTGATTTCACCAAATGCTACAGTCACAATCCTGCAAATAGAACAGAACGGAAGAGAAGGTTGGAGTGAGTGAAGGTGGCATCGAAAGGATATTCAAATGAGGCCAAATTTATACATCTTTTGTGAACAAAAGTTAAAAAAGTAAAAAATATGCTGATGTCAAAAAGTTTTCTCAAGCAATCATAAATTATTTCAATTGAATTCGTTTTCATTATCGTTGACAAAGGAAAAATGCAAATTTTCTTTCTTTTCGTTCCCGGATCATATTAAGGGTTCTTCTTCCATTGTAATGCTTTGTAATTTATATACCTTTGAGTATGAGAATATGCAGACATGCCCGTACATTAAGGTGGGCGGAGAAATAAGATGTCAACATTAAATCAGTAGAGCAGTTATTTCATTAATGAAACTGCCATAGTAGAGTATTTAAAAAGATGTTTCATTAGAAATCTGACAAACCGGTCTCCCTATGAGCAAACCTTATTTTCCTTGATAATTCGATGCTGCAATCTAATCTAATATATAAAAATCAATGTGTGTCTGTATGTCTGTATGTTGCGTATAGGACGCCAAACCGGTGGACCGATTCGCCTGAAAATTTTACTGTAGCTATCTTATGAACAGAGGATGGTTGCTGGATAGTCTAGGTCATGATAGAACACACAAAAAATATTTTAAAACTATCACAAAAGGCATACCGATGGGTGGATTCGCTCGATAATTTTACAGCAGCTAACTTCTAGGCAAGGGATGGTTCCAAGATATACTAGGTCATTATACGAAAAAGAAACGTGGAACCGCCCACACAAAATATATTTTAAAACTATCATAAAACACGTTCCGAAGTGGGGATTCCCTTGACAATTTTATTCATATTTCGCTCCCGATTTGACTTGTTCTGCTCTAGAAACCACGCATTCTAACAGACCTTCTTCAATTTTGACAAAATATCTTATGTTTCCACTAGAAACACACCAACTCCCACAGAAATTTCGTTCCCGGCTTGAATTTTTCCCTGAAACCTCGTATTTTCAGAGAATTTCATTAAAATTGAGCATAACATGTTGAAGAACTTTAACTGGAAGAACCTACTGTGTAAGTGGGTCACATCATTCCATGTTCGGATATAGCCCCGATACAAATATTCTTCTCGATTTGACAAATTGGGTCAGGTCATATTAGCCTATGATTAGGAAACATACAAAAATCCTTCCCGTTTTCGCTTTTTTACCTAATTGTATTCGGATAGAAAGTGGAGTGTATCATATAGTCGGCCCCGCCCGACTTTAGCCTTTCCTTACTTGTTTTTAGGTTTAAAGTGTTTATAAAAACATTTTAAATATCAAATTGCAAATGATTTTGACTAACCGTATCGATGTTTATTTTTTTGTAACTAAAGTTTTCGACACTTTGTGTGGGAGGTACCAGAAGGGGTATAGCAATATCGCCCATATTCCACATGAATGTAATGTCTATAAAAATATTGAATTTCACAGTATTTCGATCATCAGTATGGAAGTTATAACAGCGTTAATTTTACGTAGTTTATTGGGATTTATGTGGGAGCTACTGGAAGGGGCGTGGAAATACCCGCCATATTTTGTACACATAAAGCGATTATAAAAGCTGTATTAAATACTATAATATTGCCGATTCCGAATATCCGTGTGGAAGTTACATTGGTTTTAGTTTAACATAGTAATATGGGCAATTTGTGTGGGAGGTACCAGAAGGGGCGTGGAAATTTCGCACATTTGCGAACTTAAACTAAGTTTAGGGAAAATATTACCATGTGCCAAGTTAGAAATGATTCATTCCTTATTGATTGAATTGAATTGACTTCTTTATCGTGTACACCAGCCAGACGGACGTGGCTCAAACAACTACAAAGTCGCGAAACGGATTTGGTACAAACATACTTAAGTCAATCCTTCAATGCGTTACACTTTTTTCTGTAGCAAATGATATATACCCTCCCAGCAAAAAAATTGGAAGTACTTCTGTAGGAAGCACATTTTAATCGCATCTCAAAATCCAAATATGCATTTTCCCGCTTTTGAGGAAGTTATTTTAAACAACTTCCAAAACAGTCGATAATATGTTAATATCCCGTAATATTTTACGAATAGTATTACAAGTGAATGGGAAAGAATTTTTGTGTATGGGGTCACAGATGTAAGGTGTCCGCTTTGTATCCAGAAGGTCTCGGGTTCAAATCGTGGCTCCGAAAAAAAATATTTTTTTTTATTACTTTTATAAATAGACAACGTTTAATTTTTAATAATTTTAACAATTTAAAAATGCTTAAAGTATATAAATTTATTGCTTTATTAATGTACTTCAAATATGTATTTTTTATTAATTATTAACAATACATAATATCAGTAAAATTAAGTAGTGTTAATTTATTTAATGCTAATTTAATTTTATATCAATTTATACTAAATAAATATTTTGTTAACTATCCTATTGTCATAACGAACAAAATGGTTTGCTTTAGTTATTTAGCACTCACAACAGAGATGGTTAGATTGCCGTAGTAGCAACCAGAAGGTCAGATGTTCTACCCAATTGGTGAAGGTCCCAATTTTCACTACTTCCGAATCACAAGATGAACATCTTTTTCACTTCTTCGGGTGCTCTCGATGATGATTGACGATTTCAATTGAAATATTAGGAAAAAATAAATTTTCAAAAACAACCACGCCTGTTTGTTAAATAGTAGCCTACAGCTGGACAAATCAAAAATAAAATAAAAACAACATAGGCACCCGACACAAACATACAACATGAAACAAAATATGTTTTTATTTTATTTTTATACCCTCCACCACCAGGATGGGGGTATACTAACTTTGTAATTCCGTTTGTAACACCTTGAAATATCGACCTGAGACCCTATAAAGTATATATATTTTTGATCGTCATAAAATTCTAAGACGGTCTAGCCATGTCCGTCCGTCCGTCTGTTGAAAGCAGGCTAGCCTCTAAACGAAAGGAGCTAGGACGTCCAAATTTTCCATAAATGCGTCTTATAGTCGTAGATCGGTTGGGATTGACTGGGCGAAATCGTCCCAAAGGGAAAATTTTTTTCCTTACAAGGACTAAAAATACCCATAATAACCCTTAATATTTTAGAGTATTTGAGCAAATTTTTTCAATATGTCTGCTTGTACTTACTTGATATTGGATATGCGCATTCCCCCTATAACAAAAACGTGCACCATAAAGTGATTTTTATTCGTAGGGGGTGAAATGGGGCAAAAAGGGATGAAAATGGTACATATTAAACGACAACAGCTAGAAACTCGAAATTCGTATTATAAAAGTATTATTTTCCAAATTCGTACCGAGTGCCAAGCGGTTTTGACACAAACCTTCCCAGGAGGCCGAACATTTTTGGGCTATAGGTAAAATCAATCATGTGTTAAGGGGTAAAATGGGAATAGAGGGATAAAAATGGAACTAACGGTGTATTCATTCCTCTGATTATGTAGACACGTAAAATAAACGGATTTTTCAAATTTCGTACTTTTTGGTGTTAAAATGGAAAAAGGGGTTAAAATTAGTACCAACCAAATGACTGAAGTTAGAGTCATGAAATTCGGAGTATATATTCTTCTGACTGCGTAGACAAGAAAAATAGAAATTTTTTTCCAAATTCGTACTTTTAAGGGATACAATGGAAACAGAGGGATAACAATAGTACCAACTAAACGACTACAGCTAGAATACCATGTCTAATTGCGTAGACACGTAAAATAAAGAGATTTTAGAAAGTCGTACTCTTAAGAGGGTAAAATAGGAAAAAGAGGATAAACATGGTAGCAATCAAATGGCCGCACCTAGAATCATGGAATTCGGTGTATACATTCCTCTGACTGCATAGACACGAAAAATATAAAGATTTTTCCAAATTAAAACTTTTTACTTTTACGGCAAAAATGGTTGAATCATTAAGTTAAAATATTTTGCACTATGTGCGTAAGATAATGGATTTTCAAACTTTGTACGTTTGCAATTAAAATAGAATGGAAATACTAATAAATAGTAGCACCCACTATCTACCATTTTCTTGGTATTTAAGCTTCTTGAAAATATAAATATAAGAATATTTATTTTTGAATTGACTTGAAGTATTATTTAGATATGTAAACGTATTGGTAGCCTTGCCTTATAAGCGTGGTTTGAAATAATAAAAATATTATATTTATTTCAAAAATTTTTTTTTCAATTTGGTTATATTTAAAAAAATTTTTGTTTTGGTTTGGTTATATTTAAAGAATGACATTTTCCTGTAATATTACAGTACTTCTATGAAAATGGACAGCCTCTGTGGAATGCAATCCGGCCGAACTTAACACCGTTTTTACCTGTTTTTTCTATTTTATATCAAATATATATTTTGTTCTTAACTTTTGTTCACTGTTCCTAAATCACTGAATAGATGTGAAAATAGAATATTTGAATATTTTTAGATGTTTAACAGAGTAGGACGAAAATTTAAATCCTAATGGAAAATTGAAATTTTAATGAAAAATTTTATGTGTTATTCCATATCAAGCGGTACGGGTTTTGACCTAGATAGCTGTGATTGTTTTGAATGTTTGTCTTCTCATAAAAATATTGTATACGTATTTAAAAAAAAATGATTTTTTCACGAGTTATGATCAATTTGACAGTGAAAAAAAAGTGTGTTCAATATATCCATTCAAAAACCGTACCGCTTGACATGGAATGACTCATATAAAATTCTGAGAGTTGACACGAAACAGAACAAAACTGTGTACTTTGTTTTCATTGAATTTAAAAGCACTAGTCAGTTTTGAAGGTACCAATGATTGTCCAAATTGTCCTTTTGTACCAATATCACGTTTCAAGGTCTTGAAAAATAAGAATATATTGCAGAATAATTATATCTTTAAAAAATAAATTATATCTTAAAAAAAATGCGAACTCGTTTAGAAATTATAAACAGAGTACAGTTTTGCTGCTTTCAGAATTCTGTGCGGTGTTATTAAAGCTCAAAAATAAAATATTTTTTATAAAGTATTACTTTTATGGTGATAAATTCGTAATGAGATATTTCTCATTTCTTATTTTTCCTTATGAAGGGTGGTTTTTTAGCTATTATCTTTTTGGCAACACTGGTTTAAACAGCTGACGCACGTTTCGTGTTTTGTTTCACTGTCAAACATCTTCAGTTTGGTCTATAATTTAACCATGAATCGTCTTACAAACGAACAACGCTTGCAAATTATTGAATTTTATTATCAAAATGCGTGCTCTGTTAAGAAAGCTCATCGCGCGCTTCCATTTTATGGTCAGTTTAATCGACCCACTGAAGCGGCTATTCGGGCTATTGTGACTAAATTTCGCACCAAATTTACATTGTTGGACATTAAACCACCAACTCGCTAACGTAGAGTGCGAACTGAAGAAAATATCGCAGCTGTATCGGCCAGTGTTAATGATGACCATCAATTATCGATTCGTCGCCGTTCGCAGCAATTGGGCCTCTGTTACTCAAAAACGTAGAAATGCCAAAATTGGACTAAGCGGATGGACCATTTGAGGCGCAGTCAAGGTCAACATTTGCATGAAATAATCTTCAAACATTAAATTATATGGACAGTACAATCAATTCAAATAAAGATTCCATGCATTTTTCTGAATTTTATGTGTTTTTTTTTTGAAAAACTTTCCTATAGCTTTTAAAAAATCACCCTTTACTTCAACATTCCTTTCCTTTCCATTTTACCGAGACTTTGGCTCATAGACAATAACGCCATGTATCTTACATAGAGCCATGTATCTTTCACATCAATATAATCAAATTCGGCTTAAAAGTCCAGTAGCTTACCAAACTATATATGCTGCCCATATAACCTTTAATCCTTTATATTAAATTGAAGTATCATTGATTCCTCAATCTATTGAAAATTTGCCCGGAAATAATTTTAGATTGAATTTTAAAGAATAAACCTTTGTTCCTAGAGGATCTTTAAACTGTTCATACGCAAGTCCAACCCACATTGCCACAATGCCTGGTAAACCTAAAATATAGGAGCTGTAGATGTTTTTTTTTGTGGAGTTTGACTTCTTTAACTGGTGGTTATCTCTAACCAGATATGTGAAAATGAGCATAAGATTCCTTTTTTGTACTCTTTGTAAATTATTTAAATGAGTTGCTCAGAGAATGAAAAACATTATCTACCTATCCCCCCATCCTTGATTAGCAACATGTGCACTGGAAACTGGTAAACGTTTTCTAAGTTTTTTTGTTTTTGTTTTGTTTTGTTTTTACTTTTCTCATCATGCAAAACGCTTCTGACGGGAAATCCCCTGAAGTTAAATTCTTTGCCTGTGAAAATACAACAGCAAAACAAAAAAAACACACTCATATTCACACACTCTAATGCCGACACGAAAACTAGAGGTCCTTTGAGTGTCAGTGTATATATGTGAGCTTGCGTGTGTGTGTGTGAGGATTAAGTAGAGTGCTTGCGTGGCTGCGTTTGTTAAATGTGAACTTATGTATAAATGTCTGTTGCAAGCAATTTGTATGTTAATTTTTAGGGGGGCAAAACAACAAAAAAAAAACAACAGGACTTGTTTTCGTCGCAACACATTTGCATATAAAGAGTTACTAAAACAGTGCTCTAAAATCAACATCAATTCAAGAGCTATTATGTAGTTAACCAACTACTACACTCTATTATCTATTTTTAATTTAAGGGCATGGATTTTAATTTAAACAAGTAAAAACGGCGTTAAGTTCGACCGGGCCGAACTAAAGGGTGATTTTTTAAGAGCTTGATAACTTTTTTTTAAAAAAAACGCATCAAATTTGCAAAATCTCATCGGTTCTTTATTTGAAACGTTAGATTGGTCCATGACATTTACTTTTTGAAGATAATTTCATTTAAATGTTGACCGCGGCTGCGTCTTAGGTGGTCCATCCGCTTAGTCCAATTTTGGCATTTCCACGTTTTTGAGTAACAGAGACCCAATTGGTGCGAACGGCGACGAATCGAAAATTGGTGGTCATCATTAACACTGGCCGATACAGCTGCGATATTTTCTTCAGTTCGCACTCTACGTAAGCGTGTTGGTGGTTTAATGTCCAACAATGTAAATTTGGTGCGAAATTTAGTCACAATAGCCCGAATAGCCGCTTCAGTGGGTCGATTAAACTGACCATAAAATGGAAGCGCGCAATGAACTTTCTTAACAGAGCACGCATTTTGATAATAAAATTCAATAATTTGCAAGCGTTGTTCGTTTGTAAGACGATTCATGATGAAATGTCAAAGCATACTGAGCATCTTTCTCTTTGACACCATGTCTGAAATCCCACGTGATCTGTCAAATACTAATGCATGAAAATCCTAACCTCAAAAAAATCACTCTTTATATATGCCCTCTGTCATAGATTGCAATCCACAGAAGTTGTTGATTTTCGTAGAAGTGCATTACAGGAAAAATGTTGACTTTTTTAATATAGCCAAACCAAAACAAAAAGAAATATTAAAAAAATAATTTTATAAATAAATATACAATTCTATTTAAAGCTTGCATACAAAGCAAGGCTACCAATATGTTCATAATATATCGAAATAATACTTCAATTCAATTAAAAAAGTAAATATAAGGCAGCAATTTTCAAAAAAGCTTAAATACCCCAAATGTTGGTAGTGCATTTTCAGCTACAGTCGTTTGGTTGTTTGTATTTCCATCCTATTTTAATTCTAAAAGTACAAGTTTTGAAAATCTCTCACGTACACAGTAACTTCAGGATTTTGTCGTAAAAGTAAAACAAATGCGAATTTGGAAAAATCTTTTTATTTTGTGTGTCTATGCAGTCAGATACATGTATGCACCGAATTTCACTAGCTGCGGCCATTTGGTTTTAGTGTCTACGCGGTCAGAGGAATGTATACTCCGGAAGTCATGACTCTAGCTGTGGCCATTTAGTTGGTACAGTATTTATATCCATTTTCGAAAAATACCTTTATTTTAGGTGTCTACGCAATCAGAGGAATATATTAGGTGCAGCCGTTTGGTTGGTACCCTTTTTATACCTCTATTCCCTTTTTACCCCTTAAAATATAATATAACTAGCTGAACCCCGCCCGCTTCGCCAGGCAAAATACAAATGGTAAAATTAAAATCAGGTTTCATATTGATCTTATCATATTGATATTATCGTGGTTTGTAATATATAGGTTCCAATTAAACTCACAAAAAAACAGTAAATTTTTCGTTAAAATCTTCCCGGATTTTATATTTTTCTGGAAATTGTCCTACATCCTATGTCCTTCCTTGGGCCAACACGAATTCATCAAGCCCAAAATCGTGAAAATCAGACGTTCCGTTATAAAGTTTTGCGTGTTCACACGGACGGCATTCTCTTTTATAAATATAGATAAATACTTTTATATTCTATATCTAGAAGAATGTACACACCTAATTTCAAGTTTCTAGTTGCTGTCGTTTGAAAGGTAACATTTTTTCCCTTTTTACCCCATTTCACCCCCTACGAATAAGAACCACTTTATGGTGCACGTTCCTGCTATAAGCGGAATGCTTATACCCAATATCAAGTAAATTTAAGCAGTCATATTAAAAACAAGCAAAAAGGCGTTAAGTTCGTCGAGGCCGAATCGTATATACCCTCCACCACGGTGCATTCCACTGTATTACCGCAGATTAGAGGCTGTCGATATACATAGAAGTGCACTATCATATTAGCAAAATTGTGATACTTCATTATTATAATATTAATAGTCCTCTTCTATATATAAATAAAAAACTTCAAGTGGAATCAAAAACAACATTAGGCGTCTACATAGACAGACGAGTGCGTATATCAAATATTCTAGCTACAACCGCTTGATTGTTGCCAAATTTAACCCCATTTAGATCCTGATGGTACGAATATCGAAAGATCTCTTTATTTTTCGCGTCCCTTCGTATCCCTTAAAAGTACGAATTTTGAAAAAATCCATTTATTTTAGGTAACTACGCAATTAGAGGAATGTACTCCTCGAATTTCGTGTTTCTAGTTGTTGTCGTATCATTGATACCATTTTTATCCCTTTTTGTCCTATTACGTCCGCTAAATCGTGTATTTATTTTTGGTGCTTTTACGCTACAAGAGGAAATTTCAAGAGCAAGAATTTGAAAAAAATGTTCAAATATTCTAAATAGTAGGGGGTATTTTCAGTCCTTGTGGAGGAAAACTTGAACCTCCTAGCTTATTTCGTTCGGCGGCTAGCGTGTTTTCAACAGACATACGGTGAGTCAGACGGCTAGATCGTCTTAGAATTTTACCAGGACACAGATTATATATGCTTTATGGGTAACGTGTCCATCTCTATTTGGCCAAAAAGCAGGATATATGAATTCAAAAAGCGGGATTTTGTAGAAAAAAGCGGTATCGTTAAAATCGTGAAAAATACAAAAAATCGGCTATTTTAATGTATTATATTTTCAAATAGCTGGGTTTAGAATATTTTTTATTTTATTTGATTTTCCTTAATTTTATTATATGGGCAGGAGTTTTCAAATTTCACACATTAAATTTTCAACATCTTGGAAAAAAAATAGCAAATAAAAAGTCTGTTATCGAATTTCAATGTACCAAAATATGGACCTGCCAAAATGATAATTATTTTATCATTTTTTGATTAGGTTTTTTAGTATATCATTTATTAGATTGTCCAAATTGATCATTTCTAAGAATATCATGTCAATTTCAATTGAGAAGGATATGTAACCATTACTATAAATTCAACTAATTTCTATATGCTGGACTGTTTCTGTTAATGGTCAGTTCGACTACGGTGCGTATGAGTGATATTATCCTTAATCAACAGCACGTATACGCTACCTACACACTACTGCTACAACTTTGCTTCAGAGAGTAAATCAAAATTCCAAACGGTTTGCAAGATATGAACATGAGAAAATGATGAATTTTTTTGCAAAAATGACACCGAGGATGCAAATCTTTGGGGGCCCATAAAACGTGCATGACTTTGGGCAAAACTGGGAGACACTGGACTTTTTTTGGGTTATCACGTAGTGGTGTCCGTATATGGTTATATTTCCATGACTTAAAGAATTACACACAGCGGATTTCAAGGTGTTACAAATGGAATGACAAAGTTAATATACCCCATCCTGGATTGGGAGCGTATAAAAAGTGCATGTCAGCATTGATCAAAAGTGCCGCTTTGTGGCTCCTTCAGCGAAGATATATCAAAATATAGAACGATGAGTCCAATCACAATAGTTCAATCAACAATTTAAATTAGATTCGACAAAATATAAAAATAAAAAAAATGAATCTACTTAAAATTGTTGGAATCAATTTTAGAGTAAAAGAAACTGTCTGAAGAATTTTTTAAAAATTATATTTTTGTTAATAGTTTCGAGGGAAATAAGTGGCCTGGCAAGTAAAACATGTCTGAAGAAATTAAAAAAAATATATATTTTTGTTAAAATTTTCGATGGTAAAAGATGGCCTGGCAAATGTAACATGTCTAATATATGTTTAAAGCTACTGCTACAGGCTATCTTTGTACCGAGTAACAGTTTGCATAGTCTAGATGATAATATTTAATTCCTTTTTGCTAACCCTTTTTGAAAAAAATTAACTTTATACAAATACAGCTGAACAATTCTACATAAGGGATATGCAGAACTCTCCACTTTTCCCGAGTCTATTCTTTCTTCCTGTTCATTTTTAAATGTTTTTTTTGTGAAACCCTTAAAGTCAGAAGCGTTTTACGGCAGTGTGTTAAGAGCTGTCTGTGTCTGTGTGCCTGGGGCACAATTGCACAATCATGGCCGGTGTGCGGAAGATCCTCCTGCCTTTGCCCTCTGCTCGGGATTGTTTTATGTAAATGTCCTCAAATCAAATGGCTTTATGTGGAAATTGCAAAAACAAAAACTCGTAAAAGTTGAAAATAAAAATAAAAAACGAAAAACAAAAAAGGCAAAGCAGTTTGCTTAACCAAAAATAGATTAAAATCTTTTGCCTGACATGACATTATTTTCACTAAAAATCTTCCATCCTACACACACACACGAGGACTCACACGCAAGTGAGGTGGGAAAGCTTTAGTTTTGGTTGTCGAGAAATACCTTAAAAGGACACACAAGTTAAGAAGAAAATTCGCATCATCATGTCAGCCCAGAAGTTTAAAGGTCAACATGCAAAGGCTTTTAAGGGCTCTTCTAAGAGTGAGCAAGTGTCCACTTGGGCGTATGAGTGCCCATGATGAAGATGATGAGGTAATAATCATACGCTCCATTAAACCATTATGGAAATTGTTTCGAAAAAGGTCTTCAACAATTATTTTTCTAAATAATTAATTAACCATAAGCATAGACCTAATCTTAGCCATGCAGTTAATTAGAGCTGGGGGGCTGCGCGACAAGCAGGCTGGGGCTAATTGTTTCTCTTAAATACATATTAGCCAAGAGCCGAGAGAATGAATGAAAATAATTGACATTTTGTTGCGATTTAGAGCCATGTCATTAACTAATTAACTGCCAGAACTGTGTTTAAATAGCAGTGGCAATTACATATTTCCAGGTGCGAGGTGCGGTTCGGAAAGTTTACGTTCTTAGGTGTCTAAAACTGAATAATACTCTCACATCAGGAATAGAAGAGCTTCGAGCTACAGGGACACTAGGGGTGGAATAGTGCACGACTTTTCGATTTTTATATGCTAGAACCCCTATTTTTGTGAGGTTCGCGAAAACAATTGATGAGCCAAAAATGGGGGTAGTTGGGTGAGTGTAAGAGGGCGCTCATCGGGGTCAAAGGTGATGGAAAAAGGGTAAAAATACACAAAAAGCCACAAAACTGCCTCGGAGTAGTCCCGAGAGGCGTTCAATGTAAGACCGAATACAATTAATTTTCCCTACCCAACTTTTTTTTCGAACACGCATACCCCCTATCTCCACTAGTTAGTAGGGCCCCTACAAAAAATTATTTTTTATAAAATTTGTTCCCAACGCTCTTACTGCCCCAAGGAGACCGCTACTGGAGTTAGATGTTAAACGACCGACCCCCAATATTTTTCCAATACACACATTCTCTCCGAACATACTTACCTCCTATCGTCACCCCTTAGGGTGGTCCCCATAAGAATTTTTTATACCCTCCACCTCCAGGATGGAGGTATGTATTAGAGCGTACCAGGTTACAAGTAAAAAAAAAAAGTTCGCGGTACACCTTCGAATATGAAGTATTATTGAAAGGTAGTTTCAAAAAAATTTTTTTTATTTTTTTATGCCGAACGTAGGGGTCGCGCTTTTACATTTTTCTATATAACTTCTGCATTTATAAACGGATTTTAAAGTGTGATACATCGATGTTTTTGTCCGATTTTTTTGTTTTTGAAGTCATTGAGCTCAAACATGATTCATGATTTTATGCGAGCTTTAATTTTCGATTATTAGAGTGGTACATTAGGGTAGTAGCAACTGAGAAATGATGGGTAAGTACCAGAAGGGGGTGCTTGAGCTCAATGACTTCAAAGACAAAAAAATCGGCCTCGTCGAGACAAAAACATCGATGTATCACACTTTATCCGTTTATATCCGTTATAAATACAAGTTATATAGAAAAATGTAAAAGCGCGACCCCTACGTTCGGCATAAAAAAATAAAAATTTTTTTTTTGAAACTACCTTTCAATAATACTTCATATTCGAAGGTGTACGGCGAACTTTTTTTTTGAGGTACGCCCTAGTAAAGAGTGATTTTTTTGAGGTTAGGATTTTCATGCATTAGTATTTGACAGATCACGTGGGATTTCAGACATGGTGTCAAAGAGAAAGATGCTCAGTATGCTTTGACATTTCATCATGAATAGACTTACTAACGAGCAACGCTTGCAAATCATTGAATTTTATTATCAAAATGCGTGCTCTGTTAAGAAAGTTCAGAAAGAAAGAAATTGTGTTCAGCGACGAAGCTCATTTTTGGCTCAATGGGTACGTAAATAGGCAGAATTGTCGATTTTGGAGTGAATATCAGCCAGAAGCATTGCAAGAGCTACCAATGCATCCAGAAAAAGTCACAGTTTGGTGCGGTTTATGGGCTGGTGGCATCATTGGACCGTACTTCTTCAAAGATGATGCGAATCGTAACGTAACTGTGAATGGTGAGCGCTACCGTGAGATGATATCCAACTTTTTTTTGCCCAAAATGGAAGAACTGAACTTGGTTGACATGTGGTTTCAACAAGATGGCGCTACATGCCACACAGCTCGCGATTCTATGGCCATTTTGAGGGAAAACTTCGGAGAACAATTCATCTCAAGAAATGGACCGGTAAGTTGGCCACCAAGATCATGCGATTTGACGCCTTTAGACTATTTTTTGTGGGGCTACGTCAAGTCTAAAGTCTACAGAAATAAGCCAGCAACTATTCCAGCTTTGGAAGACAACATTTCCGAAGAAATTCGGGCTATTCCGGCCGAAATGCTCGAAAAAGTTGCCCAAAATTGGACTTTCCGAATGGACCACCTAAGACGCAGCCGCGGTCAACATTTAAATGAAATTATCTTCAAAAAGTAAATGTCATGGACCAATCTAACGTTTCAAATAAAGAACCGATGAGATTTTGCAAATTTTATGCGTTTTTTTTTTTAAAAAAGTTATCAAGCTCTTAAAAAATCACCCTTTATGTATATTCACTTTGTCATTCCGTTTGTAACACCTTGAAATGTTCCACGGAGACCCCATAAAGTATATATATTCTGTATCCTGGTAAAATTCTAAGACGATTTAGTCATGTCCGTCTGTCTGTCTGTTGAAAGCACAATAGAGGCCGAACGAAAAGAGCTAGGAGGTTCAAATTTTCGCTAAATATGTCTTATGGCTGCAGATCGGTTAGGATTGAAACCGGGCAAAATCGACCCAGAGGGAATTTTTTTCCCTAACAAGGACTAATAATACCCCTAATATCTGTACTATTTAAGCAATTTTTTTTTTTGAAAATTTCCAATTTTATATTTATATTTTATTTTTCCAAAAGGGATAAAAATAGTACCTTTGATACGACAACAGCTAGAAACATGAAGTTCGGTGTGTACGTTCCTATAATTACGTAGACAGGTAAAATATAGAAATTTTTTGAAATTTGTACTTTTAAGGGATAGAATTGGTAAAGGGGGATAAAAATGGTACCAACCACACCGCTGAAGATAAAATCATGAAATTCGGTGTATGCATTTATCTGACTGTGTAGACGTGAAACATAAAGGATTTGTTCGAAAATTTTAATTTTAGCGGAAAATGGGGCGAAAGGGATAAAAATGGTACCAATTAAACGGTTGCAGTTAGAATAGTGAAATTCATTGTGTATATTGCTGTGACTGTGTAGACACGAAAAATAAAGATATCTTTCGATATTCGTACTATTAGGATAGAAACGGGATAAAATTGGTACCACGCAAGCGGCTGTATCTAGGATAATGAAATTCAGTGGTTATACTCGTCTGTCTTCGTAGACACGCACAACATGAGTATTTCTCCCAAATCGTACTTTAAGGTCAACATTTAAACTTACTTCACTTCTTTGTAAATTCGACAGGCGGTAATCCACCGGTAATTCTATGGAATGCACTCCGTGGTGGAGGGTATATAAAATTCGGCCCGGCCGAACTTAGCGCCTTTTTACTTGTTATTTTTTATAATTTTTGTTATGACAGTAAGGCCCAAACAACAACAAACTTACCTCCTATCCCCAGTCTTTAATGGGACTTCCATACAAAAACTATTTTTTATCAGATTTGCTCCCACCACTTTTACAGCTCCAAGGAGGCCCTAATATTTTTTCAGTCCCAATATTTTCTCAGAATGTACCTACCCTCTATCATCAATCCTTAAGGTGGTCCCCACACATTTTTATATTTTTTAATGAAGGAAAAGCTCAAAACTGCCCCCTAGTCACCCATTGAGCGAAGACAGATATGATTGGCCCCCTATTAACTCCCAAACATTTTCCCCAAACATAACTGTCCCTTATTTCCACTCCATAACGGGGTCCCATACAAAAACTATTTTTTTGTAAAATTTACTCCCACCACTCTAACTGCCCCAAGAAGGCCCCAAGTGGAGTCAAATGACTGACCCCCAATATTTTTTCAGTCTCAATATTTTCTCGGAATACACCTTCCCTTGAACTGCAACCCTTAAGGTAGCCCACATACATTTGCCTATTTTTTATATTTTTTATGAAAGAAAGGCCGAAAACTGCTCTAGGGTCAAGAGGGGGGAAGTGTAAGACACCAATTAATTTTCCCTCCTCAACATTTTCCCCAAACATATCTACCCCCTATCACAACCCATTAAGGGAAAAGTTGATATACTTCCTATAACGCTTAAGGGGGCTTCCATAGAAAACCAAAATTTGTATAAAATTTGCTCCCATCACTCTAGGGGAGTGATGGGAGCAAATTGTTATAGTCATCTGTCAATGCAATGGCTCTTTCTGTAGCATTCCCCATATTAAGTTTGTCATTGCGTTTGCAACACCTTGACATATTGGCCTGAGACGATGAAGTCATGTCCGCTCCTTCAAGAATTAATGATTTCTTGCCCTTTTAGTGGCCGGCTTTCGTGTCTTATTTTCCTGGCATTTTGTCATATTTTGGCTTAACAAATGTCCAATGTTGAGAATTTAATAAGGAGAAAAGCTGCTTTTGAAAAGGACCAAAAGAGCAGCGAACAACATTAACATTTGCTCCATTTATGTGGGCTCCTTTGACCTTTGACATGGGACACTGGTGTGCCATTAAAAGTTAAGCTTCTTCCTGTCTTCTTGTGTGGAAATGTATTTTCTAGCTGCCTCTGCCATTCTTTTTGGAATTATTTCCAACGTCAATATGAATTATAATGTTTCCCAGAAAAGATCAATTAAAAATTAATGAATCATTTAGGTCTGCTGCCCGGAGTTCTTTCTGGTCTAGGTGTCGTGGCATGTGTTAAAAATAAAATATAAATTGCCGCATCGGCAACGGCAATAAATTTGAAAATGTTAACCTTTAAAAAAGGAAAATGAAAAACATCGAACAGGAAATTAAATACAGTCGGCATTTTCAAGGCGTTTATAATGATAAAGTGGGCATTGTTGGAGTGATGGGTACTTAAGCTATGCCAAAATTCGGATGGGGGGGGGGGTGGTGGCCATACAAAAATGTCATTCAGATGTGACATAGGTTTGATGGACCCTCAATCAGTAACTTGCTTTGAATAACTGTCTTTCCTTTGTGGCTTACTCTCCCCAAAAATATATGATGAGTGGTGTATGTCAAGCCCCTCCCGCCCACGATATGTCAAACATAAAATGTATACACGTAAATGTTTGCCTTTCCAGATGCGAGTGTGTGGCCCACAAACGATACCACCGTCAAGCAAATTTATACCAAAAAAGAAAATCATTGACAAAGATTTATTTGCTGCGCATTGAAGCATCCAGAAAAGGATGCTCTTCCAAGTATACGTGTGTATAAATTGAAATAATGTTGTTCTCATGAATTACTGAGTGTCAATGCAGTTATAAATTATCGATTTTCCTGTAAAAAGTCGACATTGTTAAATTGCTAATAATGGGAATGGGAGTTGCCCCTAATAGCTGCAAAGTAATAAAATACAAAATGAAAAAATGGAAAGAAAACTTCCTTGGAAGCGAATGAGTTTTGCATAAGTATAATTTTTGCATATGGTAATCAAGATGCCACCAACTTAGCCCTCCAATTTTTTAAATAAAAATCAATTATGAAATTATAATTTTTGCAAATATTTTTATGAGAAGCTGTAGTTTCATATTAAATTAATGACGAGAAAATAAATATTGAAATCAGTTTCGATTCAATTTATCACTTAATACAAAAGAGACGAGTATATATCCGGATCTTTAGGATTTGTCGCACGAGAAACATTTTTGAGGCTAGCTTTGCGTTCATCGATGCAACTTTATAAACAACAATTCAGATTTGTGATTATAATCGAACAATTGCCAAAAATAAAATTGATATCCTCAATAAATAGCATTTTTCGCAAATGATCAATACTTTCCACTACTTTACTTACGTACAGCGATTGCAAAAGATTAATGAAAAGAAGATCACAATTTTCATAGAAGAAATTAAAAATTCTTAAAATTTGAATTTTCAAAAATGTCACTCAAGTTTCGTCTCAAATACGATTTGCACAAATTATTATGTATTTTCATCGCAAATGTGACGTGATAGAAACTTTTTAATATTAGACATACTTTTAAAAACTTAATAAATCAAAAAATTCAGATTTAGGAATATTCCAAAAAAAAACTCTAAAAATGAATTTCTCACAAATGTTAATGAATTTTCGTCGCAAATACTATATTAGTTACAGATTAGCTTTCAGCATTGAGAACTTTAGGGAAGTTTTGCCCTCATTTAATGAAAACATAATAATTCAGTTTAATTTCACCATTTCTAAAAAGTAAATGAAAAATCAGAAACTAGGATTAATTTTCGAGGCAAAAGCGATATGCTAGATAAATTGTGATCTAAAATGAATAAGCTATGCATTAACCTTATGAAAACAAGTCCAAAATTAAAACAAGTAAGGAAAGGCTAAAGTCGGGCGGGGCCGACTATATGATACACTCCACTTTCCAACCGAATACAGTCCAACTCGGTATAAAAGTGAAAACGGGAAGAATTTTTTTATGTTTCCTAATCATAGGCTAATACAACCTGGTTCGATTTGGCAAATCGATAAGAATATTTGTATCGGGGCTACATACAAACATGGAAAAATGTGACTAACTTTCACAATAAGTTCTTCCAGTTCAAATATAAGGTGCTATGCTCACTTTGAAGAAATTCGGTGAAAATTCGTGGTTCCTTGGGCGGAAAAAGTTAAATCGGGAGCGAAATTTGTATGGAAGCTATATATAAATCTGAACCGATCTAACACATTTTTACCAAAAGTGTTTCTAGTTGAAATATAATATGTTTTGCCAATTTTAAAGAAAATCTCTTGTAATATATGGTATCTAGAGTGAAAAGATTAAAATCGGGAGTGAAATTCGTATGTGAGCTATATGTAAATCTGAACCGATCTGACCCATTTTCACTATGGGTGTTTCTAGGACAAATATATATATAAACCGATCTATCCCATTTTTACCAGAGCTGTTTTTAGTTGAAATATAAGCTGTTTTGCCAAATTTGAAGAAAATCTGTGAAAGTTTGTGGTTTCTAGAGCGGAAAGAGTCAAATCGGAGGAGACATTTGTATGGAAGCTATATATAAATCTGAACCGATCTGTCCTATTTTTACCAGAGCTGTTTCTAGTTGAAATATACGTCGTCTTGCCAAATTAGAGGAAAATCTGTTGAAATATGTGGTTTCTAGAGCGGAAAAAGTAAAATCGGAAGCAAAATTTGTATGGGAGCTATATCTAAATCTGAACCGATTTGCCGTTCGTCCTTATCCCATAAAACTTCGTTGTGCAAAGTTTCATTTAGTTCTAACGGCAGTTGCGACCTTGACTTTGATTACAAGAAAAGATGGACAGATGGACAGACGGACGGACGGACATCGCTAAATCGACTAAAAAAGTGATTCTAAGTCGATCGGTATAATAAACGAAGGGTCTAACACGTTTCTTTTTGGGTGTCACAAACAAATGTACAAAGACATTATACCGTGTGGTGTAGGGTATAAAAATCTCCTATCATGTGATTTTTCATATATGAAATATTAATTTTCGTTGTAAATGCGATATGTAAAACGTTTGGGTTCAAATCTGCTTTCAGTAAGGAAAACTAAACTAACTAAAACAAAAAATCAAATATATGAAAACAATCCCATAATTCTGGATTTCTGTTGCGAAAGCTGAATAAAATACAATTACAACGTTATGAGGACAACAATTTCCATAGCAAATGTGAAAGGAGATACTTAACGAACCAAAATAGGCTATGAAAATAAGACCACAATTCTCGAAAGAGATTTTTTCAAAAAATTTATATATTTTCATCATTTACGTTTCAAAGATGAGTCTATTCTCCTTCCTAGTTAGCCTTGAGTCGATTTCTTTTTTCAAAAATGTCAATATTTAGTATTAGCTGTAGTTGCAACTGGCGCTTTTGTTGTTAACTTTTGGAAAAATAGCTAAAAATTACTCCTTAACAATGTTTAATGGTTCTTTACCTTAGACTTTCATTTTTAAACACTATAATTAAAGATGATTATCAAATACTTATTGATAAAAATATTCTTGAAAAACTTAGGTCCCTAAAAATGATCACAATTCCATTTGTAAATAGATTTGCATTCTTTCAAATAAAATATAGTTGCAAAAAGGTCTTGAGTCAGGACAATATTCCACTTCAAATCAATTTGTGAAAACTTGAAATATTAAAATGTACTTTATCGACTAAGAATTAAATAGGATAAATGTTGGCAGTAAAATCGAAAATAGTAAAAAGTGTATTTAGAAAAACTTGCGTAACTTTCTATCATATAAGGAATACCTAAATATTTTTTGCCATATGATTGCTGACTAAATAGGGAATATTTGTGATGGGATTGTTTCAAAAACACAGATAGACAAAGTTGAAATGAATGCAATTGGAAATGCGAATTTTTTAGTATTGCAACAATTGCAGCTATTTTGCGACTATCTGCCGTATCTGTTGGATAGATCGCGAGAAAATGACAAAAATGTCAAGCATACCAATCATTTTAGCCATATCTCCCGCGAAAATAAAATTTTTGCACAAATATTTAATTTGTATTCTACTTGTTTTTGAGTAGTATTGGCCTCCGATAATAATTGCTTTTCGTAAAGAAAAATAAACGTAGTAAAGCCGATGAAAAGTAGTTCTAAAGAGTTTATATTCCAAATTGGGATTTTCCGGAAATTCTCCATTAAATTATGACACATAATACTATTTTTTTCATACGCTAACGATCGAGTGTTGGAAGTGAAGATCTGTTGAAAAATGCCGTTTTTAGGTCGTGTTTTTTAATTGGCCAAAAACTAGATCGGATTTGTAAAGATGTTCGCCACACTATGCCATTTTTACCGGCCTATGAAATGTTTTAGTTTTTCATTTCATTGTTGCCCCTTAAAAGGACTACAAAATTCCAAAGGATAAAATGTTTAACTAAAGTATTTTATATACTTGTTCGCATCCTAATTAATGCCGTTTTTGGCTATAGTTTCATCGTATATCGCCCGGTTCAAGTGTAACGAATTTAGTTAAAAATTGTCGTACGGTGTTATAATTTTATACAATTGGCAGAAGATGTCGAAGATATATCTGGGCATGCTTTAAGGTACCTCCCACTAAATTATGCTAACGGAGTAAAAATCAAATCCCACTCACATAGGCAATCTATAGAATGTAATAAAGTCACATACAATGTCCCGATTTTTTTGAAAAAGTTTTCATAAACTTACGGCGTCTACACTACATTTCATTGTCATTGACGCAATTGTATCATGTCATTTCCAGTCCATGTTGTACGACCTCAATATAAAGGGTGATTTTTTAGCTATTATGTTTTTGGCAACACTGGTTTAAACAGCTGCCGCACGTTGCGTGTTTTGTTTCACTGTCAAACATCTTCAGTTTGGTCTTTAATTTAACCATGAATCGTCTTACAAACGAACAACGCTTGCAAATTATTGAATTTTATTATCAAAATGCGTGCACGGTTAAGAAAGTTCATCGCGCGCTTCCAATTTATGGTCAGTTTATTCGACCCACTGACGCGGCTATTCGGGCTATTGTGACTAAATTTCGCACGAAATTTACATTGTTGGACATTAAACCACCAACACGCTTACGTAGAGTGCGAACTGTTAACTGTTATGATGACCATCAATTATCGATTCGTCGCCGTTCGCAGCAATTGGGCCTCTGTTACTCAAAAACGTGGAAATGCCAAAATTGGACTAAGCGGATGGACCATTTGAGGTGCAGTCAAGGTCAACATTTGCATGAAATAATCTTCAAACATTAAATTATATGGACCGTACTATCGATTCAAATAAAGATTTCATGCATTTTTCTGAATTTTATGTGTTTTTTTTTTGAAAAACTTTCCTATAGCTTTTAAAAATCACCCTTTATGTTGCATTCACTTGGATGTTAACATTTCTCAACAAACTGATGTTTTTATTTGCCTGTATTCGATTCAGTTGCATTTCTGCATCTCTCCAAAGACAGTTAATATTCCGACAAGACATCTGCAAGAGTGCAAACTATCCTACTAATTACCTGTACAATAATGTAATCCCTCTGGTGGAATATGAAACGCTTACGAAAGTGTAGCAATTAAGCAATTAAAAATGCAATTCAATTTAATTACCAAAAGAGCAGCGTTGGAGCAAAAAAAAAGAAAATAACAAACTGAGCAACCCTTCGGGGGCAACATAGATATGTATGTATGTACGAATGAGTAATAGTCAACATTAATTAATTAAACTGTTAGTGTAGATTTTCTGTTGGGTTCTCTCTGGCAAAACCACTATTAACACATTTGCAAATGTCTCACACATTCATACATATGTAGACATGCAGCCATGGCGCTTAAAATGTTGCAAAAACTAATTAAGTTTATTGCAACGTTGAAATTATATGTTTTTGAAACTGTGACTAAGTAATGAAAGATGTGATGTAATGTACTACATGCATGTACATTAGGGTATCCCATAAATATAAATTTCACTAGCTATGGGTGGATGGATTCGTTAAATGTGTAAACTGCAGCATACGCTAGCATCTAAGCGGAAGGAGGTAGAAGGTTCAAATTTTCCAAACATACGTCTAATGACTGTAGATCGTTTGAGATTGAAAATGGGGAAATCCGTGCAAAGGGAAATTTTTTCCCTAACAAGGACTGGATGTACACTAGGATGAGTCGCGAAAATAAATTGCAGCGGTCAACCCACCGAAATGAAGATTGGATTGTTTAATGATGATCTACAAAATATTTCGCCACTGGGTCAAGCCATCTGTGAGCTGAAAACACCTCTAAAAATCATGTTTTTCCCATGTAATTATTTTATGTTGCATTTTTGCCCAATTTTTTTCCAAAGTAATATACCCTTGGATGCACTTTAAATAAAAATTATTATCCTTGTCTTAGATAAACTCATTGGTTGAATTATTGGGCGTTTATATTGATTTTTTGCGGGTTTTCAAGGTGACAGCTAAAAACTCATATTTCTTGGAAACATTTTATGGTGTTTGTAATGAAAATTTAAAAGGAGGAATCAATAAATGATAAATAACGGACTAAAAATGACGTCACTGACTCCATTTTTGTGAAATAATTTATTGCAGGCTATGCACACTAGCCCCAAATCCATTTTTTATGGCATAAAGTCGAATAGTAAAGAGATAATCTTGTAATTTTGCACATTTGCTAGACATAACATACTTAAGAAATAAAAAATACAACCCATATAAACTCAATATATAACCACCATAATTATCACTCTGTATTAGTGCAGGGTGGCCAAAAACAAAATTTTATGAAAGCTTAAAATAATGAAACTTATTTCGCTTTGACGAACAATGTATTTCTGAACATTATTACAAAAGCAAAATATAGCATACAAATATTGTACTTGACACTGCAATTAAATAATTATTTCAGGAAATAATATAAAATGTCTACATATGTACAGAAAAGTGAATGACGTTATATACCATTTTAAAGGTACTTACAATACCTTTAAAATGATTCACAGATAGGATCAAACATAATCGAAATTGTGATAAAATAAAGTGGCAATTGTAGGAGTTTGGCGAAAAATGCTGACGAGATATTAAATCTACCATAAACTACACACTCAGACAAACACTTTCATATTTACACTTTGAGTCATGTTGAGTCCTACATATAACTTTTGGTCTACGACATTTTTAGGTTATGCTCAATACGAATCACAAAATTACAACACTTAAGAAAACTGATAAGACTACAGTAATCACAAAATGTCAAATATAACTTTTCAACTACTTACGGCGGCCTTCAATTTCAATAATATAGTCACTTCATTATCTTCTTTTTACGCCTTAATTTAAAGTATTTTGTATAACTGTTTTAAACCCGAATTAATCCCATTTTTTTCAACGGCAAAATTTAAACCTATTTTCTCCTATACATTTTCTTGATAGTTTGGAGTGTTGCCATTAAGAAAATATATACACATTTAACAATTTCCATTTTTTTTTAATTTCTGCCAAAAAATATGGATTTGGGACCATAGTGCGATGGTTTTCAGAGCCAAAATATAGGTATATTCCCTGATATTTAAAAAATAATTTACTAAATGTAGTCGCCCGAAAAATGTATTTTCTGAACGCTCATTAATCCATATACGTTATTTAAACAAAAAACTTTATTTTATAATCTTAATTCACCATTAGAAGAGCTTCAAAATCCGCGAAAAAATAATCGTTAACTGATTACAAATAATAAAATACAACACATTACTTCATATACATCAGATATCATAGCGTCATTAATATTCGGTTTTTCTTAAAAAAGGATAATTAATAGGGCAAAACCGCGTTTTTGTGAACATTTAGTTTTTGTAGGCGTAGGGAAACGCCTTTTACACGTTTTGACCTAAATCCACGATTTGTCTGGTACTGGGAACTCGTATTTTATCCCACTCTTCGTGTAATCGTTTTTTCAGTTCGGATGTGGATTTTATTGAGTGGCGGACCAATTCATACTGCAAATTTTCGGTGGGGATCATGGCTGGGGATTGGGAAGGAGGATGGAGCAATATTCAACGTGTTTTGTGTTTCGGATCACTGCCCTGATAAAATTTGAAGCTGTCCTGAACTCTTAGTTTTTTCGCGTTTAACTTTAATTTTTCTCTTAATATCCTCAGATAAATTTATTTTTTTATAATTGCTTCAAAAAATACCAATTTAACGAGCCTAAGCCAAGGCGTGATCATTATCAAACTTAATGTTCGGTTTCAAATTTTGAAGTCCCAATTTTTCGTTTGATTTTCTCTATAACATTAGGACTACAAAATTTGAAACCGAACATTAAGTTTGATGATGGTCAGGCCGTGGCATAGGCTTTTAAATCATGGAAATATAACCATATACGGACACTAGACTAGACCACTAGATGATGAAAGACCAACAAAGACCCGTTTTGCCCAAAGTCATGTACTTTTTTTATGAGGCAAAGTTGTAGCTCTTGTCATTAAGAACAAAAATTGTGAACATATAAAATCAAAAAACTTCATCTTTAAGGTCAAAATCGTAAATGTCGATGAACAAATCTTATAGGCTGTAGTGTATGTAGGTAGCGTATATGTGTTGTTAATTAAGGATAATATCACTCATACGCACTGTAGTCGGACTGACCATTAACAGAGGAAATATATAGTTTTCCTATCTATACGATGTTACTCACCATTGCTAGGAAGTTCATATGTTCTAGAAAGTTGTTAATTGAGATCTTAGGTACATTTCTATAGTTGATTGTTTCCTTGAATTTTTAACGGTTTGCTACCTATGGAGCTGAACAGGGAAAAAGTTAAACAAAATAGATTTTTTTTTAGTTTTTGCAATTTTTTACCTCGGTTTGCAAGATATGAGTCTGAGAAAATGATCACTTTTTCCAAAAATGACACCGAGGACCCAAATCTTTGGGGGCCAATAAAAAACCATTAAAAAGGCGTTAAGTTCGGTCGGACCAACTCTATTTTACCCTCCACCACGGAGTGCATTCAGCAGTATTACCGGCAGTTTAGAGGCCGTCGACTATAAATAGATATGCCGAACCATTTTATCTATCGCAAACGTATTGCATCAACACAACTCCAGCCCAATGTTAAGCATATTTTTCTATTATTCTAAATCATGAGTACTTATGTTCCCTGGGGGACACCCCAGTATACACATATGCCAGTAGCAATAGTGAAACAACACCTTTTACAATTTGCATTAACATATTTTTTTTCGTTGATTGCCTCCTCATTGCCAGTGATGCACCGTCAATAACGACTTACATGAAATTGCAAGCACTGACGCTGAAATTCAGTGAATCATTGCATGTTGGAATTAATTTGGCGAATATAAACACATAAAACAATAATTCACTTAAAACGCCGAACACGAAACAAACAACACCAGCAGCGTTGAGGTGATGAAAAATATTGCCCTGAATACGTAGCGTTTGATATACTGTGGCTGACATGGTACTTCACATTGTTAGGGAAAATGGTAGGGGCTGTAGTTAGGGATCCGTTCGACAACTTTATGGATAGTATATTGAACAATGTTCATTAAATTCAAAATATATATATATATTTTTTTAATTTATACTAAAATTCTGATTTCCGTCTAAGGTACTTTTAAAATTTTTACTCTCATTTTGGAAAATATCATACTCGCTTTTATGGCAGCTACTAGTATTGTCAATTTTGGAGATTTTTCCTTCAAAAAAAAATATTTTTTTGTGACACAAAAAAAAACAATAGAAACATTGGCAAACAAATTTTGCTTTATTTGTTAATATTCAACATCCTAAATAAGAAAACAATATCTCTATGTAGAAGATTTATAGATAAATGTAGATTTTATGGTCCTCTTTGTAGACATAAGAGAATTTAAAACAAGTAAGGAAGAATATAACAATTATTTTCATCATGATTGACTGAAATGAGTTGAATCCAGAGAGATTTCAACAAATTATAGGTGCATATAGCGATGACAATATATATGCGTAATGGTCCACTTATATGGTACACGTGATATGTGTAACATGAAGCTTTTAATGAAAATTGGTGGAACAGTTGTATTTGAAAACATTGACCCATATGATCTAATTTTCCGCAGGTATTCCGATAGTAAATATAACAAGATCTGGAAAAAATGATCAAGATCCAATGACAAATCCATGGGTAATAGAATAAATCGGACGGATATTTGTAGGGGCCCTATCACAACACTTGGGGCCTGTGCCAAAAACATGAGCCTGTATAGTTCTCATTCACGGTAGGTATTCCTAGTTGAAATATATCATGAACTGCAAAATTTGATCAAGATCCTATGTAAGATGCAGGTTGTAGATAGGTAATAGAGTAAAATGGGGCCCAATTTGTATGGGGGTTATTTGTAAGGTCGCTACTTTAAAAAGTGGACCCTTATAGATCACTTTCACAGTTGGAATTCCTAGTTGAAATATAACATTGTCTGCAAAATTTTGTCAAGATCCCATGTGATAGTAGTGTAAACTGGGGCCCATTAGTACGGGGGCTATAACAAAACATGTACTAATATAGTTCACTTTCATAGCAGAGATACAAGCCGACCGATTTTAAGCCGACAAGACGCCGCCGCCGCCGCCGCATGTTGCTGCACAAGCCGCGGCGCCGCCGATTTCATCGGCTCACATCGACTTCAACCACGCCGCCAATTTCATCGGCTCCAATTGAAATTTGCAAAAGTCGAAAATTACAAAAGAAAATATAACTGCCGACTTAGACAACCAACCACTGTGATATATATGGATCTTTCTTTGAATTTGGGATCCCACTAAATGATGACGTCTATAGAAATTTGAATGATAGTATTTTGAGTTGAAAGTCCCAATTATATTAGTCAATACCAGAATGCGTGGCCAAGTGTTCCTATAAAAAACGAAATGTGTCAAAGTAGGTAAATTGAATTACTTGCCAAAAAATAAAAGAAAATGTATTAAAAACCTATACAAATTGTTCCTTCTCTTTTCCCAAAATTGTCAAATAAATAGAGATGATTGAATGACAGAACGAGCCGGCAAATGAGCCGAAAGCCGACGCCGCCGCCGCCGCCGCCGATAATTCTGGTTCGGCTCGTAACTCTGTTTCATAGTAGGTTTTCGAATGCCTTTCGAATAATGCCTAAATGATGAACATCAGAATGAAATTGACGCCGCAGTGCTCATTTTTGTAAATTTTTGATGATGGTCTTTCATTTGTTTGTAGCACCCAAAAGGAAGGGAGATAGACCCATTGTTAATTATACCGATTGACTTAGAATCACTTTTTGAATCGATTTAGCAATGTCCGTCCATCTATTCTTGTATTCACGATACAAGTCGCAATTGTAGACAGAACCAAATGGAACTTTGCACAACGAAGTTTTTCGGGATAAGGACGAACGGTATTTAATTTGAAGAAAATCGGTTCAGATTTAGCCCCCATACGAATTTCACTCCCGATTTGACTCTTTTTTTAACAGATTTGATTCAAATTCGGTAGAACATCTTATTTTTTCAATATAAACACCCATGATAAAAATGGGTCAGATCGGTTGAGATTTATATATAGCCCCCATACAAATTTCGCTCCCAATTTGTCTTTTTCTGCTCTAGAAACCA
Organism: Polietes domitor; assembly: GCA_947397865.1. Lineage (NCBI taxonomy): Eukaryota > Metazoa > Arthropoda > Insecta > Diptera > Muscidae > Polietes > Polietes domitor. Next base: position 54,693,507 of record OX377619.1, read on the forward strand.
CATATTGTATCAGATTATCTTAAGTTTTGGCAAAACATCTTATATTTAAACTAGGAACACCTATGGTGAAAATAGGTCAGATCGGTTCAGATTTATATATAGCTGCCATTAAAATTTCGCTTCCGATTTGACTTTTTTGCTCTAGAAACCACATATTTTAACAGATCCTCTTCAAATCTTTCAAAATATCTTATATTTCAACTAGAAACACCCATGGAGAAAATGGGTCAGATCGGTTCAGATTTACATATAGTTCCCGTACAAATTTCGCTCCCGGATAGACTTTGTTCGCCCCAGAAACAACGAATATTCACCGAATTTCTTCAAAGTGAACTTAACACGTTATATTTGAAATGGAAGAACTTATTGTGAAAGTTAGTCACTTTATTCCATGTTTGGATATAGCCCCGATACAAATATTCTTTTCGATTTGACAAATTTGACCAGGTCATATTAGCATATGATTAGGAAACATTAAAAAATGTATCCCGTTTTCACTTTTTTACCGAATTGAATTGTATTCTGAAAGATAGTGGTGTGTATCATATAGTCGGCCCCGCCAGACTTTTGCCTTTCCTTACTTGTTTTTAACTGATGTTCTTCAAATTTGGCAAAATACATTATATTTCAAGTACAAAACCTATAGTGTGTCACATCTTTTTAGGTTTTAATACAACCCGCATAAAAATGTCCTTCCCGATTTAAATTTTCTCTCTCAAGATATTACAGATTCACATACATTGTGAAATTAGTTCATATCGGGTTTCCCCGAATTCAATTGTAGTGGGGTAGAAAGTGGAGGGTATCATATAGTTGGCCCCGCCCGACTTTATTCTTCCTTACTGTACTAGTTCTTTTTATTACTGAAATTTTAAGTTTTTATTAAAGAAAAACAGGCATATTGTTCTGGGTATTTAAATATTGAAACCTTTTCTTTGAAGATGGAAAATTATTATTTTGCAAGCTAGTGTTATGAAAGAATGATGCGAAATGCCTTTATGAGCATCAAGCGGCAGCAGCAAGTATCCAGCAAAACTCCATTAAACTACAAGCTGCTGTTCAATACCATAAAAATTATATGGCTGCATGCAACATTTATCGCATGGTGACGGCAATGGTTATGGCCAGATATAAATGCATTACCTTCTGGAACACGTAATGTAACGCCTAATCATAACAACATACACTCATAGTATGTCTTTTGATATTAGTGATGCAAAAAAGAACAAAGATAATATAATCAGCCATGTGCGCTAATAAAAGAAACCCGTGGCAATAAATTTAATATAAACAAATTCAATTACATCAATTGTACGTGTATAACGAATTTATTGTATAAAATGCGCTATACAAAGGAATCAAACCGACCATGAAACCATAAGAATTGAAATAATAAAATTATTTGCTTAAAACTGAAAAAATCGGCGAACACTAACATTTTTAATCCATGTACATCGCCAAAAAAATATATATTCTGAATTTAAAAAAATGTACACTAGCGTTCGTGATTCGAAAATGTCAAGTTAATCTTCTCATCATGATTATGCAATAAATTTATATTGAACGTCATCAAAAACCACATTATTTAACATCCTGTCGAGTGAACAAAGTAAGCAAACACCCACACTCACATAAGTTTTGAGGCAACTACATAATGATCAGCTATGAATAAAGCTCATCGCATTAAGACTCAAGAACAAATGATGCTTGTTAAGCTAATCTTAAGCCTCTAAAGGTTTTATTTTTCACACACCCGGGCACAGACACACACAAACATGTCAGCCAGCCCGCCCGCACTCTGCACTGCTGTCAAGTAAACAAGCCAGTAGTGATTGTTGACGAACACAGCGAGCAGCCCAAAAATCGCAAATAATGGAAATTAGTAAAGTGGATTAAAAGCTCAATAAACGTTCAATTAACGGCCTTCGGTTTGATTTAAAAGCCAAACAAAAACGAACTAGGTACAACCCAAAAAAACACCCACTTTCACTCTCTCATACGCACACACACACACAGAGAGACAGACACACATTTGGAGGTCAAATGTTGAGCGAACATTAAAGCGAAAACAGCCGACACTCACCGCACACTCACACACGCACGCCCTCAATGTTCGATAACAAACAAATCAAATGCAATGCACAGGGAGCAACAAACGGTGGGCGAGAAGGTGGTTCATAATAGACGTGTTGTGGTGTGGGGTGGGGTGATATTGCGAGAGCATAATAGTGGGTGGTACACACACACAAGTGCCGAACACTAAAAACTATTCTCTTTTTAATTGGGTTACCCACCAGCAATAGTGTTTACTTACACACTCGCACACATACACATACACATACACATACACGAGTGTACATGCATGGAAACATACTCGTCGTACCAGTTAACTACACCCATAAACAAACAGGCGTTCATACACACACATACACACTTACTTACTTAAACCCATGCATAAATACATTGACAAACCAAATGTTAATGACACCAATAAAACGGTTGTGGGTAGGAAACACTCTCGAACAAATAAGCAAGTACAATAGATGAAATTTATATACAAAGTACACTTCCTGTTATTTGAATCGTATGGGAACACCAATATTTTTACCTCCTAAATGGAGATTTTTTAGCTATTATCTTTTTGGCAACACTGGTTTAAACAGCTGACGCACGTTTCGTTTTTTGTTTCACTGTCAAACATCTTCAGTTTGGTCTATAATTAAACCATGAATCGTCTTACAAACGAACAACACATGCAAATTATTGAATTTTATTATCAAAATGCGTGCTCTGTTAGAAAGTTCATCGCGCGCTTCCATTTTAGGGCCAGTTTAATCGACCCACTGAAGCGGCTATTCGGGCTATTGTGACTAAATTTCGCACCAAATTTACATTGTTGGACATTAAACCACCAACTCGATAACGTAGAGTGCGAACTGAAGAAAATATCGCAGCTGTATCGGCCAGTGTTAATGATGACCATCAATTATCGATTCGTCGCCGTTCGCAGCAATTGGGCCTCTGTTACTCAAAAACGTGGAAATGCCAAAATTGGACTAAGCGGATGGACCATTTGAGGCTCAGTTAAGGTCAACATTTGCATGAAATAATCTTCAAATATTAAATTATATGGACCGTACTATCGATTCAAATAAAGATTTCATGCATTTTTCTGAATTTTATATGTTTTTTTTTTTTGAAAAACTTTCCTATAGCTTTTAAAAAATCACCCTTTATAAAGAGCCCGCAATTCTTAAAAACGGAAAATAAATTCTAAAATTTTTATTTCTTTAGAATATATTCATTTTTATTAAAACAGAAAATAGAGATGTTCGAGTCTAAGACAAACAATAAAGTGTACTTATAGTTATTGCGTCTACTGTACAATCATGCTCGTACAAGAAGGTTGACAGGGTAAAACATAAAGAACGGCAGAAGATACGGAAACGAAGGCTATTTAAGTAGACTTATATATATGTATATTAGACTGGGTCGCGTTCCATACAAATAAAACAATAATTTCCAGTCACCCAACGGATATTTGGATATTTATACCCTCCGCAAGTGTATTATTTGTTTGTAAACCGAAATAAAGAAGCGAGATAGACCCATTCTTTAGTATATTGATCGACTTAGAATCACTTTTCAAATCGATTTAGTCATGTCCTTCTGTCTGTCTGCCCATCTATTCTTGTAATCAAAGTCCACGTTATTGAACGATACTAACAAAAATTGGCACAACTAAGTTTAATGGGCAAAGGACGGACGCTATTTAATTCGAAGCAAATCGGTTCAGATTTAGATGTAGCCCCATACAAATTTCGCTCCCGATTTGACTTTTTCTGCTCTAGAAACCACCGATTTTGTTCAAATTTGGCTCAATACCATATATCTGAACTAGAAACAGCAGTGGTGAAATTGAATCAAATCGGTTCAGTTATAGATATAGCCAACATACAAATTGCGCTCCTGATTTGATTTTTATACCCTACACCACTTCGTGGAATATGGTATTATAAGTTAGTTTTTATCCAAATGTTAGTAACACCAAAAAAATAATCGAGCTAGAAAAGTATATATATATTAGAGTGGCTTAAAAATAACAGTAGTGGATGTTCCCGACTAAACTGAAAGATTAGTTTGTTTTATGTGTTCTCAAAAAATATTTCGCTGTTATCATTGCCCGTTCGTGAGCTGGACGCGTTCACAATAACCTCTATAAATCAGGTTTTTCTTAAATAAAATTCAAAGTGAGAGTTGTATTTAGAAAAAACCTGCTAGAAATTAAAATCTGGTCGGAGCCTTATCAAACCATATCAAAAACTTGCATTGTAATCAAGAATAGAGGTAGAATTTTAACATTTTTGTGCAATTTTTGTTGCATTTGTTATAAAAACCGCAATAACTTCCATATTTTTAGTTCGATTTCTTTTTTTGTTGGATCGTTGAGGAGGTATTGATAAACAATTGCAATTTTTAGAATTTGCTAACCCATTAAGGGCCGAAAATTTTTTTCTTATTAAACTGAAGTAAAAACTAAAAACTGTGAAGTAAAAACTGAAATATGGGGTTATTTGCATCGTAAACACATTCTAGTCTTACAAAAAGCGGTTTTTATAAAAAAATGCATCAAAAATTAATCCGTTCTTTATATTGGGTCATATTGCTAGTTTTTAATATGGTTTGATAAGGCTCGGGTCGAATTTTAATTTCTAGCGGTTTTTTTCTCAATACCATTCTCATGGTGAATTTTATACAAGAAAAACCTGATTTATTGAGGTTATATTGAACGCGTCCAGCTCACGAATGGACAATGATAAACGCGAAGAACACATAAAACAAACCAATCTTTCATTTTAGTCGGTAACATCAACAACATCTTTTCCTTCCTCACAAAAGAAGCCACTCTAATATATATAAGTATACGATCGGCTTAGAATCACCAGCTGAATCGATTTAACGAAGTCTGTCTGTCCGTCAATCTGCTGTCCATCTAAAGCTTTTTCACACTCTACAGGTCTACATGAAATTTGGCAGTAGTTAATTTTTGAGCCCATCAGATTCAGATATAACCTCCATATAAGTATCCCACCCATTTACCCTATTACTGCCGTAGAATACAAATTTTACAATGGTTCTTGACAAAATTTTTTAAAACCTACAATTTACATCGGATCTTGATCAAGTTTCAACTACGAATACCAATCGCGAAAGAGAAGATAGAGGCCCATGTTTTTGGCACAGGCCCAAGTCTTGTGATAGGTCCCTAAAACATCCGTCCAATTTGTCCTATGTGCATTTGTCATCAGCTCTTGATTAATTTGTTATATTTACTTGAGGAATACCTGCCGGAAAACTAGAACATATGGGTTCATGTTTTCAGATAATACCGTCCAACCTGTTTTCAGTTAAACCTTCATATTATCATGGACCATATAGTGGACATATTGGGATAATATATAAAATCGGTTCAGATTACCAAACATATGTCGCTCAATATATGATTTTGTTTGCTCCAGACTTCTAGATTTTACATTTGCATTTACATCCCTTCCCTGTATTAAAATGTTTGTAAGAATGTTTTACCTTTAAACGGACAGTTAATTTGCTGTTAATTTTTATATCCTCCACCTCTAGGATGTTACGGATGTTATACGGAAGTTTGCAATAAAATATCGACCTGAGACACTATAAAGTATATATATTCTTGATCGTCATAAAAATCTAAGACAATCTAGTCATGTCCGTCTGTCCGTCCGTCTGTTGCAAGCACGCTAGCATCTAAACGAAAGGAGCTAGGAGGTCCAAATTTTACATAAATACGTCTTCTAGTCGTAGATCAGTTGGGATTAAAACTGGGCGAAATCGGCCCAGAGGGAAATTTTTTTCCCTCACAAGGACTGAAAACCCCATAATAACCCAGAATTAGAGTATTTAAGCAATTTTTTCAATATGTCTGCTTGTACTTACTTGATATTGGGTATGCACATTCCCCCGATAACAAAAACGTGCACCATAAAACGATTTTTGTTCGTAGGGGGTGAAATGGGGGCAAAAAGTGATAAAAATGGTACCTATCAAACGGCAATAGCTAGAAACACGAAATTGGCTGTGTACATTCCTCCAATTGAGTAGACACATAATATGAAATTATTTTTTTCCAAATTCGTACTTTTAAGAGATAATTTATTTACATAGAGGGATAAAAATGGTACCAACCAAACGGCTGCACCTAGAATAATGAAATTCGGAGTATACATTCCTCTGACTGCGTAGACACGAACAATAAAAGGTTTTTTTCCAAATTCGTACTTTCAAGGGATACAATGGGTACAGGGGTTAAAAGTAGTACCAACTAAACAAATACAGCTAGAATGATGAAATTTGGTGTGTAGACACGTAAAATAAGGAGATTTTAGAAAGTCGTACTCTTGAGGGGTTAAAATTGGAAAAAGGGGATAAAATGGTACCAACCAAATAGTAGCAGCTAGAATCATGGAATTCGGTGTATACATTCCTCTGTCTGTGTATACATTCCTCAGACACGCAAAATAAAAAGAGTTTTCCATATTCGTACTTTTTACTTTTACGGCAAAAATTGATTGAATCATGAAGTTAAGTTACTTTGCACTATGAACGTGAGATAATGGATTTTTGGAATTAAAATAGAATGGAAATACAACCAACTGTAGCACCCACTACCTACCAATATGTATGGTATTTAAGCTTTTTTGAAAATATAAATACAAGGATATTTATTTTTTGAATTGACTTGAAGTATTACTGTTTTATAAGCATGGCTTGAAATAGTAAAAATATTATATTTATTTATAAAATTATTTTTTCTATATTTGTAATTTGTAATTTTGGTACTAAAAATATATATTTTCCTGTTATACTACTGCACTTCTACGAAAATCGACAACCTCTGTGGAATGCAATCCATGGTGGAGGGTGTATAAAGTTCGGCCAGGCCGAACTTAACTCCGTTTTTACTTGTTTTCATTGCATAACATTGGCCTCAATACATTACGATTTTAAAGAAATCCAATGGCTTTCAATACAAGTAATGAAACAATACAATGAAACAAAGAATGTTATGGCGTCTTCTATTTAGCAATTTCATTCGTCTAGACTCTAGAGAGGAAAATGTTTTACAGAAACTGGGGGAAAATATTCTAAATTGTGAATGTAATATAAATATTAAAAATGTTAATTTTTATTAAATAAATTCATAAAAATATAAACAATGAAGTCATACGTTCTTACACAGGGTAATTTAAATATATCGTAGGGTATATTGCTATTTATATTAGATTTCTCTGGGAAGGTTCCAGGTGTCAATTTTTTTTATTCCTATTTTTAGATCATTTCTTTATGGTTTCACATGTAAAGTAAATTCGCCTTTGAGAAGATTTTCACCTTTTATTTCGTCGATTTTTCGTGGAAATCAAGTTAAACGAGATAGCAGGAGGGGTTACGTATTGGCACTATGTAAGCCATAGTATCAATTGGCCATTATTATTGTCAGTAATTTAAATATATGCATTTAAAATATATCTACTATTTTCCATTTATATTGTAAAACTAAATTAGTGATACCAAACCATTACTTTAAGTTATAGTCTGTTAATCAATTGACTAAAATAAATGAAATGAAAGTATACATTTCTCTGACTGCGTATACACCAAAAATAAAAAGATTTTTCCAAATTCGTACTTTCAAGGGATACAATTGGAACAGAGGGATACAATTTGTACTAACTAAACGGCTACAGCTAAAATGATGAGATTTGGTGTTCACATCCCTCTACTTGCGTAGACACCTAAAATAAAGAGATTTTCGAAATTCGTACTTTTAAGGGAATAAAAATGGTACCAACCAAACGACCGCAGCTAGATTCATGGAATTCGGTGTATACATTCCTCTGACTGCGAAGACTCGTAAAATAAAAAGATTTTTCCAAATTCGTTCTTTTTTACTTTAACGGCAAAACGGCTGTAGATGAAATGCACCCATTATCCCCCAATATTTAGGGTAATTAGCTTTTTTGGAGATTGGTGCTTGGCATTTAATTTTTGAATTATTATTTCGATATAAATGACATAAACATATTGGTAGCCTAGCCTTATAAGCGTGGTTAACAATAATTAACATTTTATATTTATTTTTAAACTTATTTTTTCAATATTTTTATTTGTTTTGGTTCGGTTATATTAAACAAAATTGGCATTTACCTGTAATGTTACTGTTCTTCTACGAAAATCGACAGAATCTGTGGAATTTAATCCATGGTGGAGGGTATATAAAATTAATTTTTAATGCGCTTTGGGCAGAAATGTGTGACTTTTAAAAGGTTAAACTTATTTAGGCTAGTTGCTTTTATTTTTCTTATTATTTTTTATCTGCAGCAAACCGAACTTGGATGTGGAAAATTCCGAATGCTTGTCAAAACTAGGTTATTTATATTGTCTATATTAGACTGCTTTCCTAATCGGATGGAAACTTTTGCTTTGGAAGGGTGGAATAAAAACCCCATCAAAGGAAGGATGTGTCACAACACCTTCGCAATAATAATTTTCTTCAGATCATAGATAATTCCACGTGAATTTTGTTCACTTTGTGCAATAAATAAAAATCTAAGTCTAAATGTCGACGATAAACTAATATAAATAAATTATTCCATTACGATAATGTATCCCTTTGTAGACAAATTGCTATAGGATGGCCATTTATGAGCCTCACAAGACCTTGTACGGCCAATAAAACACGTCTAGTATTTTGATGGCCAATGAAATATACAGTGAACCAAACCCTTTGAAAATAAAATACTCCAACAAAATTGCAATTGATTGCAATAGAACTTTAACAATCATTCGAAAGAAAAGCGTATTCACGGATATACATGGAAATGTCGTGTTGTAAATTAAACCCCCAGCACTGTGTTTTGTTAGTGTTCGTTTCCCGACACTTCCGGTTTGGTTGTAATGTCCGTTTTTATATAACATCCGGCTTCCGGCCAATCTGCCAGCGAGTAGGAAGGCCAAGGAAATGGATTTTGTAGCAACAATGCTTAACATTAAAATCCAACAGCAACAATAAGAAATGAAAACTCAAATTGATTTGCATTCGGAGCAGGATACGAGTATTTGGGGACGAAAATTAAACAAAACAAAAACATGACAAAACTTTTCTATGGTGGGGGGATGTGAATAATAAATATTTATTGACTGTTTTGTTAAAATAAACAGCGCCCTTAAAATCTACATCATATTCGTTCGTTCCTTCGTTCGTATATGGCTGATGGTAATGCAATAAAAAATGTGTTGTCTACAGCAAATTTGATTGATTAAAAATAAAAAAAGAAGAGCTTTAAAATAGTCACACACTCACACACAACAACCAATCCATTGTGGCCCCACAAAGGGGCCATCACAAAGCGGATTTTCCCTGACACAGGAAGTGAAAAGAGAACGATGAAAACAGCAGCAACAACACAACGAACGACAAAAGTTCAACGAAGCATTGCGAAAAAACATAAAAATAAATTCACACAGTGCCATAAAACTGCACACATACATACAACAACACCTCCATATACATAGTAAAATGTACACAACGTGTTGTGTGTGTGTGGTGCAGGATATACCACAAGGTATATCCTTGTACAGCGAAAAGGTCTCTTCAACAGCTCAAATACATTCATAGTCATGTATAGTCATATACACACACCCACCCATACATTCAAACATTTAACTGTACATCATGCATCATGAATTTTCAATTTAACTCAATAAACAAAGCTGCCAACTTTTCTTTTCGTCAGGTAATACCTCACACCCACTTCAAAGCCAAGTCTAGCAAATTGCCACCACAAATACGAGGTTGGGTGAGAAAGATCCAGGACGCGAGTGTAGGCGAATGTTATAACACTGGAAGATGGCGGTGTATCGGAAAGAGAGAATCTGAGCTGACAAAAAGCTTGATTACATTGCCACTGCATACCCCAAGCTTATGGGTCTGGGAACTTTGATGTGGGTTTACGTGTCCGCCCATTTCTACGGGACCGCTTTAATTGGCCACACCACTCGCAAAGGCCTGATATATCCAGCCTGAAAGATTGAGATATTTGATTGGATCTCTAATATCAATTTCCGATATCTCGCCTATGTCGTGTGGTAAGTACTTATCAAAAGCCCTGTGGCGTTTGTTTATTAGCGCTAGCCAGTCGCATAAGATTTGTTGGACTGTCTCGTCTTCGTCTTCGTTGTCGCATCTGCGTCAGTGAGCATTGAACTGTAGCTTCATTAGTCATTGTTTCCAATTGGGAAGGACTGTGTAACGTTTTTATACCCTGCACCTACAGGAGATGGAGGGTATAGGACTAAGTTTGTCATTCCGTTTGTAACACCTTAAATATCGACCTGAGACCCTATACAGTTTTTTTCCAAGAATGCGTCCAAATTTGGGCGCAATCGGCACAGAGGGAAATTTTTTCCCTAACAAGGACAGAAAATACCCCTAACATTTCGAGTCTGTAAAAAATTTTTTTGAATATGTCTGCCAATATTTACTTGATATGTACATTAGGGCGTACCTCAAAAAAAAAGTTCGCCGTACACCTTCGAATATGAAGTATTATTGAAAGGTAGTTTCAAAAAAAAAATTTTTATTTTTTTATGCCGAACGTAGGGGTCGCGCTTTTACATTTTTCTATATAACTTGTATTTATAAACGGATTTTAAAGTGTGATACATCGATGTTTTTGTCTCGACGAGGCCGATTTTTTTGTCTTTGAAGTCATTGAGCTCAAGCAACCCCTTCTGGTACTTACCCATCATTTCTCAGTTGCTACTACCCTAATGTACCACTCTAATAATCGAAAATTAAAGCTCGCATAAAATCATGAATCATGTTTGAGCTCAATGACTTCAAAGACAAAAAAATCGGACAAAAACATCGATGTATCACACTTTAAAATCCGTTTATAAATGCAGAAGTTATATAGAAAAATGTAAAAGCGCGACCCCTACGTTCGGCATAAAAAAATAAAAAAAATTTTTTGAAACTACCTTTCAATAATACTTCATATTCGAAGGTGTACGGCGAACTTTTTTTTTTTTCCTTGTAACCTGGTACGCTCTAATGTACATTCCCCTTATAGCGTCCACATGCACCATACAGAGATTCTTACATATAGGGTGTGAAATTGGGCAGAAGGGATACAAATGGTATCTATCAAACGACAACCGACCAAATGGCTGCAGCTAGATTAGCGAAATTCGGTATTTACATTCCTATGACTATATACACTTGCAAAATAAAGAACATTTTCAATATTTTTATACCCTACACCACTTCGTGGACTAGGGTATTATAAGAAATAATCGAGCTAGACCCACCTTTAAGTATACCGATCGGCTTAGAATCACCAGCTGAGTCGATTTAACGATGTCTGTCTGTCCGTCGGTCCGTCCGTCTGCTGTCCATCTAAGTTTGTTCGCACTCTACAGGTCGCAATTGTTGTCCGATTGCCATGAAACTTAGCAGAAGTTATTTTTTCTGGCCAAGGACCATCGGTATTGAATTTGGAGAAAATCGGTTCAGATTTAGATATAGCCTCCATACAAATGTCGCTCCCGATTTCACTTTTTCCGCTTTAGAAACTACATATTTTACCCGATTTTTCTTTAAATTTGGCACAACATCTTATAATCTTACTAGAAACACCTATGCTGAAATTGGGTAAGATCGGTTCAGATTTAGATATAGCCCCCATACAAATGTCGCACCCGATTTGACTTTTTCCGCTCTAAAATCCACATCTTGTACCCGATTTTCTTTAAATTTGGCACAACATCTTACCATCCAACTAGAACTACCTATGCAGAATTTGGGTTAGATCGGTTCAGATTTAGATATAGCCCCTACACAAATGTCGCTCCCTATTTCACTTTTTTCCGCTTTAGAAACCACATATTGTACCTGATTTTCTTTAAAATTGGCACAACATTTTATAATCGAACTAGAAACACCTATGATGAAAGTGGGTAAGATCGGTTCAGATTTAGATATAGCCCCCTTAGAAATGTCGCTCCCGATTTGACTTTTTCCGCTCTAAAATCCACATCTTGTACCCGATTTTCTTTAAAATTGGCACAATATTTTATAATCGAACTAGAAACACCTGTTGTGAAAGTAGGTAAGATCGGGTCAGATTTAGATATAGCCCTCATACAAATGTTGCTCCCGAATGTTTATCCGATTTTGGCCAAACTTTACATATTATATTTCACCAATAAACATATATGGTGAAAGCGGGTCACATCGTTCCAATATACCCCATACAAATGTCCTTTCCGATTTAAATTTTTTTGTCAAATATATGTGATATTTACAGGATGAAAAAATCCTTCCCGATTTCACTTTTTACCGAATTGAATTGTAATGAAATAGAAAGTCCGTCTTTAGCCCTTCCTTACTTGTTTGGGAGATGCCCATATGTCCATACTTTGGTATAACCCAAATGGTGCCCCATTCTGATCTATTACAGATCTAGAAACTACATCTTACATCGGATCTTCATCAAATTTTGCAGATCATGATATTTTTCAACTAGGAATACCAACCGAGAATGAGAAATATATAGGCCCATGTTTTGGACCAGGCCCAAAATGTTGTTATAAGCCCCCTTTTGAAATATCGGGGCGATTCATCCTATTACTACTATATAATTTGTATATGTATTTGTTTGTCGGATAATTGGATCAATTAATATGAATTTATAGTAACTGTATAATTTATATGAACTACATAAAATTGCTCCCATGAAATACCTGGGTTTAGTAATCAAAACGAGGTACATACGCAGGGAGTGGTGTAGGGTATTATATAGTCGGCCCGCCCGACTTTAGCCTTTCCCTACTTGTTACTTTTAAGGGAGACGGTGAAAAGGTATAAAATTGGTACCAATTAAAAGCTACAACTAGAATAATGAAAATCGTTGTATATTTCGCTCAGGATGCGTAGATTCGAAATATATTGCGATTTTTTCGTACCGATTTTTTTGGTGCCGACCGAAGGACTGCAGATAGATAATCATAAAGTTCTACGTTTTTTTGGAAATTTTTACCTTTAAGGAAAACTGAGCGAAAGGGGATAGGAAAAGTACCAATCGAACGACTGCAGCTAGAATCATGAATTAAAAAGACATTCATAAATTTCTCTGACTTCGAAGATGCGCAAAACAAAAGTCTTTCTTCAATTTCATACTTTTAGGGATAACATGAAGTAAAACAGGTAAAAACGGCGTTAAGGTCGGCCGGGCCGAACTTTTTATACCCTCCACCATGGTTTCAGTATTCTTGTATAATTCTTTTTCAATAAAGCTTAATAAAATAAAGTTGGGTGTATTTCCATTCTATTTGAATTCCAAAAGAACAAATTTTGAAAATTCACTATCTCACGTACATTCATGATTCAAGCAATTTTTGTCGTAAAGGTAAAAAGTACGAAATTGGAAAAATCTTCTTATTTTGCGTGTCTATACAGTCAGAGGAATGTATACACCGAATTCCATGCGGCCATTAGGTTGGTACCGTTTTTATCCCCTTTTTCATAGCTTACCCCCTTAAGCGTACGACCTTCTAAAATCTCTTTATTTTACGTGTCTACGCAATAAGAGGGATGTTCATACCGAATTTCATTATTCTAGGTGCAACCGTTTGGTTGGTACCATTTTTATCCCTCTATTCCCATTTTATCCCTTAAAAGTACGAATTTGGAAAAATACTTTTATATTATGTATCTATTCAATTAGAGGAATGTACACATCAAATTTTGTGTTTCTCGCTGTTGCCGTTTGAAAGGTACCATTTTTATCGCTTTTTGCCCCATTTCACCCCCTACGAATAAAAATCACTTTGTGGTGCACGTTTTTGTTATAGGGGGAATGCGCACACCCAGTATCAAGTAAGTACAAGCAGACATATTGAAAAAAGTACTTAAATACCCTAAAATATTAGGGAATATTAGGGGTATTTTTAGTCCTTGTGAGGGAAAAATTTTCCCATTGGACCGATTTCGCATTTATATAAAAATTTGGACGTCCTAGCTGCTTTCGTATAGATGCTAGCGTGCTTACAACAGACGGACAGACATGTCTAGATCGTCTTAGAATTTTATGACTGTCAAGAATATATATACTTTATAGGGTCTCAGGTCAATATTTCAAGGTGTTACAAACGTAATGAAAAAGTTAGTATGTACCATCCAGCTCCACCAAAATTGACTCAAGAAAGTTTTGTGGGCGATGGGCGAACGCTATTTAATTTCAAGTGAATCGGATATTTTATAAGTTTTTTTTCAACAACACACAACACGTTATATTTCAACTATAAACATCTGTAGTGAACGTGGGTCAGATCGGTTTAGATTTATATATTTCGAGCCTAATTTGACTATTACTGCTCTGAGCGGAAAAAATCAAGGAGAGAGCGAAATTTGTATGGGAGCTATATATAAATCTGAACCGATCAATCATTTTTACCACAAGTATTTCTAGTTAAAATATAAGATGTTTTGCAAACTTTGAAGAAAATCTGTTAAAATATTTGATATCTAGAGTAGAAAAGTTAAATCGGGGCTATATCCAAACATGGAATGAAGTGGCTAACTTTCACAATAAGTTCTTCCGTGCTATGCTCAATTTTAAGAAATTCTCTGTAAGTACGCGGTTTCTGGGGGAACGAAATTTGTATGAGAGCTATATGTAAATCTGAACCGATGTGACCCATTTTCACCATAGGTGTTCCTAGTTTAAATATAAGATGTTTTGCCAATTTTGAAGAAAATCTGTTAAAATATGTGGATTCTGGAGCGGAAAAAGTCAAATTGGGAGAGAAATTTGTATGGGAGCTATATATAAATCTGAACCGATCTAACACATTTTTACCACAGGTGTTTCTAGTTGAACTATAAGATGTTTTGCCAATTTTGAAGAAAATCTTTTGAAATATGTGAAGAGTTAAATCGGGAGTGAAATTCGTATGAGGGCTATATCTAAATCTGAACCGATTTTATAAATTAAATAGCATTCGTCCTTTTCTTGAAAAACTTCGTTGTGCAAAGTTTCGTTTGGTTCTGGCTATAATTGCGACCTGCTAAATCGACTCAGAAAGTGATTCTAAGTCGATCGGTATAATTAACAATGGGTCTACCACCCTTCCTTTTGGGTGTTACAAACAAATGCACAAAGACATAATACTCTCGTGGAGTGTATAAAGAGTCAAATCAGGAGTGAAATTCGTGTGGGGGCTATATCTAAATCTGAACCGATTTTATTCAAATTAAATAGCTTTCGTCCTTATCCCGACAAACATCGCTGTGCAAAGTTTGGTTTTGATACAATTGCGACCTGTACTATGATTACAAGAATAGACAGACAGACATACAGACAGACCTTGCTAAATCTATTCAAAAAGTGATTCTAAAGTCGACCGGTATAATTAACAATGGGTCTATCTCACTTCGTTTTGGGTGTTACAAACAAATGCACAAAGACATAATACGCTCGTGGAGTTTGTAGAAAGTGTTAATTTTAAATTTGTAGGAGACGTAATACGACAAAAATATTAAGACTTATAAACCAGGGCATTTGCAAATTATCACATTTGCAATGTAGAACGTTATCACACCCAATCGTTTGACTTTGGGCAACAGCACCGCTTACTCCGTCGACACCTAGAAAGCACTATATCTACGTGTACTCCTCCTCTTTGAATTTTAAAAACCGATGAAAGATTCATACAATCCACATTTATTGTACACAAAGACATGTGAATGCTACAATACACCAATACTATACATGAACATATATGTACCTGTATAAGATATATACATGCATACATGGAGAACAAATTATTTTTTTTTTTCATTTTCATATTTTTGCCATTGTATGTAAAGGTGTATGAATGTTATTGTGTATCGTACACTCGGAGAAACAAATACACATTAGACCGGTCCTTATTTCTTTTTTTTGAATTCGTATGACAGAAAGCACTAAAACTACTCTATTTGAACCTAAAAATACACAAAAAAAAATTGAGCTTGATTGGACAATTTTTAGGCGTGCCCCCGCCAACAATTGTTTGTCATTAAAGTTAGTTACTATCATATAGGGGAAATTATCACCTTTGGTGCTCTTTTTTTGACATAACTCGAGAACCACTAGTCCGATTTTGTTTAAATAAATTGAAAAATAATTAAGAATTAGAATTCCTTTAAAATGTGTATATATAGCGTTTTTCTATATAATCAACAGTTTAGCCGGTAAAAATAAATGTATGAAGAAAATAAATATTTTTTGCCTAAAATATTAATATTTTTTATTTTTTAAATTCATAGAAAATCCAAAACGAACAAATACATTTTAAAATTAAAAATCTAAAGCGATGACAACCAAAAGACTTCGATCGGATGATGACATTATGTTAATTGGCGTAATGGACCACCAAATTACTGGAGCTAAATTACCAGGAAGAAAACAAGTGCTACAAGTTTTATTTTATAATTTAAGAATAGTTGGCTTAAATTTAAGAGAAAGTTCTAGATTAGTTGTTGCTGAGGTCAGCACGTTTTGGCAAAAAGCACGAATTCCAACACACCATGAAAAACACTGCATTGAGAAGCTGGAAAAATTATACAACAAGTGGAGAGATATTACAAAGCATCATGGTCGAAAAACAGAATGTCAAAACAGGAAAGAAACTGAATTTCAAGATAAATTAGATGATTTATTCGATATCGCACATGCAAACGCGTTTGAATTAATTAAAATACAAGAAGACAAAGAGTTCTTAAAAAAGCAACGAGAAAAAGGAAGACCAGGTTGTATGCTAGGAACGGATAAAATTGTAATGCAGAAAGAAAAGCGAAAGGCAGTCCAGAAAGAACAAGAAAACCAGCGTCGAATAAAAGAAGATGAACGAAAAGAGTTATATGAACAACAGATTCAAAGAGGTATACAATTAAATATTCTATCTTTTAAGCAAATCAGAATTATTGTTGTAAAACAGGTATGATTGACATTGACGACGAAAACGATATTGAAGTTGTAGCATCAACATCAACATCTGTATCAAATCCAAATCCAGGTACATCAGGTATCCCCAGAGGTAAAACAATTTTTTTACACCAAGACTGCTTTCAACTTTGGATAAGTGGAAAATCACTGATGGTGCTGCAGTTCATATCCTAAGCGCAACTGCTGACGCGTTGGGCTATGATATCGAAGATCTTATACTAAATAGATCATCAATTCGTCGAATGCGTCAGAAGCATCGTGCAACAACAGCACAAAACATTGCAGCAAACTTTGATGTAAGTACTGTAATGTGGGTTTTCCCTATGCTTCTTTTTTTATGTTTTGAGTATAAATTAAGAAACTTGAGTTTTTATTTCCAGATTCCACGTAGTTTTGTTTTGCACTGGGATGGTACAATGTTACCAGAAATTAGTGGCAGGGAAAAAGTTGACCGCTTGCCAATCATAGTCTCATCTCAAGGTATCGATAAACTACTTGGCATTCCAAAGTTAATATCTTCGAGTGGAAAAGAAATATCAGATGCCGTGTTTAATTCAATAAATGAATATGAAATGCTTGATCTAGTTCAAATAATCTGCTTCGACACAACTGCTCATAATACAGGAGTTCAAAGCGGTGCTGCTGCTCTGCTTGAAGGAAAACTAGGTCGCGATTTATTATATTTTCCCTGCAGACACCATATTTACGAGTTGTTGATCCGTAAAGTGTTTGAAATTAGAGTGGCTTCTACAGCCGGTCCAGAAGTGCTAATTTTTAATCGCTTTAGCAAATACTGGATTAATATTGACAAATTAAATTACAAGAGTTGTTTAGAAGATGAACACATTATTACAGTATTGACTGCTGAAGAACGTGGAACAATTTTAAATTACTGTCTAGATAACTTAAAACAAGCTCATAGCAGACGCGACTACAAAGAATTATTGCAATTAGTTGTCACTTTTCTTGGTGGTACGGTGCCGAATTTTAACACCTTTCGTATACCTGGTGCAACTTCTCATGCTCGATGGATGTCAAAATGTATTTATGCACTTAAAATGTATTTGTTTCGTAATGAATTCAATATGACCTACCAAGAGTTAAACGGTATACGTAGTGTCTGTCTGTTCGTAGTTCGTATTTATGTAAAAGCCTGGTTTGGATGCACTAAAGCAATTGAAGCACCAAATCAAGACTTAAATTTAATTAAAAATATTATGGCTTATCCTGAAAGGGATATAGCTCTTGCTTTGCTACAAAAAATCAGCAATCATTTGTGGTATTTGTCGGAAGAAGCAGTCGGTCTTTCATTCTTCGATCCTAATGTAAGTGTTGCAATTAAAAAAAATGGTTCAGGCAATTAATGTTGAAGCAAATACAGAAAAATGCAAGCGAATAATAACTAATCCAACAAAGATCGGCACATTTGCGCAAAAAGATTTAAGCGATTTTGTAAATTCCAATACACACGCATTCTTTGATCGTTTAGAAATTTCAAAAGAATTTTTGCAAGTCGATCCATCGGATTGGAATGAAAGATTTGACTACGCTCACGGATCACAAATTTGTAAAAACCTATCTGTAGTGAATGATGCAGCTGAAAGAGGCGCCAAATTCATTACAGATTATAATAATAAATTAACCCACAACGAAGAGAAGAAACAATTCCTTTTTCAGGTGGTTAAAGAATATAACATGAATTATCCCACTTTTAAAAAGACTTCACTATTAAATTAAAATAATATTAATGTTACTATGAGTATGAAATTAATAAAAATATTTAAGTTTATTCTTAATTTTCAAATAAATGTAAATAAAATAAAAAATATATATATTTTTACCTTATTTTTCATAATAAAAACAAAAAGGTGCTTGGGGCACGGCTAAAAATTATCCAATCGTTGTCAAGTTTTTTTATGCTTTTTGGGACTAAAACGAATATTTTTTTGCCGTAACATATATTCGAGAAAATAAATTTGTCCATATAAATAAGGACCGGTCTAATACACATGCATATACATTTTATACTTATGTGTGCATGTACGTACTTATATACATTAGACTGGGTCGCGGTCCATACAAATAAAAAATAATTTCCAGTGAACCCAAGGAGATAAAATTTGAATTATTTAATGATTTCCAAACCGCCTCACAGACGGTTGAAATCGACAAAAATGGAGATTAATTCGGGGAAGCCTTCGAGTCAGGTAATGTTTATATTTTTGCAATATTTATACCATAATCAGTAAAAGAAAACACAATTTGAGTACAATTTAGAGGAAAAAATGTTTTTTCTGAAAAATAAATTAATAATCTTGTTATCGAAGTACAAGTCACAATTATTATCCAATCCCAACTGAACTTGGTACAGCTATTTTTTTTGCATCAATGATGAACGCTATTAAATTTGAATCAAATCAGTTCAGATTTAGATATATCTTCCATACAAATGTCACTCCCGATTTTACCTTTTGTCGTTCTTGATACCACATTTTTTAACAGATATTGTTCAAATTTGGCACAACACTTTATATTTCAATTAGAAGCATTTGTGGTGAAAGTGGGTCACATCGGTTTAGATTTAGGCATAGCTCCCATATAAATTTCATTCCACATTTGACTTATCCGCTCTAGAAACAAAATTGTTTACCCAATTTTGTTCGCATTTGGCACATAACTGTATTGCACCTACAAACAGCCGTAGTTAAATTCGGTGACATCGGTTCATTGTTTGATAAAGCCTCCATACAAATGTCCCACCAGATTTGGTAACATTTGCTCATAAAGGACAATGTTTCGAATGTGTCCGGTTTTAAACTGTCACAGATATTTTAATACTTCTATAATTTGTAGTAAATTACTTGAAATAGGGTAGAAGAAGCAGGGTATCACATACCCGACTGTAGTCTTTCCGTACTTGTTAAACCCTACACCACTTCCTTTTTTATATAGGGATGTTTATAAGATTAAGATTTATTGTGCAACTTGGAATCTCATTCTGCTTCTGTGAATGCTTTTCATTAGAAATATTTGTTTCATTTAACTGTTAAGTAAATAAAAAAGACTTATTTTTCATTACAAAATACTTAGATATAAGTTTTCGTCATATTCTAAATTCCAGTTGTACCATAAAACTTAATGTATAAGCACCCATAAAGAGTGACTATTTTCACAATTTATTTAATAAAATAAATTGGCGGAAAAAATTGAAGCTAACACATTGTAATTTAATTAAAAATTCACTATCTGGCAGTATGTTACAGAAGTCACAGTTAAAACTCCACATATATTTTGAAAATACCTTAAATTTAGACATATTTTAAACATTTTTTTAAAAATATTTCTAAAATACTTTCGTTTAAACATTTTTTTGCCAAATCACTCTAAAATACCTGAACTAGAAGATTCTATAGTCAAAGTGCTACTTTTTACGATGGGGGAAAGAGATATTAACCTTTGAAGTATGTCAATTTGTAATTTTCAGAACTGTTCGCGTAAAACTCAAAACATGCTTGACTTTAAAGCAGTGCAACTGGAAAAGTATACAACACGTGTCATTGATATTTTCAGAAGTGATGTAGAATTTTATATTCTTTAATCGTATAATAAAAAATCTTCAAAAAAAATAAATTTTGATTTTTGAATTAATCTCCATTTTCAACCTCTGTGCGCCTGTGAGAAATTTAAAAAATATGATTTATATAAAATCTTATGTGTCGACAGAGTGGGCAAAAACTTGTAAATTTATCAATAGTTTTTTAAATATAGACTTTCTTATAATGTTAACTAGTACAAAATAAAAAAAAATATTTTCCCCAATTTTTATGTCTTACGTATATTTATGACTACGTACTTCGACAAAAAAAGCACATAACATTCATATTTATGCATAGAATTTCTCCAACTAGTCATTGTTTTTATCGTTTATTTTATCTAACTTTTACAGAGTTTTTTTCGCAATTTAAAAAAATCGCAATTTTTAAATCATTGCCTTCAGAGAGGGCAACAACTTATGCATTTATCAATAGAACTTTTATATTTAAATACAGACTTTACTTCCTCGATATGAAAATAGCTAGTAAAATATAAAAACAAATATATATTCCATTTTTTCTATTTTGATGGGGGGTTTTTATGACATAAAAAACAATTTTTTGGACTACTTAACTATAATTTTCACATTTATCGTTTATTTTATATTATTCGTAAAGAGTTTTTCATACTTTTTATAGAAAAAATCTTTGTTTTGGGGCTATAAAGAGTCATAAGCGATTTTTTTTTTCAAAAGTGAAAGTGAAATTCGTAACATTATAACATTATAACGAACTTCATAAGTCCATTTAAATGAATATAGACCGGGTGTTAAATTAAAGATACCTTCGACATAATGGGAATTTTTGTAAAAAATAAAAAATATCCATTATTATTTGATTTGAACTGGGATATTGTCCTGGCTTAGAAAGTCAAAATTCATTAGAAAATATAAGAATATTTAAGGCAAGAATAAAAATGTATTTATTTATTTAAAGTGATTCTAAGGCTCTATTAATTCAGAAAAATGGACAAGCATGACTTTTAGGGGAGTTCCCGGAAGATGAATTGAGGCAGGGACGAAATATTTGACAAACCATTGTTAAACCGTCCAAATTTTATTCCCGGGCGGTGAAAACATCCATTGGTTACCTAACCTAATATACATACATCCATTGATATGTAGTCTTGTTCATGAATAGTAGGTGCACCTATTATTTTCCAGGTATTTCGTTCCTTGTTGTTGTAGCTGTTTTTGTACTTCTTTATTGTGAGCCTTATTTATGATGTTCTATATAATGGGTGGCTTTTGTTCACACACATACACGCCTCCACAGTCATACAACACATGGATTATGTATGCGAAACAGAGTTGTGCAAATTAAAATCTTCAAAATACAAAAAAAACTATAGGATTAATAACACTTTACAAGTAGTCTTCTTGTTTTCTTTTTTCGTCTACACAGAAAAATATGATGAAGAAGATAGTGTTGTCCAGTCCTGCTTCAATATAGCCGCTGAACATTGGGCGACATGTACAAAATGAGAACTAGGTATGCCGTTACGCTATGTACAGATGTAGTGTTGACAAGCTTAAATTCTGTGGTATGTGGGCTTTTAAACTACACCATTTCCAAATGTAATTCAGAAAAGATCAATTGTAATTCAGAACTCGTCAGTTGAAGTTCAGAAATTCCATTTGAAATTCAGAACTCAACAAACGACAATTGAACATTCTGGCACCAAAGAATATAATATCTTGCCTCAATATTAAAACCTCTTAAGAGTCTCACTACATTTAAAAACAAATTAAGGTATCATTTATTAGAACACGCCGATGCGTTTCTGGTATAATAGCATCTGCATATAATAGTCAAAATCATTTACAATATTATATTTGAAAATGTTTTAACCACGCCCCATCTTGTGCATTCAACAGAATTATCTCTATCCTGGGTAAAATTAAATCCTTCATAAGTTCTATACTGGCGCATGGAATCGAATATGACTTCATATTTGATCACGTTTTACAATTATCCGCCTATAAGTAATATTTAAGTCCTTCCATAGAAGGACTTAAACTTGTTCTAGGGTTAATTCCGAATTGGTCTAAACTGTACAAAAAATTATGTAAACCTCTGGCTGTGTGGTTTTTCTATTGCACAACATCGTACATGTCGTTCAACAATAAGTAGCCAACTTTTCGTTAAAATATATCCGTGTGCGGTGGCAGCTTCATATGTGCCCATGTGTGTTAATATTTGCCTCAAAGGAGGGTCAAAGACGATTTCATATACCATTGATAGTGAATGGCTGGCTTGGTAGACGATTGGAGGGGGACAGGGGGCAGGACGGAAACTAACATCTCTTTTATGAGAGAAAATCGTTGGGGTTTTGTTGGAACTACAGAAAAACGAAATAATTAAGATTTATTGCAGGTTGCGGTGCTCTATTCGTTCGTTTTTCTCCACTTCTTCTGGCTTTCGCCAAAACACACAAACCCAATGAGGTCCTGCGCTTTGAAGTATTTTTTTTTAATAAAAGGAAAAATAAATACAAATACGAGTATGAAAGGCTTTCAGCATAAAGTTTGCTGGGGTAATAATTATGAAATACACAGAACAGAAATCACAGATAACAATTTATAGGGTATAGTTGACCTCCTACTGTGCGAGGTGTTGGTGATGCGGGTGGGTATCGCACTACGACATGTTGAAGTGCTACTACTGCTTGCACATTGGTGCGAAATGAAGAAAAAGTTGTGAGAATGTGGTTACAAATAAAAATTTAGGTTTGAGTCTGTATTGTGAGGTATGATACGAGACGAAAATTATTGAAATATTCTATTTAAAAGCTGGGCAAAGGTAATTTGATTAAAAAGCGATGAACAATTAAATAGCAAGATAGGAAAATTCAACGTATTTGAATTTTTTTATTATATGGGTATTTCTCCAGAAAGGTCCACCATGCTCGCAAAATAAAAAGGTGAAAATATAATTATATTTATTAAAGAGTCCATATCGAAGTTTAGTGCAGACACCTAGAGTGCAGAAATTTCGTGTAAGTGAATCCAGCAACTCCCATACGAAGTTAAAATCTATTATCGAATATTGTCAGTTCTAATTCACCTAGATTACTGACATTTTGTGTGAGTGAATCCAGCATCAATATGCGTGGTTGTGCCAAAAATGGGCGGTATTGGAAACGTGGGCGTGGCAACTCCTATACGAAGTTAAAATCTATTATCGAATATTGTCAGTTCTAATTCACCTAGAGCGCTGAAATTTTGTGTGAGTGAATCTAGCATCAATATGCGTAGTTGTGCCAATAATGGGCGGTATTTGAAATGTGGGCGTGGCACCTCCCATACGAAGTTAAAATCTATTATCGAAATTGTCAGTTCTAAAACACCTACAGTGTTGAAATTTTGTGTGAGTGCATCTAGCATCAATATGCGTAGTTGTGCCAATAATGGGCGGTATTTGAAAAGTGGGCGTGGCACTTCCCATACGAAACAGTAAAAAAGTAATTTTGATGCATAATCAGATTCAGTGAAATCTTTCGAAAATGACTCCAAACATTCCTGCCAGAATTAGGATCATTCATTACCCCATTCTGGGATTCTGATATCTTCTAGAGAATAAAATAAACTAAAATATATAAAAATAAGAAAATAAATCATAAGTTGGACTCTACGAGGACTTTTCTATTATACTCGCAATGTTCATCAATCTCATATCACCTCCTAGGACAAGTAATATACGTATACGGCTGAATTGCGAAAAAATGCTGCGGCCATTCCCAGAAATGAATACTGGTTTATTTAATGTATATATTTCGCCCTTGGGTCAACCAGTCTGTGGGCTAAACGCTCCTCAAAACACCTCTAAAAATAATCACATGTATTCTTATATGTATGGATGAGGTCTATGGTGATAATATAAAAAGTGACATATTATAAACAAATTAGCTTTTTTGCAATATGAAAAACCGGTTGAGACCGACATAAAAAACCCGGGTTTCCAAAAACCGCGATTTAAAAAAACCTGACGGTTGGTCTCAGGTGAAAAACCCGGTTGACCCGGTTTTTGGTCTCGGGTTTGATCACTCTAGTCGCTTCCCATACAAAATTAAAATCTGTTTTAGAGTATAGTCGACACCGAGACTTCTAAATTGTTATGTGAGTTAATTTACTTGTAACCTGTTTAGACAATATACAAATGGGCGGGATGTGATAGATAGGAAAATTTTGATTTGAATTTTGTAAAATTGCACGTTTACTTTGCAATTTCTTAGCACAATAGTAAAGATAGATTGCAAAAAATATCTATTCGTCAAATGCCGACTCAAATCAAGAAAATGGAAATTATATAATTTTTTAGTTTTCGTGTTGTTTGATTAGTGAACAATTTGATTGATTTTCTATGTGTACATAATGTAGTACATACGAATTCCAGCTATTCGAATATGTAATTTCTTTTTATACGCTCCACGAGAGTATTATGGCTTTGTGCATTTGTTTGTAACACCCAAAAGGAAGCGGGATAGACCCATTGTTAAGTATACCGATCGACTTAGAATCACTTTCTGAGTCGATTTAGCAATGTCCGTCTGTCCGTCTGTCTGTCTGTCTGTCCGTCTGTCTGTCCGTCTGTCTGTCCATGTATTGTTGTAATCAAACTACAGGTCACAATTATAGTCCGATCTTAACAAAAAGTGGCACAATTAAGTTTTGTGGATCAAGGACGAACGCTATTTAATTTGAGGCAAATCGGTTCAGATTTAGATATAGCCCCCATACAAATTTCTCTCCCGATTTGACTTTTTCCGCTCTAGAAACCACATATTGTATCAGATTGTCTTCAGATTTGGTAAAACATCTTATATTTCCACTAGAAACACCCATGGTGAATATCGGTTAGATCGGTTCAGATTTATATATAGCTCCCATACAAATTTCGCTCCCGATTTGACTTTTTCCGCTCTACATACCACATAATGTATCAGATTGTCTTCAGATTTGGTAAAACATATTATATTTAAACTAAGAACATCTATGGTGAAAATAGGTCAAATCGGTTCAGATTTAGATATAGCCCCCATACAAATGTCGTTCCCGATTTGACATTTTCCTCTGTAGAAACCACATATTGTTCTCGATTTTCTTTAAATTTGGCACAACATCTTATAATCTTACTATAAACACCTATGCAGAAATTGGGTAACATCGGTTCAGATTTAGATATAGCCCCCATATAAATGTCGCTCCCGATTTGACTTTTTCCGCTTTAAATGCCACATATTCTAATCGATTTTCTTTAAATTTGGCACAACATATTAAAATCTATCTAGAAAAACCTGTGGCTAAAGCGGGCTAGATCGGTTCAGATTTAGATATAGGCCCCATACAAATGTCGCTCCCGATTTGAATTTTGCGATCTAAAAACCCGATTTTCTTTAAATTTGGGACAACATCTTATAATCCAACTAGAAACACTATGCAGAAATTGGGTAAGATCGGTTCAGATTTAGATATAGCCCCCATACAAATGTCGCTCCCGATTTGACCTTTGCCGCTTTAAAAGCCACATAATGTGCTCGATTTTCTTTAAATTTCGCACAACATCTTATAATCTAACTAAACAAAACTATGGTGAAAGTGGGTAAGATCGGTTCAGATTTAAATATAGCCCATATTCAAATGTTGCTCCCATAAGTTTAACCGATTTTGGCCAAACTATATATTTTATATTTCACCTATTTCGTTCCAGGTTTCAATATATCCTCATACAAATGTCCTTTCCGATATAAAATTTTTTGTCAAACACATACATTTACAGGATACAAAAAACCTTCCCGTTTTCACTTTTTCATCGAATTGAATTGTATTCGAATTGAAAGTGGAGTGTATCATAGAGTCGGCCCCGCCCGACTTTAGTCTTTCCTTACTGGTTTTGTTTTCTTCTTTTGATGTTTTTTGTTTTGGTAATGGAAAGGATGAGAATCACACTCAACCAAAAATCAATTTGTTTGTTGAGATTTCTTCCTTTATTCTTTCTTTTCTTCAATGTTCTTTTCTTATATTTTCTCCAAGGAACATATCCACTTCTTTAGTATCTCAGGGAAGTACCTTGATTATAAATTACCGATCAAGAAAAAAATCAATATGAAGCTGATTTTAATTTTACCGTTTGTTTTTATACCCTACACCACAGGGTATAATGTCTTTGTGAATTTGTTTGTAACACCCAAAAGGAAACGAGATATTATTATATATCGTTTATTATACCGATCAACTTAGAATCACTTTTTGAGTCGATTTAGCGATGTCCGTCCGTCCGCCCGTCTGTCCATCTATTCTTGTAATCAAAGGCCAGGTCGTAATTGTTGCTAAAACTAAATGAAACTTTGCACAACGAAGTTTTATAGAATAAGGACGAACGCTATATAATTTGAAGAAAATCGGTTCAGATGTATATATAGCCCCCATACGCATTTCACTCCCGATTTGACTCTTTTCACTCTAGATACCACATATAACAACAGATTTTCTTCAAAATTGGCAAAACATCTTATATTTCAACTAGAAATACCTGTGGTAAAAATGTTTTAGATCGGTTCAGATTTAGATATAGCCCCCATACGAATTTCACCCCCGATTTGACTTTTTCTGCTGTAGAAACCACATATTTTAACAGATGTGCTTCAAAATTGGCAAAACATCTTATATTTCAACTAGAAACACCCACGGTGAAAATGAGCCAGATCGGTTCAGATTTAGATATAGCTCCCATACAAATTTTGCTCCCGATTTCACTCTTTTTGCTCTAGAAACCACATATATCAACCGATTTTCTTCCAATTTGGCACAACGCCATATATTTAAACTATAAACAGCTCTGGTAAAAACAGGCCAGATCGGTTCAGATTTATATATAGCTCCCATACAAATGTCTCCTCCGATTTGACTCTTTCCGCTCTAGAAACCACATATTTTAACAGATTTTCTTCAAATGCAAAACAACTTATATTTCAACTAGAAAAAGCTCTTGTGAAAATGGGCCAGATCGGTTCAGATATATATATATATAGCTCCAATACAAATTGCGCCACCGAATTTATTATTTCCGCTCTAGATATAACATATTTGAACAGATTTTTTTCTAATTCGGCACATCAGCTAAAATTTAAAATAGAAACATATATGGCGAAAGTTGGTCATAACGGTTCAGATTTATATATAGCTCCCATATAAATGAATCCCCCGATTTCATTCTTTCCGCTCTAGAAACCACATATTTAACAGATTTCCATGAAATTTGGGTAAGCGTCTTTTATTTCAATTAAAAAAAAACTATGCTAAAAATGGATCAGATCGGTTCAGATCTATATATAGCTCCCATTCAAAGTTTGAGTTAAAATTTTCTTACAAATACAGATAAAAGTATTAAATTTGTAGTATATTCTCTTCTTATAACTGTATCCTATATGACCCGGTGCAAACGTAACGACCTTTTTATACCCTACACCACAGGGTATAGTGACTTAGTGTAGGATATCATATAGTCGGCCACGCCCGACTTTAACCTGCCTTACTTGTTTTTTTGTCTGGCGAAGCTGGCGGGGGTTCACCTAGTATAGTATAAAAATATTTAAGATTTTTATATTTATTTATAAAATTATTTTTACTTGTTTTTTATGTAAAAAAATAAACATTTTCCTGTACTGTTACTGCACTTCTACGAATATCGACCACCTCTGTGGAATATAAACCATGGTGGAGGGTATATAAAGTTCGGCCGGCCGAACTTAACCCCATTTTTACTTGTTCTAATTCGTACTAATAATAAGATTTAACTCCTCTAGTGAAAACACTTCATACCATGGAAAACTAATATGAATGAAGGATATATCAAAATTTAAACCTATTTTTAAACCAATTTTTGTACCATAATGTTAGAATCCAAAAAATGCCAAATTTCATTCAGATATTCCATTTAATTTTTCAATTTCTAAGGTATTTTTTGTGCCTGAAAGAAGATTTTTTTTCATAATTTTTTCTCAATTTTTTATTGAAACTTTAACTATTGTTTCTATATGAAAGTGAAATAAAGTATTTGTAGCCATAATTGCGTACCATAATTTTACTATATAAAATTATAGTAGAAATATTTAAAGTACATACCTTGGATGAAAAGTGGAATTTTAGTAAAAATTTAAATAAAAGTAGAAATACAGCCATAAACAATTTTTCCTCTCTTCATTTATTAAAGCAGTACTCTTCAAAGTACACAACAATATTTAGTTCACGGACTCAAAATTTTTAGTTTTTAATTCCAAAGTGTTATTAAAATTCCCTATTCATAAAATAATTGTTGTATCTAATATGATTTTGTCCATTAGCATTGAATTTAATATCACGTTAAACTATGTAAAAATAACGCAGTTTAAATATTTACGTTTTTTTCCTTCGCATTTAAAAGTCGTAAAATTGAAAACAAAAAAACAATACCAACATTGTGGTCAATTAGCGGTGGCTAGATGAAGGTATCCATATTGTTTCGAGCGGGAGCGAGAAAAAAATTATATGGAAAACATCCACACACTGTCGCATGGTAAGCCACGTAACGATGTGTTTTTTCAATACCTCGGATGTACAAAAAAGATATGTATGATATGTATGGATGTGCATACATACGAAAACCTAAATAAACAAAAATAGTTGTCAAAATATTATTGAATAAATAAATAAAATTAAACGATTTACAAAAGTAATTCAGCCCCGAAATTCCCATGCGAAGTTAACAGATGGACATGTTGATGAACTGCTAAAAGAGGATATGCCAGGGCATTCCAGGATAACTGACAAGACAGATTCCATTTGTCGACATCACTCAACATAAATTATGTTGTTAGTCGTTTAATAACATGATTAATTAGAGCTTTCCATCGTCTGGATTTAACGTTTGGTTTAATTTGATTATGTGTGTGTTTGTTTACCAATGTTTTTGTTGTTGCTGCTGGTTATGTTAACACATTTTCGTGTTTGGCATTTCCTTTTCCTGCCGACAAACGTTTTCATTTGCCAGCTCATCACTTATGAACTTAATTAGTCAGTCAGTTTACCAGGGAAAGCCAGTGTTAAGGTACTGGCTAAAGCTAAAGGCGAAGAACGTTATTTAATTCCCACAATAATATAGCCCGACAGACAGATAGACAGGCAGACAGATTGTCTCTTACTAATGAACATTGACATGAGTACAAACATACACATGTGTGATCTATTAAAAAATGGAGCCAACATGTTTTTCTATTTTTATGTTTTTGTTTCTTACCAACAACGAACAAAATGTCTTTTTGAAAAAAAAAATATTTTTTTCTCATTTTTCGCAAACTGTTCCTGTTTTTCGCCACTGTTTACCAACAACAAACAAGATGTATTTTTGAAAAAAAAAAAATATTTTTTTCGCATTTTTTTCAGACTGTTCCTAAGCCACTGTTTCTTTGTGAAGGTACAAATCGTAAAGGCACCTTCGGCGATAATTATAATTTTAGTAAAAATGGCGTTAAGTTCGGCCGGGCCGAACTTTATATACCCTCCACCATGGATTACATTCCACAGAAGCTGCCGATTTTCGTAGACAGAAAAATGTAATTTTTTAATATAGCCAAGCCAAAAATATAATTTTATAAATAACTATAAAATTTTTATTATTTCAAACCACGATTAAAAGACAAGGCTACCAATACTTTTATATTGTAAAGGGTGATTTTTTAAGACTTGATAACTTTTTTTTTTAAAAAAACGCATAAAATTTGCAAAATCTCATCGGTTCTTTATTTGAAACGTTAGATTGGTCCATGACATTTACTTTTTGAAGATAATTTCATTTAAATGTTGACCGCGGCTGCGCCTCAAGTGGTCCATCCGCTTAGTCCAATTTTGGCATTTCCACGTTTTTGAGTAACAGAGGCCCAATTGCTGCGAACGGCGACGAATCGATAATTGATGGTCATCATTAACATTGGCCGATACAGCTGCGATATTTTCTTCAGTTCGTACTCTACGTAAGCGTCTTGGTGGTTTAATGTCCAACAATGTAAATTTGGTGCGAAATTTAGTCACAATAGCCCGAATAGCCGCTTCAGTGGGTCGATTAAACTGACCATAAAATGGAAGCGTGCGATGAACTTTCTTAACAGAGCACGCATTTTGATAATAAAATTCAATGATTTGCAAGCGTTGCTCGTTAGTAAGTCTATTCATGATGAAATGTCAAAGCATACTGAGCATCTTTCTCTTTGACACCATGTCTGAAATCCCACGTGATCTGTCAAATACTAATGCATGAAAATCCTAACCTCAAAAAAATCACTCTTTATAAAGATTTCGATTCGTCGCCGTTCGCACCAATTGGGTCTCTGTTACTCAAAAACGTGGAAATGCCAAAATTGGACTAAGCGGATGGACCACCTAAGACGCAGCCGCGGTCAACATTTAAATGAAATTATCTTCAAAAAGTAAATGTCATGGACCAATCTAACGTTTCAAATAAAGAACCGATGAGATTTTGCAAATTTTATGCGTTTTTTTTTAAAAAGTTATCAAGCTCTTAAAAAATCACCCTTTATATATTGAAATAATATTTCAGGTCAATTCAATCTTCAAAAAAAGCTCAAATGCCATAAATATTGTTAGATAGTACGACACAGTTGGACAATTTAAAAAAAAAGTCATTACACTTGAACCGGATTATATACGTATGAAACTATAGGCATATAGAGTTACATGGAGCTTTTAGTTTTTCACTTCCTCATCCCCTTTACAGGACTGCAAATTTACAAAGGATACAAGTAAAAAAAACTATTTTATATACTGATGACGGTATTAGTAACAAATTAAAGATGAGAATATCTAATAAAAATACTTCAAATATTATGCTTCTGTCTGTACTAGTTCAGCCTTTACAACTATTTCAAATTTACCCTTAGTTTTTCTAGTTTAGTCATATCTTGCTTTTTAAGAGACAACATTTTAAATGGTTGTTAATAATGAACTAATACAGATAGAATATTGATATTTAAAGTATTTTTAGCACATATTATCTTCTTTGATGTGGCATTTATACCGGTGTCATAGGGTGCGAATAAGTATTAAAAATAATTTCGAAAAATTTTATCCTTTTTAACTTGAGTAGTCCTTTAAAGGGGCAACAGGATGAGAAAATTAAAAATTAAACGCCAATTAATTATATTTCAGCTATAGTTTCAGATGTTTATCATCTCATTCAAGTGTACTATGGACTGTCGGACAGTTTAGTGGGTGCTACAGTTGGTAGTATTTCCATCCTATTTTAACTCCAAATGTAAAAAAAATTTAAAGTCCATTATCTCTCACGTACACAGTGCAAGGTAACCTAACATCATGATTCAACCAATTTGTGTTGTAAAGTAAAAAAACAAATTTGGAAAAATCGTATTCCAAATTTGTCTATGCAGTTAGAGGAATGTATACAACGAATTCCAGGTTTTTAGCTGCGGCCATTTGGTTGGTACCATTTTTATCCCATTTGAACCTCTTAAATTCATTCTAGCTATAGCCGTTTAGGTGGTACTATTTGTATCCCTCTGCTCCCAGTCGGAGGAATGTACACACCGAATTTCATTATTCTAGCTGCGGCTATTTTACTTGTACAATTTGTATCCCCTTTTTCCATTTTAATCCCAAAATGTACGAATTTCGAAAAATCTCTTTGTTTTACGTGTCCACGCAATTAGGGGAATGTATACAGCGAAATTCATTATTCATGGTGCAACTGTATTGTTGGTACCATTTTTATTCCTCTATTCCCATTTTAGACCAAAATTGAATAAAATACTTCTTTATTATGTATCCACTCAATCAGAGGGATGCATATACCCAATATCGTGTTTCTACCTGATGTCGTTAGATAGGTACCATTTTTATCCCTTTTTGTCCCATTTAACCCCCTACGAATAAGAATCACTTTATGGTGGACGTTTTTGCTATAAGTGGAATGCTCGGGCGGGGCCGACTATATGATACACTCCACTTTCTATCCGAATACAATTCAACTCGGTAAAAAAGTGAAAACGGGAAGAATTTTTGTATCCTGTAAATGTATGTGTTTGACAAAAAATGTTAAATCGGAAAGGACATTTGTATGGGGGTATATTGAAACCTGGCACGAAATAGGTGAAATACAATATGTATAGTTTGTGCAAAATTGGTTAAACATTTGGGAGCTACATTTGAATTGGGGCTATATCTAAATCTGAACCGACCCAGTCCACTTTCACCATAGGTGTTGCTAGTTAGATTATTAGATGTTGTGCCAAATTTAAAGAAAATCGAGTACAATATATGTTTTGTAGAGCGGCAAAAGGCAAGTCGGGAGCAACATTTGTATAGGGGCTGTATCTACATCTGAACCGACATTACCCACTTTCAGCATAGCTGTTTCTAGTTAGATTATAAGGTGTTAAGCCAAATTTGAAATAAAAACGGGTACAATATGTGGGTTCTAGAGCGTAAAAAGTCAAATCGGGAGCGACATTTGTACGGGGCTGTATCTAAATCTGAACCGCTCTTACCCACTTTCTGCATAGGACTTTCTAGTTAGACTATAAGATGTTGTGCCAAATTTAAAGAAAATCGGGTACAATATGTGGTTTCTAGAGCGGAAAATGGCAAATCGTGAGCAACATTTGTATGGAGACTATATCTAAATCTGAACCGATCTTACCCACTTTCTGCATAGGTGTTTCTAGTTGGACTATAAGATGATGTGCCAAATTTAAAGAAAATCGGGTACATCATGTGATTTCTAGAGCGGAAAATGTCAAATGGGGAGCGACATTTGTATGGGGGCTATATCTAAATCTGAACCGATATGGCTCAAATTAAATAGCGTTCGCCCTTGACCCACAAAACTGACTTGTGCCAAATTTTGTTAAGATCAGACTATAATTGCGACCTGTAATTTGATTACAACAATAGATGGACAGACAGACGGACATTGCTAAATCGATTCAAAAAGTGATTCTAAGTTGATCGGTATAATTAACAATGGGTCTATCTCGCTTCCTTTTGGGTTTTACAAACAAATGCACAAAGACATAATTCTCTCGTGGAGTGTATAAACATGATGAAATATTCTAAATAGTAGGGGATATTAAGTGGTATTTTCAGTCCTTGCGAGGGAAAAATTTTCCATCTACAACTATAAGACGTATTAATGCAAAAAAATTACGTTTTAGTTCCTTTCGTTTAGATGGTAGCATTCCTTCAACATCGCCTGTAACTCCTGAAATACTTTACGGCTTTTAATGTTTTATACCTTGTTTTGAGGGTAATTTCAATTACTTTTAAAATATTATTGTAGTTTTTTACAGCGTGGTTAGATTTTTTGAAGTTTTTTCTATTTTAAATCTTTTATTTAGATTTTCGAAATTACAGTGAAAAATCATCCAAGAAAATATAATAATATTTAAAAAGTAATTGAAATTACCTTCAAAATAAGTATTTCAGGGGTTACAGGCGATTCAATGAACACACCTTTAAAAAAAGTAGCATTTTTTCACTGTTAAATTGGTCAGAACTCGTGAAAAAAATTTGATTTTTTTTAAATACGTTTACAATATTTTTATGAGAAGAATACATACACAAAATTTCAGAACAATAGCTATAGTTTATGGTCAACTTCTTTGCAATATTACAATTCAATACCAAAAAAGTTGGATTTGAACTCACTCTATCGTAAACACAACTCACGTAGCTACATATATATATTCATGCACTACCACACCCACTGGTTCGTTCGCACTTACACATCGTACATCGTAAAATATTAATGGCGAAATTAGAGACTACGAACACGACTGCTTATCCACAAGATTTTGATTTGTTCCGTTTATCGGTTTTCGTCCCTGTCACAAAGTGTTCTCCGCAGTTAAACCACAGAAATGGTCTTATCTCTGCCACATATGGATGCACTGCCGTCTTTTGGGGGGTAAATCAGTGGGTGGCCCGGAGACAGGGGGTGGGGTTTCAACTATACATGATACATGACATAATGTTAATGTTAAGTGAGCGTAAAGAAGCAGGATGTGGTCTCGGAACTGGATGTTGTATCGCTGATAAGTGAGTTTGTGTTTCGATAATTACAAAGACATGCACGTTAATGTATGTCACTGTATCGAACCGTGTCGACTCACTGTTCTGGTGTGGCACACACATGTGCAGTCGGATGAAAAAAAAAAAATAAATTAATAACGCTGTCAACTTTAAAGTTAGCTAAGACAATTGAAAGGGAAGATGTTATTGAAAAATTACATCATACGAGTATATTAAATTATTGAAGGTAGATCAGAAACCATATAATTTTTTGAAATTCTATTTGTTGTAGAGTCACTGCAAAGCCACCTTAAGAATGTCGTCGTGGGACAGAAATCATGATAGTGGTCTTGTGCAGCCAAGTAATAAATGACATGGTGATT
This sequence comes from Polietes domitor, assembly GCA_947397865.1. NCBI lineage: Eukaryota > Metazoa > Arthropoda > Insecta > Diptera > Muscidae > Polietes > Polietes domitor. Next base: position 54,728,642 of record OX377619.1, read on the forward strand.
TGTAAACAAATTTGCATTCTTTTTGAATTAAAATATCCCAGTTCAAATCAAAAATTGACCGCAGACCGAAATAAAACAAACGAAAAAACTAATCTCCAAAAATCTCAATGTTTTTGGTCAAATCTTATGAGTAATAATTAGTAGTAATTTCTAATAGGCGATCATTTAGAAAGGAATAAAACGATGGCAATTCAGAGTGTAAGGGGTAGCCCTAATTCAAGTTTCTGAACAGGGTAGCCTTGTCTTATAAGCGTGGACTGAAATAATAAAAATATTATATTTATTTATAAAATTATTTTTTTTGAACTGGGATATTGTCCTGGCTCAAGACCATTTTGCATCTATATTTAAGAGAATGCAAATTTATTTACAAATGGCATGGTTACATTTATTACTTGGCTGCAGACTACCACTATCATGATTTCCACCCTGTCTAAAGGTTTCATTCAGGTGGCTTCGCAGCGACTTTTCAACATCAAACCCGGCCTCTATAAGTATTGCTGGGTAGCTATACCTGCATATACACATACTTACATATGCAACTCAATGAGATGCTTGTAAGATGGCATGTGTGCTTTATTACTTGGTGCGATTTTTTAAACGCAAATTCGGCAAGTGAGTTGTGATTCTCGTTCGTTTGTGAAAATCATCTCCTTATAGAGGCCGGGTTTGATGTTGAAAAGTCGCTGCGAAGCCACTTGAAAAGACTTTTGACATGGTCGAAATCATGATCGTGGTAGTCTGCAGCCAAGTAATAAACGTCACCATGCCATTTGTAAATAAATTTGCATTCTATTAAATATAGATGCAAAATGGTCTTGAGCCAGGACAATATCCCAGTTCAAATCAAATATTGATTACAGACCAAAAAAATACAAACGAAAAAACTAAAATTATTTTTTTTTTCAATATTTGGTTTGGTTAAAAAAATATATTTTACTGTAATATCTCTCCTCTGGAGAATGCAATGGTGGAGGTATAAAAAATTCGGCCCGGCCGAACTTAACGCCGTTTTTACTTGTTTTTAGATATGGTGGATTTTTGGACGGTTAAAATCTTCATGATTCTTAGTTTATATTGCACTATGTACGTAAGAGATAGTCTATTTTCCAAATTTTTATATGTGGAATTAATATAGGGTGGAATTACTCACCCACTACCCCGATATTTATGGTATTAAGCATTTTTGAGGATTGCTGCCTTATATGTACTTTTTGAATTGTTTTGAAGTATTATTTCGATGTATATATTATATACATGTTGGTAGCCTTGCCTTAGATGCGTGGTTTAATGTAATTAAAATTTTATATTTATTTAGAAAATTAATTTTTTTTTTCAATATTTTTTTTTGGTTTGGCTATATTAAACAAGTAAAAAGGGCGTTAAGTGCGGCCGGGCCGAACTTTATATACTCTCCACCATGGATTGCATTCCACAGAGGTTGTCGGTTTTCGTAGAAGTGCAGTAATATTACAGGAAAATCTAATTTTTTTAATATAGCCTAACCAAAAGAAATACAAATATTGAAAAATTAATTTTATAAATAAATATAATATTTTAATTATTTCAAACCACGCTTATAATGTAATGCTACCAATACGTCAATTCAAAAAATAAATATTCTTATGTTAATATTTTCAAAGCCATAAATATTGTAGGTGCTACAGTTGGTTCTATTTTAATTCCAAAAGTACACATTTTGAAAATCCATTATCAGACGTACATACATAATGCAAAATAACCTAACTTCATGATTCAACCAATTTTTGCCGTAAAAGAAAAAGTACGAATTTGAAAAAAAAAAAAATATTTTGCGTGTCTATGCAGTCAGAGGAATGAATACACCGAATTCCATGATTCCAGCTGCGCTCATTTGGATGGTACCATTTTTACCCCCTTGACGTTTCTACGCAATTATAATTTCATAATTCTAGCTGTTTGGTTGGTACTATTTTTATCCCGTACCATTGTATCCCTTGAAAGTACTAATTTCGAAAAATTCGTCTATTTTCCGTGTCTACGCAGTCAGAGGAATGTATCATCCTAATTTCATGACTCTAGCTGAGGTCTTTTGATTGGTACTATTTTTATCCCCTTTTTTCATTTTAACCCCAAAAAGTACGAATTTCGAAAAATCAGTTTATTTTCCGTTTCTACACACTCAGAGGAATTTATACTCCGAATTTCATGACTCTAGCTGCGGTCATTAGATTGGTACTATTTGTATCCCCTTTTTTCATTTTAACCCCAAAAAGTACCAATTTTGAAAAATCCGTGTATTTTACTTATCTATGCAATCAGAAGAATGTATATACCGAATTTCATTATTCTAGGTACTGCCGTTTGGTTGGTACCATTTTTATCCCTCTATTCCTATTTTACCCCTTAAAAGTACGAATTTGGAAAAAATACTTTTATATTATGTATCTACTCAATTAGAGGAATATACACACAATTTCGTGTTTCTAGCTGTTGCCGTTTAATATGTACCATTTTATCTCTTTTTGCCCCATTTCACCCCCTACAAATAAGAATCACTTTATGGTGCGCGTTTTTGCTATAAGGGAATGCACATACCAAATATCAAGCAAATATAAACAGAAATATTCAAAAAATATGCTTAAATACGCTAAAATATTAGGGATTATTATGGGTATTTTTAGTCCTTGTGAGGGAAAAATTTTTCCCTTTGGGCCGATTTCGCCCCATTTCAATCCCAACCGATCTACGACTATAAGACGAATTTATGGAAAATTTGAACGTTCTAGCTCTCTTCGTTTAGATGCTAGCGTGCTTTCAACAGACGGACAGACGGACGGACGGACATGGCTAGATCGTCTTAGAATTTTATGACGATTAAGAATATATATACTTTATAGGGTCGCAGGTCGATATTTCAAGGTGTTACAAACGGAATGACAAAGTTAGTATACCCCCATCCTGGAGGTGGAGGGTATAACATTAACATTTTGTGGAATGCAATCCATGGTGGGTATCAATGGTTCGGCTCCGCCGTATTTGACGCCCTTTTTGCTTGTTTTTTAATGTTCACTTTTTTTGAGTGTAGGATTGGCAATGACTAACATGTAATGGGACAGTAAGTGGAAGGTAGCTTTTCTTACTGGTTTCGTTTTGTCAAAAGTATAAATACGCAGGATTTTCTATAATGAAAATGTTAAGATTCTATCGACATTTCAATTTACTCTTTGACGTAACTACAGCATTAGCATCGTCATCATCGTCCCTTCACAATCCCGTCTTCCATATTGTGGAAACGTTACGATGTGCCCCATTAAATTTTGTGCAAAATTTTCCAACTCATAGATTTTTGGTAAATTATTGGGATGTCATTACCATAAATGCCCAATTGCTGAAGTGTTCCAAATGGCAACGGCAATGACGATGGTTGGCGGTAGTGACGGTATGTCATTATGAATATTTGGTATTTGATTGTGATTTCTCTTTTTCAATTTCGATAGACTCGATGCCACAACACATATAACAAAATATCCAATTGTTCTTGTTGCTGCTGTTTCGGCTGCTGTTGTTATTTATACGTATTAAATTACTTGGCATGCATCATTTGCTTTTTATACATTCAAACACATACATACACACACATACACTCACTGCTATTCAAACAATCACACACCCACACTTGCATTAACATTACATACATACATATACACGATGACAAACATTAGTACTTAGTTTACCATGTTTGGCACAGTGTGAGTATTTGTTTTTTGTGGTGGGCACACACTCACAAAGAAGACCTCCCACTCGGTGAGCACTCATTTGCACAGCATGTTCGAGGATATCACAAAAAACATCCCAAACACACACACATACACATCAAGTGACACTTTTTGTCGACCCAGTTTGTTTGGGGAGAATTAAAGGAACAATTGTTTGTAATGAGGTCCTTTTTTGTTGGGGCACATTTAAAAAGACATTTAAATGAAATTTGAGATTTGATATGGAGAATATAATGGCCCTACCTACTCACGAAATTGCTTCATTTTCGATTGAATGTCGCACACAGATTTGGGTATTGGGGGAACGTTTTGTTTGTTGTATATCAGTCAGCGTCGCACAGTGGCCTAGTTTCATAACAATTACGACAAAAATTAGAAAGACTTTGAAATTTCGCACACATTTTTATCAAATTAGATCAACAAATGTTTTTGTTGCACACATCCATATCAAGTTTTTTCCACGATATCGCCAAAATCTTTTAGAATATCAATATCAATCAATCAAAATGATAGTAGTTATTGGGACGCATTAAATTTGGTAATTGAAACTACACTGTGCGATGTTATGACGTAGGTATGCCATGTACATTAGGTCTTGTCATTTGTAACACCGTGAACTGTTTACATTAAATATGGTGTATATTTCGTTAAAAGCTTCCGGTTTGATTAAACTAAGGTGCAAAGATCGAAATCGAAAAAATTTAGTAAAAATAGATTCTTCATTAAAGAGAGTTAAAGGTTCTTGTTGCGTGGGGTAAAAATCTCCCACCCATGTCCCTGTTGGCCAAATAATGTAAATTTTTCATCGATCTAACCATAGGTCTGACATCCTATTGCTTTCCTGTATTTAAATCGTAGGAGCTTTTTCTGTATCCTGGTATCCAAATGTAGAAATCCTTAATTGTAAACCAATAGGAGGCAATTTAACACAGCTGAGGAGCTAAAATCATCAATTTCGACATTAAACAAGTAAGGAAAGGTTAAAGTCGGGCGACGTCGAGGTATAAAGTGAAAGGTATTATAAAGGGTGATTTTTTAAAAGCTATAATAAAGTTTAAAAAAAAAACACAAAAAATTCAGAAAATGCATGAAGTCTTTATTTGAATGGATAGTACGGTCCATATAATTTAATGTTTGAATATTATTTCATGCAAATGTTGACCTTGACTGCGCCTCAAATGGTCCATCCACTTAGTCCAATTTAGGCATACTCTTTCCAACATTTCGGCCGGTATCTCACGATTAAATGCTTCAATGTTGTCTTCCAAAGCGTCAATTGAAGCGGGCTTGTCTGTATAGACATGAGGTCTAACATAGCCCCACAAAAAATAGTCTAAAGGCGTTAAATCGCACGATCTAGGCCGCCAATTGACCGGTCCCGAACGTGAAATAAAATGTCCATTGTTGCGCGTGCTGCGTGGCATGTGGCACCGTCTTGTTGAAACCACATGTCATGCAAGTAAAGCTCTTGCATTTTGGGCAAAAAAAAGTTGGATATCATCTCACGGTAACGCTCACCATTCAAAGTTACGTTACGATTCGCATCATCTTTGAAGAAGTACGGTCCAATGATGCCACCAGCCCATAAACCGCACCAAACTGTGACTTTTTCTGGATGCATTGGTAGCTCTTGCAATGCTTCTGGCTGATATTCACTCCAAAATCGACAATTCTGCCTATTTACGTACCCATTGAGCCAAAAATGAGCTTCGTCGCTGAACACAATTTTTCGGTAAAAAAATGGATCTTCGGCTTTCTTGAACTTTCTTAACAGAGCACGCATTTTGATAATAAAATTCAATAATTTGCAAGCGTTGTTCGTTTGTAGGAATAAAGTATAATTAAAATAATTAAGTATAAATAAAATAATGTGTATCTATATATATAAAAATTAAACTGTGTTTATAAGTTTGTTTGTTCGTTATAGCGGCCTAAACTACTGAACCGATCTTCTTGAAATTTTCACAGTATATGCTGAACCGGTGGTGAAAAAAGGCTGTATAATTTTTTGATATTATCAGTGGGCGTGGCACCTCCCACACAAATTATGGATTTATTCGTTTTTTTATATATTAGCATATGGGCATTTCCACAGAAAGGTCCACCAAGACCAAAAAATTAAAAGTTCTTGTAAACACTTTGTTTTGTCATATTTTTATAGAGAAATAATCAAATTTAACTAATGTAAAAAATTTTACATTAATGCATATCCTCTACATGAGATATTCGAATGCAAATTCGCGCAAGTGCAACATTACTCGTCTGAATATTTCTTTCGCATGTTTTTTTTTGGACTACAAAGACTAAAAAAAGAAAGGATACGAAGTCATACGACTGCTATTTACTGTAACCATTTGCTTTGCATTATCTCATATTTTGATGTCACGTTAGACATGGAAAAACAACATTAGTTGCTACTGTGTCAAAGTACATGCAGAAAGATCATACAATTTTTTGTACAGACAGATATTTTTATACAATTTAAATAAAAACAACATTACTGGAAAATAAGAAAATTTGTGACCTTGGTACTTCATTAAATTTGGTCACGTGCGACATCTTATGTGTGAAAATTAAAAATTTGAAAAAAAATCTTACTTCAATAATTTATTTTTGTAAAAAAATACTTTATAATTTATTTATTAGCAAATCGGAGGCGAAAATTAAAGAGAGCTGAAAACAGCGGTGAGAAAGTCGAAAGAAGATCAGCTAACATTTCAAAACAATAAATTGAAATACAAAATTTTGTTTTTTTTTTGCTGTTATTATTTGAGAATGAATATATTGAATACTTCTTTGGATTACAATAAATATATATTATCTATAATTTCGTAAAAATGCAACTGAAATAACATAAATACCATGATGGCAAAGAATATCACGTTCGACCGGGCTTAAAATTAAATTACAAAAAAAGTATTAATAATTTTTGGATAAAATCAAAGCCATTTTTTAGAGACATCGGTACACAATTGGTCACATTGAAATATTGCCACAGGTTTCGCTAAAATCGGCGTTTAAATTGTTGGTCGCGAAAACGACCTCTGTTTTGGTCACGTTCGAATGCCTTGTTTTTTTTTAATTATCTTGAAAACGAAAAACGAAATACATTAGCCCCAATTATACAGTTAATTAAGAGCTATAAGTTAAGCATATGGTCAAAATGAAAAACCGTTATATTTTGACTTTTTTTATCACTTTAAATGTGTACCATGGTCACGTTCGACATCATGGAAATGCCCATATTCGGAATACTGTTGCAGCTAGAGTCTTGAATTTTTTGAAAGTTCACTAATTATTAGTCTGCACAGTTGTGCCAAAAAAAGGGGCAGTATTGGAAAAGTGGGCGTGGCACCTCCCATACGATGTTAAAACCTATTATTGAATATTTTCAGTTCTATGACACCTAGAGTGCTGCAATTTTGTGGAAGTGCATCTAGCATCAATGTGCATAGTTGTGCCAAAAATGGGCGGTACTGGAAAATTGGGCGTGGCACCTCCCATATGAAGTTAAAACACATTTCCGAATATATTCCGTTCTATGACAGATACAATACTAAAATTTTGTCAGAGTGCATCCAGCATCAATGTGAGTTGTGCCAAAATGGGGCAGTATTGGAAAAGTGGGCGTGGCAACTCCCATACGAAGTTAAAACATATTATCGAATATGGTTTGTTCTATGACACCAAGTGTGTTGAAATTTTGTGTGCGTTGATCCGGTGTAAATAGTTGTGCAAAGATGGGCGGAAAGTGGGCGTGACCCTTCCCATATGAAATTAATTAGAGTATATTCGACACCGAGATTCCTATATTGTTGAGTGAGTTAATTTAGTTGTAACCTGCATAGACAATACACAAATGGACGGGATTTGATAGTTGGGGCATTTTTGATTTGAATTTTGTAAAATTACACGTTTTCTTTGGATTTTCTTAGCACAATAGCAAAGAAAGGTTACAAAAAGAGAAATATTCATACGTCAACAGGCGACTTTGAAAGACAAGAAAGAGGAAATTATATTAATTTTTTAGTTTTTGTGTTGTTTGCTTAGTGAACAATTTGATTGGTTTTCTATGTGTTTTGAATGTAATGTAATTTCTTCTTACGAATGAAGTTTTTTGTTTAGATAATGGAAAGGTGGAGAATCACAATCCGTTCTCCACGGAACATATCCATTTCTTTAGTGTCTCAGGGAAGTACCTTGATTATAATTGGTACATATATTACCGATCAGGAGAAATATCAATATAAAGCAGATTTTAATTTTACCATTTGTTTTTATTTTTGCCTGGCGAAGCGGGCGGGTGTTCAGCTAGTAATGTATAAAGCGAAGAAAATTTTTTTAAAGCATATTTTTCAAATTTTTCAAATTTTTCTGATTTAGCTATACACTCACACTTTAGTTTGTGACTGCATAATTTGCTATTAACATAAAAATAAATAAATAAAATGGTTAAAAAATGGAACAAATAAAACCGAAGGCTGTAATTCTCTACAGCGATTTTATTTAAAACATTTTCCAAGATTTAGGGTATATTGCACTATCAAATTCCATCATTAGCATTTTGCTTCTCAAGTTATCAGGCTAAAATAAGGGTGAAATAGGATATATGTTGGCTGTAAAATCAAAAATTGTGAGAAGTATCTTTGGATAAAGCCGCGTAACTTTTTTATCATATTGAGGATTCCAAAATATTTTTTGGCATGTTATTGCTGACTTCGTGGGAAATATTTGTGTCGGAATCAGTTTCAGAATCCTGGATGAAAAATGTTAGAATATACGCAATTGCGACCGCGAATTATGGATTTTTCAACAATTGTAGCGATTTTTGCGACTGACTAAATATAAGTTACAAGCGGTATTGGTTCTTAATACACAAACAAATTCAGTTGGTTCCGATTGCTATCATAAAACAGAAATGTCAAGCATGAAAATCATTTAAGACATATTTCCCGCGAAAATGAAAATTTTACAAAAATATCCAATTTGTATTTTTTGTTTACCATGCCCTGCCGCAATATCCACTTTTTTGTAAAAAAATGGAAAAAGGGATAAAAATGGTACCAATCTGACGGATGAAGCTGGAATCTTTAAATTCGGTGTATACATCCCAGAGAATGTTTTTTGTACACAAGAACGCCAGTATTTCATTAAAAACGTTATCGAGTTTACAATAAATCTTAATTATATATTTGGGCATTAATGGCTATGTGCTGATTTCAACATTCATAGTGTTTAATTTTTAAACATGCAAAAGTGGCTTTGAACCATAAAACCGTGAATAATAAGAAATTTTGAAAACTTTTTAGTTGTAGCAATTAGTAATCCTCTTAGGTTAAACCGTAGAAGAATGATTCAAAATTACTCTTAAAGGTGAGAAAATCAGTTTTTTGCTCTCCTGAAAAGTTGTGTTTTTGTTCATACTTTTGAATATAAGCCCTCGATATGTATTTTTGTAAAAAATTAGAATAACATTTTCACGGGCTATAACCAATGTACATATATATATATTAGAGTGGCTTCAAAATAAAAGTAGTGGATGTTCCCGACTAAAATGAAAGATTAGTGTGTTTTATGTGTTCTCCCAAAATATTTCGCTTTTATCATTGTCCGTTCGTGAGCTGGACGCGTTCAAAATAACCTCTATAAATCAGGGGTTTCTTGAATAAAATTCACGTTGAGAATTGTATTTAGAAAAAACCTGCTAGAAATTAAAATCTGGTCGGAGCCTTATCAAACCATATCAAAAACTTGCATTTTAATCAAGAATATAGGGTAGAATTTTAACATTTTTGTGCAATTTTTGTTGCATTTTTTATAAAAACCGCAATAAGTTCCATATTTTTAATTCGATTTGTGTTAGTTTTTGTTGGATCGTTGAAGAGGTATTGACGACCAATTCCAATTTTTAGAACTTCCTAACCCATTAAGGGCCGACAATTTTTTCTTACTGTTGGTTCTCAGTGGCTTAAATGTGACGTAAAAACTGAAATATGGGGTTATTTGCATCGTAAGCACATTCTAGTCTTACAAAAAGATAATTTTTGAAAATAAACATTTGAAAGTTTGGTCCTTCAATGCATAAATTGGTAGGAAAACTTCACATAAGATGTTACAATAAAACCGTGCGACATGATTTCCCTTCCAAGAACAAGATTATATAGAAGTGAAACTATAGGTCACTAATAGGAAAACTCATACTCAGTTTTTTATTTCGTGGTCGTTTGTCTTTTTACAGGACTTTTAATTCCGAAAGGATGTAAATGTTTCAATTATTTAGTTTTGTACTTTTGCGTATCATACCATGGCGATATGGGTATCAAATGAAATAGAAGAAAATGTGCTAAATATACTGTTAATTACATGCGTTTCATTTTATTTTCCCCTTTATAAAGTTTTTGTAGATTATTCATGTTTTACTTTTTAAAGGGATAAAATTTTAAATGGTTGAATTTCTTTCCAAAAATTAGCTTTATATAGGACTAGAAAGTGTCTTTTTACTAAAACTGTGGAAGTTGTTGCGGTTTTTGATAAAAAATGCATCAAAAATTGCACTAAAATAGTATAAATCTGTCCTTTATATTGGGTCATATTGCAAGTTTTTAATATGGTTTGATAAGGCTCGGGTCGGATTTTAATTTCTAGCGGGGTTTTTCTCAAAACCATTCTCATTGTGAATTTTATTCAAGAAAAACCTGATTTATTGAGGTTATTTTGAACGTGTCCAGCTCACGAATGGACAATGATAAACGCGAAATATTTTGGGAGAGCACACAAAACAAACCAATCTTTCATTTTAGTCGGGAGCATCAACAACATTTTTTCCTTCCTCACAAAAGAAGCCACTCTAATATAACCTTGTTGTGAAGGCAATTTCAATTAATTTTAAATATTTATTTTATTACTTTTAAATATTTTACATTTATTTATATTATTTTGGGTTTCGAAATAAAATGATTACATTAATTATTTTTTGGAACTTTTAAGTAGTGTCGTTAGATGTACATATTTTTAGTTTTGGCTTTTATTTTTTACGATTTTTTACATAATTCAGTGAAAAATCTTCGGAATGATCACCTTTTCAGCTATTTATTAATACAAAGTTTAAAAACAAATGGAAACTAGTGAAACTGTGCAACTGCTTTAAAATAACTTTTAAAATGTTAAATTCATTGGAGAATATTCAAATTTTCACTACTTCCGAATCACAAGATAAGCATCTTTTTCACTTCTTCGGGTGCTTTATTCTTCTGGGTAGTTGGTTGTCAGCTAGTATGGGCTCCTTTAATTCAGTCGCCTAATATAGCCAATCAAAATAGCAACTAATTCAGCCTGTTCATTGGTCTTATTGAGATCTCTTAAATGAAGACGAAAGCAGTGTATTGTGTATATTATGGCTATCTTTAATCTTAATTATAAAACGGGGAGGTTTGACGGGTTAATAACACTGTACAAAGTACAAAGTACAAAGTACAAAGTATTGTTGGAGTGTGCATTAGACTCGACCAGGCCACACTTGCCATCGCAAGTAAGTACTGTACTTGCCTGTCTTGCTCATTTGAGCAGACACTTTATAATTCTCCAATTTGGAAAAGTGACAGTAAAATGAAACTTTGCTACCAACATTTAAACAAGATATTAAAACTTATGGTGATACCACCGATGATGATGATGATGACGTCTTCCACCCGCCAGTAGGGGTAGGGGAGCTAATAGGATTTAATGAATACTTGAGTATCTTTCAAATGGAATTAAATACTCTAGGAGAGCATTTGGTAGATGCTGCAGAGTGGAAATTCAATTGTTTAATTAAATTTTGGTGATTTTTTCCCTTAATAGTATTCCATTTGAAAGACGCTGGTGACATAAACCACTCCTCTACTCATGTCTGCGATGAACAAAATTGTCTGGATTTTATGGGCGTTGTTGTGCTGAATTTTTATCTGGAAAAACAAATTTCTCTTGCACATAACGTTTTCTTTAAATCGTTTGCATTTGAACAAGGTTTTGGGGCGGTTTTCATTTTTTAAATCTCAATGCAAGTTTAATTGCTTTTTTATACCCTCTACAATAGGATGGAGGAGGGATATAACTACGCAATAGTTCTTTTTCATCTGAGACGAGTGGAAACGTCGAAAAATGAAAATAAATGAAAAATAGAACTAATTGAAAATAAGTCAAACGAATTCAATCCATAAACAATAGAAAATACTGCTCGTGAAACACTTTAATTATTTCATAGACTTTTGCAAAATTACACTTGAGGGACTTTATGTAGTTTGATATCAAAGCATGTGGAAACTTTGCATTTCCATTCAAATCATGAACTAACTTAACGCTGACGCTCTTTGTGGCAACAATAAAATCTTTGTTGACAATTGTCACAAAATATTTTTTCGGCACTTTAAGATCCACTAAAAGTCACTCAGATATCACCACGAATTATCCCATTTCCACTGAAAGTAATTAACCACATCTAATCGTGCTGCAGTCTACCCTTTTTTGCAAAGCAATTTATTTACAACAATTTGCGCAAAATGACGACGTCTGAAATCGTTAAAGTCACAGATGGAAAACATCCAGGCAAATGGTCTTAAATTAGGTGAAATTTTTATGAGCTACTTCTTTGTTGGGCGTTGAGCTGATGCCTTTTTTATATGCTGCTCGACTTATAATAAAAATCTTAATTAACATAATTTTAGCAAATTTTATGGAGCGTCACCATTTTCGCTCTTAGCGCAACTTTGAGTAGTACTGTTGAGCATTAATGTGTTCCAGATGACACACACAGCCGTATACATACAAAATTAATTTTGTGCCGGTGGCGTGTTGGCCCTGTGGATACTGGCCTCGTCGTTCGTCGCCATCTCGTCTCAAAAACCACCTGTTCAGTTAAGGCGTTCTTAAGTTGCCATTTTTATGGGGCAAAGCAAGAAAAAACAAAAACACAAAAACATGAACATCTGCACAAAGTGACTTGTTAAAATTCACATGAACATTTAAATGCATAAAGATTTGAACCGTACGGTATGCATAAAGACGCATACCGAATTTTGGCGTGGTAGAAATTTTTGTTGTGGATGCTTTATAACAAATATAAAATCCTGCTATCCTAAAGTTATTTAAATATATTTTGACGTATTTTACAAAATAATATTTCCTGTATGTCCCACATGTATAAGGTTGAACATTTTTGAGATTAAACGCTCATTCGTTTTTATGGTTTTAATTTTTTTCCATATTTCGATTACAATTATGAAACTTGAAGTTAACTTGTTGTCTTTTATTTAAATTAAAATTTGTACTTTTATAACGAAAATTACTACTTTTTTCCTACACGTGAAAATATTTGTAGCGTCCGTAGTCGTGCTGTATCTAATTAAAAATATTCATATTTCATAAATCTACGAACAAAATATATCCTCTGACCTTCATGTACATGTATATATGGAAAACAAAGTTCTCAAAAAATCGCCGAATTTTGTATATTTCTATAAGAGCTTCAAAAGTACTTCTGCTTTTGTAGCGTTCGTTTGTTATATACCTTTAAATTAATTTTTACTAAATCCTGGCAATATATTTTTAAAATCTACTATTCTTTAAGCATTTTTAAACACTAAAAATTCTGATCGAACTTTTCTTTTACTTTCTTGTTTTTGACGTAGCTGAAAGCGTACGAATGTTGCGTCTGGGCCACTGTGTGATTACCATATATATGTCTTTAGTGAGACTTTTAATATCTAGAATAATTATTTAGTCTTTAATGAGACTTAAAAAGTTTCTTAAATTAACTACTCTCTTTCCTCTCACATTGTCAAAGTCTCCAGTGGTTTCACCGACCGTAAGAGCCCAAACACAATGGTACACGGTGGCGACGGCGAAACAAAAAATCGCGGCTAGAATTGACATATTTTCTATTCTCATCAATTTCTGTATTTTAATTTAAGAAATTTAATCATTCGAATTGTGCCGAGGAATAAAAAATAATAAAGAAATTACTAAAGTGTTGCACATACTATTTGAGTAATGACAATTTATATAAAATATAACATTATTTTCAATAAAATTGTCCTCCATCATAATTTAATATCAGAAAAATAATAAAGGCTTAATTGGGCTTTAAATTAATCATGTTTGTTGAATAAAAAACAAAACTATTTTATTTTTTATGTTATTCTCCAAGAAAATGAAATAAAATATTTATGTCTACAAACTTTCTTTGTTGTCTAGTCTATGGGCCCCCTGTATTGTATGTAGAGACTGATGCCTACACGATTTTAAACCGAATTGCTTAAAAATAGTCAATTGGAAACATATATGGTGAAAGAGGGCCACATCGGTGCAGATTTATATATAGTTCCCATATAAATGCCAATCTCAATATGATTCTTAACGATTTGGATTTTTTCTCAATTCTTTGTAGACTGTTCCTAAACCGTAATTGATAATATAACAAAGTGCAACACAAAAAAAGTATAATCAGATACGTGAGCCATGCACTTTTTATGGGCCCAAAGATTTCTGCCCTCGGTGTCATTTTTGCAAAAAGGCATTATTTTCTCAGACTCATATCTTGCAAACCGTTTGGAATTTCGATTAAATCTCCGAGGTATAGTTGTAGATCTTGTCATATGAACATATAAAATTAAAAAAAAAAACTTCATATTGAAGGTTAAACTCACAAAAAAACTTAGATTTTTAATTGTTTATCTTATGTTGTTATCTTATGTTGTTATGTTGTTGAATAAAAAAGACGCAGTATTCATTTTTAATTTTTATTTATTGTTGTCCAATATTTCGACTAACATCGTTAGCCATCGTCTTCTAACAAAAACACAATTTTTTTGCATTAAAAAAAATAACAGAAAACATTTGTATTTACATTTAGATTTAAAATAGAGAAAACTGTGGCTGTCCTGTGTGAAAGTTCAATACCAACTAGCTTTTGTTTCTTCCGTGTTTATTGATAATGTATCGATACATATGAGAGCATTTATCTGTGTTAGTTTTGTAGTTCAATCTCTTCTCAGCGGGAACGTCAGTAATGTAAAGCATCTCCAGTGTATATCGTCTAAATTGATTTTTCTCTTCCACTAACACATTTACATTGTCAAAGTTTGGTTTATGTCCAGTCAGTGTATAGAGGGCTGCAAGCGCTGTCTTATAGAAGTTTGTCGATTGATTTATGGTCAGATTTGTGTGATAAAAGTCTAGTTTTTAATTTTGTCTTTGCAGTACCAACATATACCTTTTAGCATATGTCAGACCATTGCAAGTTATTTCGGACACCAAACTAGATCTGTCTTCTTTTTCCCTTTTCAGGTCTATAGTTAGCGAACCGTTCAAAGTTCAAGGAAACAATAAACTACAAAAATGTACCTAAGATCTCAATAAACAAGAACATATGAACTTCCTAGGAATGATTCTTAACACCGTTTAGGTAGGAAAAAGTTATTATGCAGGTCTGTTTCTGTTTATGGCCAGTACGACTATAGTGCGTATGAGTGATATTATCCTTAATCAACAGCACGTATACGCTACCTACACACATTCATACAGCCTTTATGATTTGTTCGACGACACTTGCGACTTTGACCTTGAAGATGAAGTTTTTTGATTTTATAAACAAATGACAAGAGCTACAACTTTGCCTCAGAGAGTAAATAAAAATTCCAAACGGTTTACAAGATATGAGCCTGAGAAAATGATCACTTTTTTGCAAAACTGACACCGACTTTGGGCAAAACTGGGAGACACGGGTCTTTTTTTTGGTCTTTCATCACATAGTGGTGTCCGTATATGGTTATATTTCCATGACTTAAAAAATTACACACAGTGTAATAATTTAAATTTTAGAAATTTTGTGTTGATTTTATGAATCACAGGAAAAAATAAATTTTTATGTCTGAACCAATTTTTTTATTATAACATGGTGCAGTTATATGAAATGCATTGACGATTTTCGAAATTACTGAGAATACCATACTAGAAAAGTGACACGTGAAAAAAAACAATGGCCATTCAATAGATTCTTGTTTTCCTCGGATCGTATAAAATTTATACCAGATCTCGAAATGGGTTATTCAGTCTTTGATATAATACATCTCTCATAAAAGACAATTAGGAAAATTAAGTCTAATCGTGACTCTGGCTGACATATACTTGCGTCTTATATTGATAGAAATTTTATGAAGCAGAATTTGTAATGCTTCCGTATCAGTTGGCTCTATAGCTCCACACATGCAGGTCATTGGCTGCCAACCAACGTCAAACGCTGTATGTACGTCAAACGCTCTGTATATGCAGGGAAACGATTTTTGGTGAAAGTCCTCATATATAGAGGGCGATGACTGCTTTTTACAATCGCTCTATCATATTTTCTTTGAAGTGAAGCTTCCTATCAGGAACTAATGCCTAGATACATCACACAGCCTAAAAACAACAACTGCTCTGAGTTATTTATTGTTGGAGGATTTATGTGAGATATTTTAAACATATCCTGGAAGACAGCAATTAATGGTAGATTCCAGACGAGAGATGACAGTACACCTCCGTGCGGTGTGGTGCTGTTTACAAATCTGAATCCAATCGATATAACTTCTTTCACTCGGATGATGAAAGATGAAAAAAAAACTACTAAACTAAAAAATAAAAAAAAAAAACAAGTATTATAATTTTCTTAGCATGGTACTATACATTAGGCTGGGTCGCCGTCCATACAAAAGGAAAAACAATTTCCAGTCACCCCCCCAGAAATGAAAATTGGATTGTTTAATGATGATCTGCAAAATATTTCGTTCCCACATCAAGCCATCTGTGAGCAAAAAGCTCCTGAAAATAACCCGAAAAATCATATTTTATTGTGGTACATTTTTTTCCATTTTATTAATTTAATTTGAAGCAAATCGGTTCAGATTTAGAAATAGCCTCCATACAAATGTCGCTAACGATTTGTCTTTTTCTAATCTATAGACCACATATTTTAACCGATTTTCTTTAAAATGGGCACAAAACACTTTATATTTTGGCTAGAATAACCTATGGTGAAAGATTCACATTTATATATAGCTTCCATACAAATTTCGCCCTCGATTTGTTTCTTTCGCTCCAGAATTCAATTGTAATGGAGTAGAAGATGATGGGTATCATAGAGTCAACACCGCCCGACTTTAGCCTTTCCTTACTTGTTTTGATAGTTCGCTTCTGTTTTATTAATAATGTCATATTTTCATGCAAATTAATTAGGAACACAAACCTTATTAATTATCATCAATTAAAAGCGGCACAAATGTCGTCGGTCACTGTACTTGATGTATGCTTTAATTCAATTTATTTTATTTAATTACAATACACAATGCTCACGAACTTCTCACAAACATTCATAACTTTTAATTCATTGCTTTTTGTGTGAAACTATTCATAACATACACAAACTAATTAATGTTTTTTTTATAGTATAATTTCCATGATTGCCCAAGGCCTTTGCGCGTGTTGGGTGTTAATCACGCAAAGGATGCAACAGGAAGCTATAATCTCCTGATTGGGTACGCCACAAGTTCAGGAGGTGATGTAAGGACTTTCACGAGAAAGCCGATCTCCTCCACCTAGTCTATATCCATCTTGTTACAAACACTCCATCATCCCAAGTTTAAGCAGCCTTTAACACATTTCCACTTTTCGATCCAATTTTAAAGCACTTTGTTGAATAAAAAATGCTTCTTGTTGCCCGGATCAACAATTGATGCCGTACATGTATATATATATATAGAGAGAGAGAGAATGGAGACGTCATAAAACATCATCCAATTGTCTGTGTGGAACATTAAAGCGCCAGCAAGAAATTAATTTTCTTTCTTTATTGTCGCAAAAATTCATTGTTGTCTCTCCAGTTATTTATTTATTTATCGACATCATCATTGTATTGTGTTGTCCTCGTTTAGTGATTATCCGCATTTATCGAAGGGAAATTAAACGAGAAGTTTATGGTATTTTTGTGTGTGTG
Organism: Polietes domitor; assembly: GCA_947397865.1. Lineage (NCBI taxonomy): Eukaryota > Metazoa > Arthropoda > Insecta > Diptera > Muscidae > Polietes > Polietes domitor. The sequence goes on from OX377619.1 coordinate 54,746,402, forward strand.
GATAAATGTCGTCATAGTGTTTACATGTTGTGGTATTTTATTATGCCAGAGCACATACATACATATATGTAAGTAAGCTGTTTGCACAGCAAATCGGATGAAACCGAATATAACTACTGCAGATAATAAAAATATCATTCTATTATTGTTGGCAGAAGTAATACGACTCCGGCTATAGCAGGTCTCTTTCGAATAAAAGCCAGAAGAGAAGACTGACGGGTGCTCTGCAAGGACGTATTTAATGGATTGAAATGTAGAGTTCGTCATCATGGATGATACGAATGTATATATATATATATATATATATATATATATATATATTATAGATATAGTAGATATCAATCAAACAAAAGCATACAACTGCCAACCAATTTCAGAATATATGAAATCATCATCGTCAAACTTTTCCGAATTTGAACACTCTCTACATCAGGTTGAATGAATTCAAATCGAGAAATTATTTGTAAGGCAACTACGGGGGTTTGATATAGGCACGACCTAATGTTAAAATTTTATTAAAACTAAAACTTGGGAGATATCACCGAATTCTTTGTTTGTCCCCAATCGTGTGGATTTTATGATGGCAAAATATGAAATGGGGACAGGGGCTTTCATAAAATATTTTAAGGATTTTGTAGGGATATTCGAACAACTTTGAAAAATATTTAGTGTTTGATTTTAACTGCGAATGCAAATTTATCTATAAATGTCCAAAATGTATTATTTGGCTGCTCACTACCTTCATCATAATTTTAGTCGGTGACGACCACCTTCCGCAGATCAGAAAATAAATTATAATAATGACATGAAAAAGGAAAATGCCATCGAAAAAAGGATCATTGAAATGATTTTGTTATAAAATATTAAATGTTATCAATAACAAAATTAAATTAATGACGCTCCAAACTCCGATAAAAGATATCAAGATAAAAAATTAAAAAATAGTGTGTGCATCAATTGCAACAGTAGGCCACTGTTTCATTGTCTACTGCAATTTTAAATAAGGAGCTTGTTCACGACATAATATTCGCAGATTTTTGATGAATCAACAAATCATTCATAAATTGTTTTGGTTTTGGTTGAATTGGGGATAATTGGAGGTTTTTCATAACATCAACAATTTTAGGGACAAGAAAAAAATTTATCTGGCAAGCCTGATTGCGACATCACAATATTACAAACGGTTCATTAATTCGTATTCATTGAATTGATGTAATAATTTCATTGATTTAGTGAATACCTACTTCAATGAATTTTTTTGGATACATCAAAATAATGAAATTTCTTATATCATATGTACCCAACAAAAATAAATTGAAAGAACTTCCTTAGAAAGCACATTATAGTCACATAAAAAAAACAACTTTGAAAAAAACACAAAATTGATACTAACGTCCAATATTACGACCAATGGGCAATTCAAAGACAAGAAGTACAATTTATGTTTAAAGTGCTTTCAAAGGTATATTAATTCAGAAAAAAATTTGGACAAAATTAGTATTTAATTATACACTCCACGAGAGTATTATGTCTTTGCGCATTTGTTTGTAACACCCAAAAGGAAGCGAGATACACCCATTGTTAATTATACCGATCAACTTAGAATCACTTTTTGAATCGATTTAGCAATGTCCGTCTGTACCTCCGTCTGTCCATCTATTCTTGTAATCACGATACAGGTCGCAATTGTAGCCAGAACCAAATGAAACTTTGCACAACGAAGTTTTTCGGTACAGCGACGAACGCTATTTAATTTGAAGAAAATCGGATCAGATTTAGATATAGCCACTATACGAATTCCACTCCCCGATTTGAATCTTTTCACTGTAGATACCACATATTTTAACAGATTTTCTTCAAAATTGACAAAACATTTTATATTTCCACTAGAAACACCCATGATCAAAATGGTTCAGATCGGTTCAGATTTATATATAGCCCAATACAAATTTCGCTCCCGGCTTGACTTTTTTGCACCTGAATCCACGGATGTTCACCGAATTTCTTCAAATTGAGCATAACACGTTACACTTGATAGTTATATTCTATTGTGAATGTGGGTCACTTCATGCCATGTTTGGATATAGCCCCGATACAAATATTTTCTCGATTTAACAAATTGGGTCAGGTCATATTAGCCTATGATTAGGAAACATACAAAAATCCTTCCCGTTTTCACTTTTTTACCGCATTGATTTGTATTCGGATAGAAAGTGGAGTGTATCATATAGTCGGCCCCGTCCGACTTTAGCCTTTCCTTACTTGTTTTATTTAATTTTATTGATTAAAATATTCTTTCAGGGTGTAATTTCGTGCAGGCAAAAGATACCCTACAAAAATTGTAGGGTATTACACCCTGCAGGCAAAAGTTATCCTGCAAACACGTGGAAACCTTCAGCCTTTCTAAATTTGTAATTTATATAATTAAAAGCTTTGGAGAAAAACTGTTTTTTTTTTTTTTAATATATATTATAAACAAATTATATTTGGGACAAACACAGAAACAGTTCTAAAAGGCAGAAAGAATAATTTATATTTTTAGAGGGGAATGGCACCTAGCTGTTGGTACCATTTTTATCCCTCTATTCCCATTCTATCCCTTGAATTACGAATTTTAAAAAATATTTCTATTTTTCGTGTCTACGCAGTCATAAGAATATATACAGACACCGAATTGCATAACTCTAGCTGCGGCCATTTGGTTGGTACAATTTTTATACCCTTTTTCCATTTTACCCACTAAAAGTACGAATTTCGAAAAATCCCTTTATTGTACGTGTCTACGAAATCAGAGGACTGTCTCTCTATTCCTATGTTACCCCCTAAAAATTACGAATTTGCATAAAACACTTTTATATACACAAGGATTTTCGTGTTTCTAACTGCAGTCGTTTGATATATACTATTGTTATCCCTTTTTGCCACATTTCGCCGCCTACAAAAAAGAGTCGCTTCATTGTGCATTAGGATAATGCGCATATCCAATTTCAAGTAAATAAAGGGTGGTTAAATTTTAGAGGCCGATCTTGATTTTGAATAAAACACAAATTATTTAGGAAATTATTGCAATTTCTTTTTATTATGATAATATTGGTATGGTTCAATTATGTATGGAACAAAATATTGGCCAAATGGCCGCCGCGACTTCGGCGGCACACTTCCATCCGATGTTCCAAAATTTCGATGACGCTGAGGCATAATTGAGGTTCTATGCCGTTAATGTGCCGTATATCATCATCATTTAGCTTTTGAATTGTTGCTGGCTTATCGACGTACACCTTTTCTTTCAAATAACCCCAATGAAAGAAGTCCAACGGTGTCAAATCTCATGATCTTGGCGGCCAATTGACACCGCCACCACGTGAGATAACACGACCATTTAATTTGTCGCGCAAAAGAGCCATTGTTTCGTTAGTTGTGTGTGGCAAGTGGCACCGTCCTGTTGAAACCACATATCGTCCATATCCATATATTTCCATTCGGGCCATAGAAAGTTCGTTATCATCTCACGATAGCGAAGACCATTCAGAGTAACTGCCTGACCGGCCTCATTTTGGAAAAAATACGGCCCGATGATGCCGCCAGCCCATAAACCGTATCAAACAGTCACTCTTTGTTTTGGGTTTTCGACAATCATTCGGTTTTTCGACAATCATTCGCCTAAATGCGGCAATTCTGCTTATTGACGAATCCACTGAGGTGAAAAAATGTCTCATCACTGAAGATGATTTTCTTCGAAGTTCGCGATATGCTTTTTGATTTGAACGCCAATTTTCATAATGAGACTGAATAACTTTAACGCATTGCTCGATTGTGTATCTTTCCATGCATCAGCGTCAACATTTGGATGGAGGTGTGCCATACATAATTCAACCATACCAATATTACCATAATAAAAATAAATTACAATAATTTCTTAAAAAATTTGTGTTTTATTCAAAATCAACATCGGCCCTTCAAATTTAACCACCCTTTATATAGGGTCCGCCAAATAACTTTTTTGAAAATGCTATAAAAAAACTACTGACTAATTTCTCAAATTTCTTTTTTTATTTGAAAGTACAATCCTTCCGGTTAATAATGGAAAATAATTTCATTCAAATGGCTCTGAGGGCACCCCACAAATAATAGTCCAACGGTTGAATAGTTGAAAAAACGTTAGATGGCGGACCCTATATATCTTTTATAGGGTGTCAGGTCGATAATTCAAACTGAATAACAAAGTTGGTATACTGCCATCCTGTGGTGTAGGGTATAAAAGCAGATACCATTCCATCAGTGAAAAATATTTCGTTGTATCAGTGACACTACAACCCATTTAAAAATATAGTTAATGAAATATTTCATTACGATAAAGTAACATTTCATAACATCCTAGAAACTTTGCTATGTATCAATGTAAATACATTAATGTAACTGTTTCATTGATACAATGAAGCATTTTTATACCCTACACCACAGGGTATAATGTCTTTGTGCGTTTGTTTGTAACACCCAAAAGGAAACGAGATAGACGCATCGTTTATTATACCGATCGAGTTAGAATCACTTTTTGAGTCGATTTAGCGATGTCCGTCCGTCTGTCTATTCTTGTAATCAAAGTCCATGTCTCAAATGTGGTTAGAACTAAATGAAACTTTGCACAACGAAGTTTTTCATGATAAGGATGAACGCTATTCAATTTGAAGAAAATCGGTTCAGATTTAGATATAGGTCACATACAAATTTTGCTCCCGATTTTACTTTTTCCGCTCTAGAAACCACATATTTCAAGAGATTTTCTGCAAATTTAACAAAACGTCATATATTTTAACTAGAAATAGCTGTGCTAAAAATAGGACAGATCGGTTCAGAAATATATATAGCTCCCACACAAATGTCTATGACGAAAGTGGGTCATATCGGTTCAGATTTATATATATCTCCCATACGAATTTCGCTCCGAATTTGACTTTTCCCGCTCTATAAACCACATATTTTAACAGATTTTCTTCAAATTTAGCAAAGCAACTAATATTTTAACTACAAACAACTCTGGTAAAAACGGGCCAGATCGGTTCAGATATATATATATATATATATCTCCCACACAAATATCTCCCCCGATTTGATTATTTCCGCTCTATAAACCACTTAATTTAACAGATTTTCTACAAATTTGGCAAACCAGATTATATTTCAACTATAAATATCTTTGACGAAAGTGGGTCATATCGGTTCAGATTTATATATATAGCTCCCATATAAATGACTCCCCCGATCTAATTCTTTCCGCTCTAGAAACCACATATTTAATAGATTTCCATCAAATTTGGGAAAGCGTCTTATATTACAGAAAACCTATGCTAAAAATGTATCAGCTCGGTTCAGATTTATATATAGCTCTCATTCAAAGTTTGTGTTCAATTTTTTTTACAAATACAGATAGAAATATGAAATTTGTAGTATATATATACCCGGTTCAAATGTAACGACTTTTTTATACCTCTACTTTTTAATTTTTAAGGTATATTGAATAGGTGTAGGGTATCACATAATCGGCCACGCCCGATTTTAGCCTTCCTTAGTTTTTTCTTTCAGAGTACGTTCTTCCACTTTCGACCATTTTACCATTTCCTTCTTTACCAACAACAACACACTATAAACGTAAAGATTTTATGACGAGTAAAAAGTTGTGAGCAAAGTCGATATAACTCCTACTCCAATTTATTGCTCAGCTTGTTTAGCACCGTTCGTTCATCGAGTACAAGTGAAAGGCAAAGAAAAACTTTTATGGACTACACCTGTTATATTTAGAAAGCATTTCACAATTTCCATGCAAATTGAGTTGAAAATAACATGTTTTTTTATTAATACATTCACCATCAACACGTCATAAATGCTAATAAGGAGCACCCCTCCGCATGATTTATGCCTTAAATCAATTTATTTTTGTGCCATACTCAACTCCTCAGCACTCAGCACACTTGAGTCTTATGCAATTTTTCGGTTTCTCTTTCAATTTCACATCATAAACTAATTAAGGTTGTGTTTTTTTCTGCTTTTGCCTTGATTGCGTCAAACCTTGACGCATTTTGCGTGTTTAACGCCAACTCAAAGGAAAGAACAGGAAATTGTATTTGCTGCTGGCTTATAGGCATACAAGTGGTGGTGGTGGTGATGTAGCTGGTGAAGTGGGATTCCTTACGAATTTCGTAAATAAAACAAACAAACAAAAAATCGTTATTAGAATCATAGCATAAACTACGACGACAGGGAAGTAAATGTAATTAGGAACAGATTCGTTTAGCAGAGACCAACAAAAATAATCAACCAACAAATTGCTTCTTCGCAAGTAAGTTTAATTATGGCTACGAGGAGGAAGGACACTGTGGGGGTTTCACCAGCAATGGGGACAGGACAATAAAAAGCAAGAATTACAATTGAATGAATATTAATTTAGCTAACATCGAAATGAGCTGTGAAGGATAATGTTATAAATAATAAATAACATAATTAAAATACATGTATGTTTGCGTGGCACCGTTTTGAATAATCCATGGCTTAGAGTTAACCAAAAGGAATACTAGTTAACCATAAGAAATACTCGGCACAAGAAACAAGTAAAGACAAGAAATGTGTCTTATGGTTGCAGATCGCTTGGGATTGAAAGTGGGCGAAATCGGAGGGAAAATTTCTTCCCTAACAAGGTCTGAAACCACTCCTCAATATTTAGAATATTTAATCATTTTTTTTTAAATTTCAGCTTTGTATGCACTTGAAATTTATTGCGTACTTTCCTTAAAGGACTTAAAGTACTCCTCAAGATTTAGAATATTTAAGCAATCTTTTTTTAATTTCTCCTTTGTATGCACTTGAAATTTATTGTGTACATTCCTCTTGTAGTCTAAAAGCACCAAAATGCAAATAAAAGTTAAGGCGGGCGAAATGGGATAAAAATGGTACCAATGGTACCAATACGATAACAGCTAGAAACATGAAATTTGGAATGTACATCTCTTTAATTGTGTAGATACGCAAAATAGAGGGATTTTCCAAAATTCGTAATTTTAGGAGATAAAATTGGAAAAGAGGGATAAAAATAGTACCTACACTTAAGGTGAAATCATGAAATTCGGTATGAACATTCATTTGACTGTGAAGATGCGAAATAAAAAGGATTTTTTCGAAATTTGTACTTTCAGCCGGAAAGTGGGGATACAAGTGGTACCAACCAAAGGGCTGCAGCTATAATAATAAACTTCGGTGCGTACACTTATCTGACTGTTGTGACGTGAATTATAAAGAGATCTTCCGGAATTCGTAGCATCAGGATATAAATGGAATTAAATTTGGCTGCAATCAAACGGCTGTAGCTAGAATCATGATATTCAGTATTTGCACTTGTCTGTCTACGTAGACGCGGAAAAAGTTCGATTCTTTCTTAATTCGTACTTTTAGGGTCAAAATGGAATGAAACCGAATGAAACTGGTACCAATAAAATGGCTGTAGCTAAAATCATGAAATTAGGTGTGTACATTCCACTCTGAAACATATTGGATCTTCAATATTACAACTTTTCCTAACAAAATGTTACAACATGTGGGCTGTAACTGGAATCAAGAAATTGAAAATGGGGGAAAATCGGGTTTGTGGGAAATTGTCAAATTAATCAATCAGCAGCAAGTACTTCCTTACCGAATCAGTAGGATCGTTTCAACTGACAAATATTTAGTGAAAATTAAGTAATCACTCGAAGATTTTATAAAAAAACAACATTGCGAACACTTCTTTAAAGCGTGGTAACTGGAACGAACAATTCTGCAAAATTTATTGAACAAAGTTTTCCACAACTCAGAGCAAAACGTGATTGAAGGAATTATTTTAAACTCTACTAGATGAGCTATTTTAAGAACAACCATAACCCAGGTGACAGGCCGGCAACATACACCTTGGTCTCGGTGGCTGGCAAATTGCAACGATCCTGTGAATTTTATTTAATATTCTGCAAAACAACAGAAATCTAATTTCAATTCGACTTACAACAACATGACGTAGTTGGTTTACTACAGTGCAACAACAATTACTTTTGATTGCACCAACATGCAGTTAGAACACTAATCAAACTAGTACAGCGATTGAATCACAAGAGACGACAGCTCAGTAGTCTAGTGAAGTGAATGTAAAACGTGCAAGCATTTAATTAAAATATCATTATAGGGCCATATTTGCATAACTGAGATCATCAAATCGGCTAAAAAATTCAAAAAGTGTGTAAAATAACAACGAGATATGCTAAATGGCCAGCTCAATGAATGATCTCAACAAGTGATTTGAAGCAGTACATACGTACATGTAACTTCAGTATGATAAGTATGGTAAGATGAGGAAACCCTAAAGTTCCTCAATTATATTTTTATACACTCCACGAGAGTATTATCTCTTTGTGCATTTGTTTGTAACACCCAAAAGGAAACGAGATACACCCATTGTTAAGTATACCGATCGACTTAGAATCACTTTTGTAATCAAAGTCCAGGTCGCAATTGTTGTTAGAATAAAATGAAACTTTGCACAACGATATTTTATGGGATAAGGACGAACGCTATTTAATTTGAAGAAAATCGGTACAGATTGAGATATAGCTCCCATACAAATTTTGCTCCCGATTTTACTCTTTTCACGCTAGATACCACATATTTTAACAGAATTTCTTCAAATTTGGTAAAATATCTTATATTTCCACTAGAAACACCCATGGTGAAAATTTGTCAAATCGGTTCAGATTTATATATAGCTCCCATACAAATTTCGCTCCCAATTTGACTTTTGCCGCTCTAGAAACCACATATTTTATCAGATTGTTTTCAAATTTAGCAAAACAGCTTATATTTAAACTATGAACACCAGTGGTGAAAATAGGTCAGATCGGTTCAGATTTATATATATTTAGCTTCCATTCAAATTTCGATCCCGATTTGCCTTTTCTGCTCGAGAAACCACATATTTTAACAGATGTTCTTCAAATTTGGCAAAATATCTTATATTTCCACTAGAAACACCCATGGTGAAAATTGGTCAGATCGGTTCAGATTTTTATATAGCTTCAATAGAAATTTCGCTCCCGGCTTGATTTTTCAGGCCCAGACACCACGTGTTTTCAGAGAATTTCTTTAAATTGAGCATAACACGTTATACTTGAATTGGTAGAACCTATTGTGTAATACAATACAAATATTCTTCTCGATTTAACAAATTGGGTCAGGTCATATTAGCCTATGATTGGGAAACATACAAAGATCCTTCCCGTTTTCACTTTTTTACCAAATTGAATTATAATAGGATAGTCGGCCCCGCCCGACTTTAGCCGTTTCTTACTTGTTTTGTATAACCAATATCAACCAGTAAGGAAAGGCTAAAGTCGGGCGGGGCCGACTCCATGATACACTCCACTTTCAATCCGAATACAATTCAATTCGGTGAAAAAGTGAAAACGGGAAGGTTTTTTGTATCCTGTAAATGTATGTGTTTGACAAAAAATGTTAAATCGGAAAGGTCATTTGTATGAGGATATATTGATACCTGGAACGAAATAGGTGAAATATAAAATGTATAGTTTGGCCAAAATCGGTTAAACTTATGGGAGCAACATTTGAATTTGGGCTATATTTAAATCTGAACCGATCTTACCCACTTTCACCATAGTTTTGTTTAGTTAGATTATAAGATGTTGTGCGAAATTTAAAGAAAATCGAGCACAATATGTGGCTTTTAAAGCGGCAAAAGTCAAATCGGGAGCGACATTTGTATTGGGGCTATATCTAAATCTGAACCGATCTTACCCAATTTCTGCATAGTGTTTATAGTTGGATTATAAGATGTTGTCCCAAATTTAAAGAAAATCGGGTACAATATATGTTTTTTAGAGCGCAAAATTCAAATCGGGAGCGACATTTGTATGGGGCCTATATCTAAATCTGAACCGATCTAGCCCGCTTTAGCCACAGGTGTTTCTAGTTAGATTATATGATATTGTGCCAAACTTAAAGAAAATCGATTAGAATATGTAGCATTTAAAGCGGAAAAAGTCAAATCGGAAGCGACATTTATATGCGGGCTATATCTAAATCTGAACCGATCTTACCCAATTTCTGCATAGGTATTTCTAGTAAGATTATAAGATGTTGTGCCAAATTTAAAGAAAATCGAGTACAATATGTGGTTTCTACAGAGGAAAATGTCAAATCGGGAACGACATTTGTATGGGGGCTATATCTAAATCTGAACCGATTTGACCTATTTTCACCATAGATGTTCTTAGTTTAAATATAAGATGTTTTGCCAAATCTGAAGACAATGTGATACAATATGTGGTTTCTAGAGCGGAAAAAGTCAAATCGGGAGCGAAATTTGTATGAGAGCTATATAAATTTGAACCGATATGACCGATATTCACCATGGGTGTTTCTAGTGGAAATATAAGATGTTTTACCAAATCTGAAAACAATCTGATACATTATGTGGTCTCTAGAGCGGAAAAAGTCAAATCGGGAGAGAAATTTGTATGGGAGCTATATATAATTCTGAACCGATCTAACACATTTTTACCACAGGTGTTTCTAGTTAAAATAGAAAATGTTTTGCCAATTTTAAAGAAAATCTGTTGTAATATGTGGTATCTAGAGTGAAAAGAGTCAAATCGGGAGTGAAATTCGTATGGGTGCTATATCTAAATCTGAACCGATTTTCTTCAAATTAAATAGCGTTCGTCCTTATCCGGATAAACATCGTTGTTTAAATTTTCATTGGGTTCTGTCTACAATTGCGACCTGTATCGTGATTACAAGAATAGATGGACGGACGGACGGACGGACAGACAGACAGACGGACATTGCTAAATCGACTCAGAAAGTGATTCTAAGACGATCGGTATAATTAACAATGGGTCTATCTCGTTTCCTTTTGGGTGTTACAGACAAATTTATTTAGCTTTCAGCAAACAAAAGTCCGTCAATGTAGTCAGTGTTCTTTAGCAAAGCGTGAGTGAAATTTTAGTTTTTTGTACACTTCAATGATCATGACTTTCTTTTTATCTTCTTACTCAATTTAGATGTGAATTTTGGTTGGTGAGCTTTATTTACATATCTCACTCTCTTATATTTGTATTTGTTTCACATAACAAATCCATTTATTTTGCCTCGGACTTCCTCTTGAATAGAATAATAGGATAATAAGAGTATTCATTCATAATTGGAATTTTACTGTTTCGTTGTTAGCACACAAACTGTAGGATTTTTTAAATCAAATAATTATTAAATCGCTTATACGAATTTCAGAATTCTTAGTTCTATTTCTACAATTTAATTTTAAGTCAAGCGATTGAATAAAATTTACTATAATTATGAAGCTGTAAATTAACAATATGTTTCCCTGCACAACGATGACGAAGTCCATGAAATAGGAAGGTAATAAGGTAATTGCGATCTGGGGTTCTAGAATATAATGTCGCCACTAGAACCATAGGTAGCGAGGGTTATGAGGCGAAGGTACCCACTAACATCTGGGGAAACCTGTTCTCTAAATTCACTTCCAGTCATTAACATTTTCTTTAAAATTTCAACTTTGCTGGGGCATTTTTTCTACTTAGTAACTGTGGAGCAGTTTTAAATGTACATACGACTAATAAATAGGGATTCTTAATAATATTACTGAACGTTTCTCAGAGGAAAGGAACGAAAGAACCCGAACCTCCAACCGACTGATTTGCTGGCTTGCTGATGGCTCCCGCAGTCCTACTCCTACTAGTCCTTCATATGAATGTTGTTTTTTCGAAAATACAATGACTGATGAAAAACTGATTTTTTTCAATGAAAAATATTTGCAAACACATTTCGTGTTAGTTACATAATATTTAGGGCACATTTTTGAAGATTTCTAACTAATAATTATATTAATATATATGTAGTAGAGGACTATTAATATTATAATAATGAAGAATCACATGTTGCCTAATATGGTAGTGCGCTAATATTCTATACCCGCAACGTGTGTATTGTTTAAAATAGAATAGGAGAAAAAAGTTAAAAATTTCTCTAATTCGATTTTTTTATTAATTTTTATTTTTGAACAAGACGAGTATTTTAAACACCGTACAATAGTGCATTAGTGTCAACCGATTTCAATTTTGTATGTCTCGTTTACAAGGTTACTTAATACAGATTTCAGACTATATTGAACTTCATTTAAAAAGTAATAACAAATAATGATAATTTTATTAACATTAAAAAAGTCGATCTGCTCGCCCCCTTTTCGTGGTCCAATTACCAACAAATTTCGTTTCTGCTATTTAAAAATGCATTTTGAAAAATATCCTTTAGTACTTGAGCCACTCTAGAGTATACAACGTATACACTTAAAAAAATCCAAAATAGTTATATAAATATATATATATATAACACAGCTGTTTCTTGTTGAAATATATGTTGTTTTGCCAAACATGAAGAAAATCTGTTGAAATATGTGGTATATACATATAAATTTGAACTGATGTGGCCCAATTTCGTCATAGATGGTTTTCGTTGAACTATGAGCTGGTTTGCTTGTACTTTGACCAGTATTTTGATTACAAGAATAGGTGGAGGAGAAATTTACGTGAAAAAACTTCGAAAAGAGATCAGCCTACAGTTCAGTTTGGGCGTCAAGTTGAGAAGCGAATTCATGAAATTGAATCGCTATTGGACAAACTACGTACGTTCTCGTCAAGTGCGTTCAATCGGAAACAATGCTGCTGTTGCTGAGAATGTCCAAGAACATCCATCAACTCTTCATCGTTCTCAGGAACTGAAAATTTCTCTCACTTCCTTGAAATGAATTTTGCATAAAGACCTCTGTATGGCTTACAAAGTCCAATTGGTCCAGCAACTGAAGCCTCATGACTATCCGATGCGTTGTCGCTTCGCCCAATGGGCTGAAGATCGTTTGTTTTTTTTCGAAAAATCGTGTTTTCAGATGAAGCTCATTTTCATCTCGGTGGCTATGTCAATAAGCAAAAATAAGCTCAGAGCATCGATTTAAAACGTAAAAACTTAATTTGATATACGGACGCAGTTGTTAAAAATATTTTTTGTCTTCTGATCGTTTCTCGAAATTAACGAATGGGGGATATTTTTTTAATCAGATTTTTGGGATTTATTTTCACCGTATTGGAAATTGTGGGATTTTTATATGAGGTACGACAAAAAGAGTTTTCAAAAGGAAAACGATTGCAAATTCTACGCAAAAATTGCTGTAATAGCGGAAAAGTGCCTGAGATAGGTAGCACAAACAATCTTCGCTGTTAATAACAGACTTTTCCTTCTTTTAGTACCTCTCAAATGTTTGGGCAAATTAATATCTTTATGACCTCTACACTGATACCTTAATTCGTAACTCGCAAAGTTTTTACCGTGTGAGCATGAGCCCTACGTTTGCTCGGAATTAGCACATGGTATATACGTGCGTGTCACACAGATGGTATATATAAGTCGGTTTAATCGACTGAATCTTCCCTACTTGTTGTTTTTCTCTATTACGAAAGTCTCTCACGTCAACCCTTTGTATAGAAAACATACTTATGTTCGTTTCTTCCACCATTCTTTGTGTTGCCAGTGTTTTTGGTGTAGTTCTAGTCCCTTTCAGCTAATATTTGGAGGGAGGGAGAGGGGGTTACTTAAGAGAACTTTATGCTGTGATTAATGCCTTAGACGAAAACCTAAAATCCATTAATTAACTGAATCTAGGCGAATAAAAGTACGCCATTAAAATACGATTAATTACGTCGTGGCGTTGTTTCGTTGTCATTATTTTCAAATATATGTATTAGGGTACCTAATTTATGAAAACTAATTAAAGTTTTATAGCCCAACATGGGCATAGCAGGCGATGAGCTGGTTATTTGTTGAAGGTGTTACAGATGATGATGGAAACCATTGATAGAATCGATAAAGCGAGCGTCTTCTTAGCGAGGGTGTGTTCCTTGGATATTATTTAGAAAACAATTACTTGAAGTGCTGCTGTCATGAAAAGCAATTCGAAACCCTAATCTTTAATCTAAATTGAATTTGATGATAGTGTAACGCCCAACAATTTCGTTTTTTTCCAACGAAGAACTAAATACGCAATGCAAGAGTTAGTGGCACTGTTACTATAAAAACAATGGACAAACATATGAGTCACTCCATTTCAAAAAGTAGGAAATTTAATAGTGTTAAATTTTTATATATATTTTTGCATTTTTAAATTTGGATTTTTGGTCAAATACTCAATATTTTGTGAGTGTTTTAAAATGAATCTTGTGGGACTCACCCAATTGAAAGCACATGTGTGTGTTACATCTTGACTTACCTAAAATAAAAAATTAAAAATAATATTAAATATTTGTTAATTTTTTGAAATAGATGTATATTTATATTTAAACAAAATTACTAATATTTTGATACACTCTACCACAGGATGAGGTAGAGAGTAGAAAAGCTGTCTACTCAATTTTCATTTGGAGATAATTTCTCCGTTTTAGAGGACTTTTAATTTGCAAAGGATGTAGAAGTTTTAATAATTTAGTTTCACATAAGGCGATATGGAAATCAAATGAAACAAAATACTTTCGTACATCTAACCGTATTATATTAGCAATAAAAGCTATATAAATTTCCCCATTTTAAAAAGTTAAATTTAATTCGTTTTTATAACCTCCACCTTCAGAATGGGATTTAGTAACTTTGTCATTCCGTTTGTAATACCTTGAAATATCTAAACTAAAGGAGCTAGGACGTCCAAATTTTGCATGAATACAACTTATAGTAGTAGATAGGATGGGATTGGAAATGGGCGAAATCGGGATAATAGAAACATTTTCCCCATTCCCCCTTCTAGCAAGAACGTGCACAATAAAGTGAATTGTATCTATTAGGGCTGAAATGGGCAAAAAGGGGTAAAAATAGTACCTATCAAACGACAACAAATATAAACACGATATTTGGTGTCTACTTTCCTCTAATTGAGGAGATACTTAATATAAAAGTATTTTTTCCAAATTCGTACATTCAAGGGATACAATGGGAACGGAGGGATAAAAATGGTACCCACTAAACGGCTGCAGCTAGAATGATGGAAATCGGTCTATTTATGTAGACAAGTAACATAAAGAGATTTTTGAAGGTCGTAGTTTTAAGGGAATAAAATGGAAAAATTGGAAAAAATGGTAATACATTCCTCTGACTGCGTAGACACGAAATATAAAAAGATTTTTTCAAATTCGTACCTCTTTTACGATAAAAATGGGCATAGGTCATAAAATTAGGTTATCTTGCACTTTGTACGTGAAAGATATAAATTTTTCACAACTTGTACTCTTGGAAATAGAATAGGATGGAAATACAATCAACCAAACGGTTGTAGCTGAAAATGCACCCGCTATCGCTATATTTACGGTATTAAAGATTTATTGACGATTTCTGCCTTATATTTATATTTTTTAAATTGGCTTGAAGTATTATTTCGATATATATAGTATAAACATATTAGTAGCATTGCCTTATAAGCGTGGTTTAAAATAATTATAATTTTATATTTATTTATAAAATTATTTTTTCAATATTTTTATTTGGTTAGTTTATATAAACTAGTAAATCAAAAAAAAAATTTTTTTCAAATCCATGCTTTATGCAAGCAGAATTCTATTGGGCCTAGAAATTCCTTTTTAGTTATCTTTTGTAGAAGGAAAAATTACTGCGTTATCAGGAGCAGAAATAATAGATTTGTAATTTGTGGTTTGTATGGGAGGTACCACGCCCACTTTTGCATTACCGCCCATTTTAGGCGCAACTACGCACATTGATGCTAGATGCACTTACACAAAATTTGAGCACTATACGTGTCATAGAACTGACACTATTCGATAATATGTTTTAACTTCGTATGGGAGGTGGTACGCCCACTATTCCAATACCGCCCATTTTTGGCAGAACTACGCACATTGATGGTAGATGCACTTACACAAAATTTCAGCACTCTAGGTGTCATAGAAGTGACAATATTCAATAATAGGTTTTAACTTCGTATGGGAGGTGCCACGCCCACTTTTCCAATACCGCCCATTTTTGGCACAACTATGCACATTGATGCTAGATGCACTTACACAAAATTACAGCACTCTAGGTGTCATAGAACTGACTATATTCAATAATAGGTTTTAACTTCGTATGGGAGGTGCCACGCCCACTTTTCCAATACCGCCCCTTTTTGGCACAACTATGCGAATTGATGCTAGATGCACTTACACAAAATTTCAGCACTCTAGGTGTCATAGAACTGACAATATTCAATAATAGGTTTTAACTTCGTATGGGAGATGCCACGCCCACTTTTCCAATACCGCCCATTTTTGGCACAACTATGCGAATTGATGCTAGATGCACTTACACAAAATTTCAGCACTCTAGGTGTCATAGAACTGACAATATTCAATAATAGGTTTTAACTTCGTATGGGAGGTTCCACGCCCACTTTTCCAATACCGCCCATTTTTGGCACAACTATGCACATTGATGCTAGATGCACTTGCACAAAATTACAGCACTCTAGGTGTCATAGAACAATATTCGATAATAGGTTTTAACTTCGTATGGGAGGTGCCACGCCCACTTTTCCAATACCGCCCCTTTTTGGCACAACTATGCACATTGATGGTATATGCACTTACACAAAATTTCAGCACTCTAGGTGTCATAGAACTGACAATATTCAATAATAGGTTTTAACTTCGTATGGGAGATGCCACGCCCACTTTTCCAATACCGCCCATTTTTGGCACAACTATGCGAATTGATGCTAGATGCACTTACACAAAATTTCAGCATTCTAGGTGTCATAGAACTGACAATATTCAATAATAGGTTTTAACATCGTATGGGAGGTTCCACGACATCATATGTGGAATGCAATCCATGATGGAGGGTATATAAAGTTCCGCCGTTTTTACTGGTTTTTCCGCCGCAAAGGCGTGGAAAATGTGGTGTCTTTATTCCGTTTTTTGATAACAGACGTGTTGTAATTATAGCTTCTACAAGTACACGTGTGACGTCGATTATAAAACAGAATGATGATGTACTTTATTCAAGAGATCAAAAGAGAGTAACATATCTTCTTTATATATAAACATGAATCTGTGTGGAAAGTGGGTGTTACCCTTCCCATATGACATTTAACCCGGTTTTAGAGTATATTCGACACCAAGATGGGCAGAAAGTGGCCGTGACCCTTCCCGTACGAAATTAAAACCTGTTTTAGAGTATATTCGACACCGAGATTCCTATATTGTTGTGTGAGTTAATTTATTTATAACCTGCATATACAATATACAAATGGACGGGATTTTAAAGATGTGGAATCTTTGATATGAATTTTGTAAAATTACATGTTTTCTTTTGATTTTCTTAGCTCAATAGTTGTTGGTAGCGACTTCTCTCGATTTGTATCGAGCTTCCTCAGAGATTGAGGATAAAAGGCGATCCTTGCGAGGATTTGCTAGCCATTTTTGAATGGGCTACTTAACCGTTTCCAGAGGAGGGCGATGGTGTTGATAGGTGACGGTAGGATAACCAATTCTATTGTCTCCCTTGAACACCGTCGTAATGTTGGTTGTGTGTCATTGTTCTATCGATACTTTCATGGTGTTTGTTCATCGCAAATTCGTCCGAGAGAACGTTCGGTAGATATACGCGACTCTCCAGGAACGCTCACCCATTTATTTTCGATTGGACAACCGGCCGCACTACACATTACAGAATAAATTCGTTCTTCGCACGTACTATCCGTATGTGGAATCGACTTCCGGCAAATACCTTTCCCTCCAATTACGACATTCAGAGATTCAAAACAGATGTCAACAGACACTACTCCCTCTTCCCTCCTTCCAAGACCTGATCTTCCTTCCACCAACGCAATGCACTGCATTTATAAGGGCCATCACCTGAGTGTTGGTTCAGTGGAAAAAAACTAGTAAACTGTAAAGCGTAAAAAATAAACTATTGACAGTTAATCTACATTGCATTAGTAGTGTACAGTACCTGTCTTGTACAGTGTTTTCAACAAAACGACACAAAATATATTGTTTAATAAAACATTTACTAAATACACAGTGTGATCTTTTCTCCTTTTAACTGGACTTTAAAGTTTTAACGATATACATTTCTCAAAATGTATTTAAATATTTCTACCCGTCAGTTTATGTCAATATGAGGGCAATCTCTAGAAATGAAATAATTTTTTAAATCATTTTCCCTATCCCCCCAACTTCGTATGCTTTGGATGATAAAATGAGTAATTTTTGATAGTTTTAAAATATCATGACCTAGTATATCCAGGAAACATCATCTGAACAGAAGTTAGATACATTAAAATTTACAGGCGAATCACTCCACCGGTTTGGCGTCCTATACAGATGCGAATATTGATCTATGAGGCTAGTTATTACAGCGACAGACCAGAGCCTCTGGTGGGAATCGAACCCATAATCCCCACGCTGATAGGCGAGCACGCTTCTCCTGGGGATTTTTCATTTAGTCTCTTCTGTTTCTCCCTAGAAATCTAATTTTCTTATTGTCTTCACATATCATTATTAATTAATTTTTGATTATTTTATAAAAAAAAATAAAATTTTAAGGATTTAAAAAATCATTTTATGTCAAATGAAAAAGGGACAAATCTAAAAATTCCGAAATTCCGCGATTCCACATCAAAATCGCATGGAATTGTGTGGGACTCTTCTGAATATTCAACAAAGCCAGCATTGTCGAGTCTGCGAATTTAAACTTGATTGTTTTTTGAACTTTGAGGGAATTGTTCCACGCTTTAAATCACTTATTTTATTTTATAATTAATTTATAATTAGTCATTTATTAGCTTTTGTAAGGATTATTATTTATTAAAAATTGAAGTACCACCGATTTTTCGCTGTTTGTTTATAGGGAACCACTGTGCCGTTGGTCTGCCTCTCTCTCTGTCTACAATATTTATCACACGCTAACCGTACGTTTTCAAACACCTTTCTTAAAGTCATTTGCTTAAATGACCCTTGAATTGTGAATATTCATGATGCATGCTGCTCAACATGTGCCACATATTTCATTTGTTTAAGCCAAGACCGCCACCTGCCACCCTTTTGCACGACTGTTCTTACGAAAACATTGCGTTGGCGACGAAAGCTACGCCCTATGGATCCTATATAAACACTCAAAGGTAGATGTTTGACCCGGTTTCCTCCCCTAACGAAATTAATTGTCCTCTTTAATGTGTAAATTTATATCGAATTAATTTTTTCTCTGTCGAGAGCTATCAATACGTGCCCAAATCACATTGTGATGTGTGTTGGTTGGATGGTTGGTTGTTATGACCAACCAACCCTTCGTATGATGTCCTGTGGTAATCTAATGAAAGCCATCTGACTTGGATGATTGGGTTCCATAGACCGCAAGGATGCTGTGGATACAAACTGAATTTTCATAAACAGTTTTCTGCTGGATTTGCCTTTCCGTTCAATAACTGCTCTTCACCGCCGACCCTTTCTCCAACATATGGAATATAAAAGGTTTCTCTACTTCTTGGGGCGATGTGCAAAATTAGACTTAATTTATGAGCACAATTTATATTGGTTAATAACAACAACAACAACAGCAGAGCAGAGCAGAAACAACATCGCCATAGATAGACACGTCCATGTTTTTGGCACAAAAATAGATTCTCTTGTAGCCGTAGTTTGCGGCTGCCGCCCAAATATGAGGAGTGAAATTTATTAATGTGTCACAAAGTGCTCACCAATATTGTTGCTGTGGCTGCTTTTGGGCGCTTTGGTTATTTCATTAAATCTGGTCTCAAGGCCATCCCGACCATTTGGCAATAAAGTTTTCGTTTCATGTTTCATTCCCCTTCATGGCTCCTCTCAACGAGAATACTATGGGATTTGCCAACATTCCGCTTAAACTGTGAGAGCTCATTTGAATTTCATGGCGTTTGTGAGGAGACTTGGTTAATGTTGTGTTGGCTTAATCCGAAATTAAACAAAGATTTGCGTAGATTGTGGTTTCACATCAACGCTTTTTCAATTTGACATTATCTTGGCCAAGGACCAAATAAAATATGCTGTCATCAAAGTAAGGGTCATAAGAGTTATATCATTTGATTTCAAAAAAGTTAGCTGTATCTGCTTTAATCAGCTGGCGAATATAAATTATGGTAAAAGATCAAATAATAGTTAAGTGTATAACGCGACATGAAAATGTCAAAAATATTTATTTTATATTTATATTTCAAATAAATGAAAACAAGATTTTGTTTGTTTATTATTTTATTTTTCAATTCAATTCGATTTAATGTTTTCTAATATACAAATTTGTTTATAACTATAATTCAGACAATTCAAAGAGTTTAAGGATTTTTACTTTTTCTGCTTAGATATTACAATGTGTTTCTTGAAATTGTAGATATAATTTAATATTATAAACGGAGGCAAAAGCTTATAAAAAAACCTGTATGACATTTTTGGTATATGATAAAAACTTTATGAACTAATTAAAACTACTTAATATACTAAGACGAGGCCAGCTCGAGCCAATATGATTCTGTTCGGAATAAGAACATTTGGTATTAAAATTTACAGTAAGTTTTTCAATTTTAACAACCACAAGTTCGACATTTGCAATGTTGTGGAGTCGTGCCGTAGAGTACAATCTTGGAAAATTATATAAAGAGTGATTTTTTTGAGGTTAGGATTTTCATGCATTAGTATTTGACAGATCACGTGGGATTTCAGACATGGTGTCAAAGAGAAAGATGCTCAGTATGCTTTGACATTTCATCATGAATCGTCTTACAAACGAACAACGCTTGCAAATTATTGAACTTTATTATCAAAATGCGTGCTCTGTTAAGAAAGTTCATTGCGCGCTTCCATTTTATGGTCAGTTTAATCGACCCACTGAAGCGGCTATTCGGGCTATTGTGACTAAATTTCGCACCAAATTTACATTGTTGGACATTAAACCACCAACACGCTTACGTAGAGTGCGAACTGAAGAAAATATCGCAGCTGTATCGGCCAGTGTTAATGATGACCACCAATTTTCGATTCGTCGCCGTTCGCACCAATTGGGTCTCTGTTACTCAAAAACGTGGAAATGCCAAAATTGGACTAAGCGGATGGACCACCTAAGACGCAGCCGCGGTCAACATTTAAATGAAATTATCTTCAAAAAGTAAATGTCATGGACCAATCTAACGTTTCAAATAAAGAACCGATGAGATTTTGCAAATTTTATGCGTTTTTTTAAAAAAAAAGTTATCAAGCTCTTAAAAAATCACCCTTTATTAACTTTAAAAGTTTGTTCTGCAGCAACTGAAGGCTTTTTAAATGACAATTTGCAGTTTTTGCCCAAACAGGGGCTGCATAAAATATCACAGCGTGAAATATTAACTTAAATATTAACATTTTGTTTTCAATATTTAATGCCGATGATCTGTTAATAAATGGGAATAGAGTTCTTATCAAAATGTTATATTTATTCACAACGTATGAAGTATGATCTTTATAAGTTAGTTTGCTATCTAGAATTACACCTAAATATTTAACATTATTTTCCCATTTTATGTCCGCATTGTTAACATTTATATTGGATTGAGGAAGTAAATTGTTCCGGAAAGTAACCCAAATTAATACAACCGTTTATGAAAATAGTCAAAAATTGTATGCCTTTTCTCGGAAGGGATTTGAGACAATCATTATTTATACCGTCAGCACCTGGTGATTTCTTAGATTTTAGTCTCTTAATTATAGCTGTAATATTATCGTATGATGTATGAACTTGATCCAATCCTGAGCTAAAATTAAATTCGAAAATGGCGTCTCTTACTTGATTCTCCGTAGCAGAGTCAGACAAATTTGCGGAGTAGGTGTGATTGTATGAAAAGGTTTTACCCAATATTTCACATTTCTCAGCAGTTGTGGAGAAACGTAAATTATTGTCCTTCAAGATTGGAATGTTTTTAGATTTTTTCCTTATGATTTTTGTCATAAGTGTCACCATGCCATTTGTTGCATTCTTTCAAATATAGATGCAAAATGGTCTTGAGCCAGGACAATATTCCAGTTCATATCAAATACAATCAGATATATTTTAGAAATGAACCCAAAGTTGACTGCATTTCGTGGTTTTCTACCTTAAAGATAAGTAAAACTTTTATTATTTTTTTAACATCATTTTACGTATTTGTTCGTAATGCCGATTTTCAACTATTTCAGATATGGAAAATTAAAAAATGTAATTTCTTTTTTCGAATTTGTCGAATTTTAATTTTCTCATTTTAAGATATTTTGCACTTAAATTTGTTTATTACAAAATGTGGTTTCTTAGCATTATTATGGTACCACAACTGTGCCAAATTTAGTTTGTTTGTAATAAATATTTAAAAAATACATATTTAAGCAAGTAAGAAAAGGCTAAAGTCGGGCGGGGCCGACTATATGAAACACTCCACTTTCCAACCGAATACAATTCAACTCGGCAAAAAAGTGAAAACGGGAAGAATTTTTGAATGTTTCCTAATCATAGGCTAATATGACCTTGTTCGATTTGTCAAATCGATAAGAATATTTGTATCGGGCCTATATCCAAACATGGAAAAATGTGACTAACTTTCACAATAAGTTCTTCTAGTTCAAATATAAAGTGTTATGCTCACTTTGAAGAAATTCAGTGAAAATTCGTGGTTTCTAAAGCGGAAAAAGTCAAATCGGGAGCGAAATTTGTATGGGAGCTATATATAAATCTGAGTGTTTGTATACATGAATCGAATTCACCTCAGTCGTCCTCAAATTCACTCACACTTGTTATGTTTTTCAATTCTAGTTTTTTATAAGCTGCAGCCCTCTTTTTTGAGAAAAAAGGTCAGTGACTTTATATATAATATTTATAAGAAATAAAAGGCACTGGGACAAAAAAATACTGGCTGAAATCTAAGGTTTTGTACGAAATTTGAAGAAAATCGGTTGAAATATGTGGTCTCTAGGGCGGAAAAAGGCAAATCGAGAGTGATATTTGTATGGGAGCCATAACTAAATCTGATCCGATATGACCCATTTTTACCAAGATATTTATAGTTCAAGTATAAGGTACTGTACCAAATTTGAAGCAGATCAAGTGGTGGAGGAGAAAAAGTCAAATCGGGAACGACATCGTATCGATTTACTTCAATTTAAAAAATGTCCATCTTTGGTGCAAACTTTTGCCAATGTTTGGTACGATCGGACAATATTTGCGACCTGTATTTTGATTACAAGATGGGTGTTAAAAACATCTGTACAAAGACATGGATGGTATAAATTTACACCGAAAACATGATGTTTAGAGGTGTTTTCACAGATGGCTTGGCACAGGGACGACATATTTTGCAAGCCGTTGCGTACAGTTAAATAGTCCAAATTTTATTACTGGGTGTCGGAAACATCATCGTGACCCAGTCTAGTGTACATATACATACATTTGTCGTCTATTTTCATTACAAGTGACAAGCACAAGCCACTAAAAATATTTTGCTGAAGCAACCTTTGCAAATATTGAACTGTTTTTCGATGTACATGCGATGAAAGAAAACCTTTCAAGCCAAAAATGAATACCTCTTGAATTACACCACATGGCCCATTTAATGATATGCCTTCTTATCCTGCTCTTGTCGCAACTACTTACATACGTACATACATATGTATATTCATTTACAAGCTACCAAATAAATTGATGTTCATTAACATTCCCATACACGCAAGTATGTATGTCTGTGTGCGTTACATTCATAAAACTCAACCAAATCATACACTTCAGTCAAACATCACGAAAAAGAAGTATGGGTGTGTGTGTGTGTGAGAGAGTGAACAGTCACTTGAAATTATATATTCCATAGAATTCAATGTACATGAGCGTACAATCACTCACGTCTCATACACATTCTGTGGGAACCACAAGGATTCCCAATGCATAGCTGTGCATACACACATATGTATATATGTATGTGTGAATGGGGATGCGAGAACACCAACAAGGACTAACAACAAACAAAATGAATTTGATAGCAAATCGATGGCAGGTCAAAAGTGAATGAATTGAGTTTACAAAAGTAAATAACCCAAGGCTAAAACAACACATACAACAACAGCTGCAGCAGCAGCAATCACTTCCAACAACATACTACAGCCGACACAAATACCCACTCGTACATTGTACATGCCCAGCATAAATATTTTGTTAGATGGAAACCCACAATCGTTGACTTTTATGAAGAGCCTCTCCATTGCGTTGGTGTGCGTCTGTATGAATGCGTGCTTGGTCTGGTGTGTGTGTGTGTCTGTCTGTATGTGCTATGATGAGTTGCCTTGCTTTGTTTTCATGTTCCATAAACATTATGAGTCCTTCTCAATCATGTCAGTGTGAGAGCAAGTGGCTGAATGCGTGTGAATGGTACGAGTATGACATGCATACTTGGACATGTGTGCGTATTGGTTATGGATACCCATCCATTCATACAGACCTACATTAGGGTGTAGTGAAATACGTATGTCTACACTCACTCTACAGAGTAGGAGGGTATATACTAGGGCGTATCGATTTTTTATGCCGCTTGGGAAAAAATTGGAAGTACTTTCGTAGGAAGCACATTTTAATCGCATCTCAAAATCCAAATGTGCATTTTCCCGCTTTTGTTCTTTTAAACAACTTCCAGTCGAAAATATGTTAATATCTGGTAACATTTTACGAATAGAATTTTCCAAGTGAATGGGAACGAATTTTTAGTATGGGTTCACAGAGGTAAGGTTTCCGCTCTATATATATATATATACTCTACACCACTTCGTGGACTGGGGTATTATAAGTTAGTTTTCCGCCAAATGTTTGTAACACCAATAAATAATCGAGCTAGACCCACCTTTAAGTATACGGATCGGCTTAGAATCACCAGCTGAATCGATTTACCGATGTCTGTCTGTCCGTCTGCTGTCCATCTAAGCTTGTTCGCACTCTACAGGTCGCAATTGCTGTCCGATTATCATGAAATTTGTCGCAAGTTACTTTTTTGCCCAAGGACGTCGGTATTGAATTTGGAGGAAATCGGTTCAGATTTAGATATAGCCTCCATACAAATGTCGCTCCCGATTTGACTTTTTCCGCTGTAGCAACCACATATTGTAACCGATTTTATTTCAAATTGGCACAACACCTTATAAGCCAACTATAAACACCTATTGTAAAAATGGGTAAGATCGGTTCAGATTTAGATATAGTCCCCATACAAATGTCGCTCCCGATTTCACTTTTTTCGATTTAGAAACCGCATATTGTTTCTGATTTTCTCTAAAATTTGCACAACATTCTATAATTGAACTAGAAACACCTATGCTGAAATTGGGTAAGATCGGTTCAGATTTAGATATAGCCTTCATACAAATGTCGCTCCCGATTTGACTTTTTCCGCTCTAGAAACTACATATTGTACCCGATTTTCTTTAAAATTGACACAACATCTTATAATCCATCTAAAAACACCTATGATGAAAGTGGGTAAGATCGGTTCAGATATAGAAAGTGGGTAAGATCGGTTCAGATTTAGATGTAGGCTCCATACAAATGCCGCTTCCGCTTAGACTTTTTCCGCTCTAGAAAACACATATTGTATCCGATTTTATTTCAAATTGGCACAACACCTTATAATCCGACTATAAACACCTATGGTAAAAGTGGGTAAGATCGGTTCAGATTTAGATATAGTCCCCATACAAATGTCGCTCCCGATTTCACTTTTTTCGCTTTAGAAACCGCATATTGTTCCCGATTTTCTTTAAGATCGGTTCAGATTTAGATATAGCCCTAATATATAGCCCAATGTTGCTCCCAAATCTTTAACCGATTTTGGCCAAACTTTACATATTATATTTCACGTGGTGAATTCAATATACCCCCATACAGATGTCATTTCCGATTTAACATTTTTGGCAAACACATACAAAAATCCTTCCCAATTTCACTTTTTTTCCGAATTAAATTTTAATGAGATAAAAAGTGGGTTGTAGTGGCTCCGTCCATCTTTAGCCTTTCCAGACATTCTGCTCTATTACAGCTCTAGAAACCACATCTTACATCTTCATCAAATGTTTCAACTAGGAATACCTACCGTGAATGAGAAAAATATAGGCGTATGTTTTGGTACAGGCCTCAAGTATTGTTATAGGCCCCTTCAAATGTCCGCCCGAATCATACTATTACCGTTAAATACTGATTATAGTATTTATCATTGGATCTAGTTTAATTCTAATTTGTGTAATATATTAATGCATACTAAATAAATATTTTGTTAAGTTTCCTATCAGTTCTAACGAACAAGATGAATTGCTTTAGTTATCCGGCACTCAGAACAAAGGATAGCTGAGATGGTTAGAGTGCCGTAGTAGCAACCATTTTTCTACCCGCGGTAGCGTCTGCTTTTTGAAACAGAAATGGAAACTGATGAAAAAGTGGTTCCTTTGTAACACTTTAAAATAATTTTTAAGTTTTTCAAAGTAAAGGACATCCCTCCTAGGACAACTCCATTTTATCATTTATTGGTAAAGATCCCAATTTTCACTACTTCCGAATAGCAAGATGAACATCTTTTTCACTTCTTTGGGTGCTCTCTTTTTGTTGGGTTACTGTCCAAAGGGAAAAAATCTTATATATGTCCTTCAATGTGCGCAAGGACGATATTTAAAAAAACGCCGAAAATCGTACCTTTTTCAATGTTTCACCGAAAACAAGTAGTTAACGGCATAGGAAACTGTTGCAATTTCTACCAAAAGATAGGTAACCTCAGCGACTATGTATGTGTGTAATAGGGGCTATACACAATCTAGATATGTGGTCTTTAACTTATGTTAAAGTGAAAAGTTTAAGACAAATATTTTTATAAGTCACTTTTACTAGTCATGTACGTATAAAGAAAACAAGTAAGGAAAGGCTAAAGTCGGTCGGGGCCGACTATATGATACACTCCACTTTCTATCCGAATACAATTCAATTCGGTGAAAGTGAAGACAGGAAGGATTTTTGTATCCTGTAAATGTATGTGTTTGAAAAAAATTTTAAATCGGAAAGGACATTTGTATGGGGGTATATTGAAACCTGGAACGAAATAGGTGAAATATAATATGTATAGTTTGGCCAAAATCGGTTAAACATTGGGAGCAACATTTGTATTTGGGCTATATCTAAATCTGAACCGATCTTACCCACTTTCTGCATATGTGTTTCTAGTTGGATTGTAAGATGTTGTGCCAAATTTAAAGAAAATCGAGTACAATATGTGGTTTCTAGAGCGGAAAATGTCAAATCGGTAGCGACATTTGTATGGGGACTATATCCAACTCTAAACCGATCATACCCAATTTTTGCATAGGTATTTCTAGTTGGATTATAAGATGTTGTGCCAAATTTAAAGAAAATCGGGTACAATATGTGGTTTTTAGAGCGGAAAATGTCAAATCGGGAGCGACATTTGTATAAGGGCTATATCTAAATGTGAACCGATCTTACCCAATCGAGTACAATATGTGGTTTCTAGAGCGGAAAATGTCAAATCGGGAGCGACATTTGTATAAGGGCTATATCTAAATGTGAACCGATCTTACCCAATTTCTGCATAGGTGTTTCTAGTTGGATTGTAAGATGTTGTGTCAAATTTAAAGAAAATCGGGTACAATATGTGGTTTTTAGAGCGGAAAATGTCAAATCGGGAGCGACATTTGTATAAGGGCTATATCTAAATCTGAACCGATCTTATCCAATTTCTGCATAGGTGTTTCTAGTTGGATTGTAAGATGTTGTGTCAAATTTAAAGAAAATCGTTCTTGATTTGGGAGTTTTTATACCCTACACCACTTCGTGGACTAGGGTAGTATAAGTTAGTTTTCCGCCAAATGTTTGTAACACCAAGAAATAATCGAGCTAGACCCACCTTTAAGTATACAGATTGGCTTAGAATCACCAGCTGAATCGATTTAGCGACGTCTGTCCGATTGTCATGAAATTTGGCGAAAGTTACTTTTTTGGGCCAAGGACGATCGGTATTGGATTTTGAGGAAATCGGTTCAGATTTAGATAGATTCATTTCGATCCATACAAATATCTCTATAATTTACACTATTATTGCCCTAGACTACACATTTTACATGGGATCATGTACAATTTTCAGGAACATGTTATATATGAACTATCGGCTATCGGGAAAGTGGACCATGTCTCGATATAGCCACCATACAAATGTACCTTCGATTTACAATATTACTGCTGCACATTTTACATCGGATCTTTATCACAGTGTTTCATTTAGACTAGCAACACCTATTTTGAAAACCAGCTATATAGGTCCATGTTTGGGTATAGCCCCCCAAAACAAATTGGCTCACAGTTTACACTATTATCGCTCTAGAACCCACATCTTACATTGGATCTTTATAAAATTTTGGTATCATGTTATATATATTTCAATAAAGAATACCTACTTTGAAAATTATCTATAAGGGTCCACTTTTTAATGTAGCGCCATTACATATGGGCCCCCATTTTTATTATTACAACTCTAGGACCCACATTTGTATATAAAATTTTGCAGATTATATTATATTTCATCTAAGAATACATGCTATGAAAGTCAAATACATGATTCCATATTTTGGTATAAACCCCCTACAGATTGGGCCCCCATTCTACTCTATTACAGCTATATAACTCGATACAGTTTTGCAGATCAACTAAGAATACCTTCTTTGAAAGTAATCTATAGGGGCCCATTTTTTAATGTAGCGCCATTACAAATAATCCCCATTTCTATTATTACCCATGTAGGTCCCACATTTTGCATCGGAAATTTTCATATTTATAAGAATACATACTATGAAAGTCAAATATGTGTGTTCTTACTTTGGTATAACCCAATTGGGGCACCATTATTACAAATCTAGAATCTACATCTTATATCGGATCTAGAAATACCTGCCGTGAATGAATACTATATAGGCCCATATTTTGGCACAGACCAAAAATGTTGTAATAGGCATCCTTCAAATGTCTGCCCGATTCATCCCTTTACCGTTGTATAATCTGCATTTATTATTGGATCTTGATCAATTTTTCCAGATCATGTTATTTACTTTACTCAGAATATCTGGCCGAAAATTGGAGCAATTACCATAATATTTACCATATTAGTTAATAATGTATAATTTATATGAACTACATAGCATTGATCCCATGAAACAATCAAACAATCAAAACGAGGTATATACGCAGGGAATGGTGTAGGGTATTATTATATAGTCGGCCCCGCCCGACTTTAGCCTTTTCTTACTCGTTTAATATATTTTTGGGCATAATTTTATTTTTTGTTTTGGGCCATTTTTCATTTGTTGGTCTAATTTTTGTTTTAGGTACTTTTTCATGTCGTTTTTGGCGAGGTAAGTTAAATGCAATAATTGGAAAAAATGTAGTTTTAATTTGATCAATAGTTGTGGGACCCATGATGCAGCAGATATCAATTCGATGTATTCAAAAATGGAACCTCTCACTAACATATGTATGTTCGTCGTGTTTAGGTCTGCTTCAAGAACAGAGAACGACTGTGCTACCCTTGTCATGACACACCACGAGTTAATTTTCAATGGTGAGTGTATTTGCATTTCCTGCCAGCAGGCATGTCATGGCACTGTCCTTCCGCTGTAAGGATGTATATATGTATATCCATCATTATGTACTTATTTGTGTCAATGAAAGTAAGTGTGTGTGTGTATGTATGTAGATTAATTTATGTGTGTATCGCCACAGATTGACATCATTTAATGGCAGACATCTAAATCAGCATTTATGCAAATGTCATTTAATATATGCGGTCATATCCTTCTGAACATTCACACATTGAGGAACAAGTAAGCATTATCATAAATATATTCTATTACATATATTTATACCATTACATATATGTACATCCCTTCACGTGGAGTTAATTGACTTTTGAAATGTTATTTGAATCATCATGGAGATCGGTTCTAAAACTGGTACTTTACACATTTGGCATGCCTTTCACATATCGAATAGCAAGCCCTAGATAAAGTGACAGGTAGCCTTAGTGTATTTGCATTAGAAGTAGGATCAGTGACTACCCACAAGGGATTTTTCGCAGGCATAATTCTATAACAATTCATTTTCCCCTTAGAAAGTTACTCCCTCAAGGCGTTTTTCTTTTTATCTCAATCAGGAGATATATATATATACCTTTCTACACTATAGGGTGAAAACATCCCAAATTAATCAAAAGTAAACACCAAGGGAGTAGACTATTTGACTCTCGGTCAGAAAAAAGTCTGATACAATCATATATTGACGTAATTTAACATGAAAATGTTTCCACATCAGGTTCTACTCTAGTAAAATGGTTACCACAATCACCAGATCCATCCATTTATTGTATGTTAAGCAATGTTTTGTGTGTGTGTCTGTATAATTAGAAAAATAAATGATTTTGTTTTTAATTACTGTATTTGGTGTTGAAAATACCCGACACTTTCGCCATTGTTTCCATTCGTTAGTGTGTGTGTGTGTGAGTCTGTAGTAGGGGCTAAATCATTTGTGGTCTACTCTTCGCACAGCAACTTGATGCGGGTTTTGTGAAATATTTTAATTAAACACGCAACCATATATTTTAATATGCCAGCCTTAAATCATATTTGAGAGAAGGGAGATGCAGTGTGAGAAGAGTAGGCAGAGCAATCGAAGCCACAGAGAATAAATTGAATTAAAGCTTCAGAGATGGAGCATAAATTGCAAGTCGATATTTAATTTTAATTTGTCGACATTTAATTTGGATGCAATAGATACCAACAATTCTGGGAAGTGATACCAGACGAATCTATGCAGTTTCCCACCGTATTTAACAAAAAAGGATCTTGGAACTTTCGAATTATACAGGGTGGGCCATTTAAAATTTTAATTTAGAATCGGCTATCAAAAAAGTACTGATTATTTTTTCATATTTCTGATTTTATTGGAAAGGTAGAACTTTGTCATTTAATACCCAGCAAAAAGAGGGCACCCAAAGAAGTGAAACAGATGCTCATCTTGTGATTCGGAAGTAGTGACAATTGGGATCATCACCAATGAATTTAACATGGAGTTGTCATAGGAGGGATGTCCTTTATTTTGAAAGACTTAAAGTTATTTTAAAGTGTTGCAAAGGAACCATTTTTTACTAGTTTCCATTTCTGTTTTAAAAAATCAGCCGCTACCGGAGATAGAACAGCGGACCTTCTGGTTGCTACTACGGTGCTCTAACCATCCCAGCTATACTCTGCTGTGAGTGCTGAATAACTAAAGCAAACCATTTGGTTCGTTAGAACTGACAATAGGAGACTTAACAAAATATTTATTTAGTATGAAATAATATAGAATTGCAATTAATATTAAATTAAATTAGCATTAAATAAATTAAATTAATTAATAAATTAAAAAAATAAATAAAGAATAAATTTGTATTTTTTAAGCAAAATTTTTTAAAATGTTAAAATTGTTACAATTATGCAAAATTAAACATTGTTTATTTATAAAAGTAATACAAAAAACAAAAAAAGTTTTTATCCTGAGCCACGATTCGAACTTGAGACCTTCTGGGTGCAAAGCGGACGCCTTACCTCTGTGACCCCATACTAAAAAGTCGTTCCCATTCACTTGTGAAAATGTTATTTGTAAAATGTTAAGGGATATTAACATATTATCTCTATTTTTTTGAAGTTGTTTAAAAGAACTTCCTCGATAGCGGGAAAATGCACATTTGGATTTTGAGAAGCAATTAAAATGTGCCTTCTATGGAAGTACTTCTAATTTTTATACACTCCACGAGAGTATTATGTCTTTGTTTGTAACACCCAAAATGAAGCGAGATAGACCCATTGTTAATTATACCGATCGACTTAGAACTTTTTGAATCGATTTATCAATGTCCGTCTGTCTGTCCATCTATTCTTGTAATCAAAGTTCAGGTCGCAATTGTAGCCAAAACCAAACGAAACTTTGTACAACGAAGTTTTTCGGTATAAGGACGAACGCTATTTAGTTTGAAGAAAATCGGTTCAGATTTAGATCTATCCCCCATTCGAATTTCACTCCCGATTTGACCCTTTTCACTCTAGATAACACATATTTCAACAGATTTTCTTCAAAATTGACAAAACGTCTTATATTTCAACTAGAAGCAGTCCATGGTGAAAATAGGTCAGATCGGTTCAGATTAATATATATAGCCCCCATACAAATGTCGCTCCCGATTTGACTTTTTTCCGCTCTATAAAGCACCCGATTTTCTTGAAATATGGCTTAGCACCTTATAATATAACTAGAAACTACTGTGGCGAAAGTGGGCTAGATCGGTTCAGATATATATATAGCCCCCATACAAATGTCGCTCCCGATTTGTCATTTTCCGCTCTAGAAACCACATATTGTACCCAATTTTCTTTAAATTTGGCACAACATCTTATAATCCATCTAGAAACACCCATGCAGAAAGTGGAGAAGATCGGTTCAGATTTAGATATTACCCCCATACAAATGTCGCTCCCGATTTGACTTTTTCCGCTCTAAAAACCACATAGTGCACCCGATTTTCTTCAAATTTGGCTTAACACCTTATAATCTAACTAGAAACTACTGTGGCGAAAGTGGGCTAGATCGGTTCAGATTTAGATATAACCCCATACGAATGTCGCTCCCGATTGGTCATTTTCCGCTCTAGAAACCACATATTGTACCCAATTTTCTTTAAATTTGGCACAACATCTTATAATCCATCTAGAAACACCCATGCAGAAAGTGGAGAAGATCGGTTCAGATTTAGATATTACCCCATACAAATGTCGCTCCCGATTTGACTTTTTCCGCTCTAAAAACCACATAGTGCACCCGATTTTCTTCAAATTTGGCTTAACACCTTATAATCTAACTAGAAACACCTATGGGGAAAGTGGGTTAGACCGGTTCAGATTTCGATATACTTTTATTTATATATATACAAATGTTGCTCCCAAATGTTTAACCGATTTTGGCCAAACTTTACATATTATATATCACCCATAAACATACACGTGGGTCACATCGTTCCATGTTTTAACATACCCCATACAGATGTCCTTTCCGATTTATCATTATCATATTTATTGTCAAACACATACATTTACAGGATACAAAAAATCTTCCCGTTTTCACTTTTTCACCGAATTGAATTGTATTCGGATAGAAAGTGGAGTGTATCATAGAGTCGGCCCCGCCCGACTTTAGCCTTTCCTTACTTGTTTTTGCTGGGTAATGGAACACAATACCATTCATATGACTACCACGACTGGCCCGGCAGTACCTCATTCGATCAACCCAATTTTTCAGTAGATTTTCCATTTTTCCGGCTCGAATTTCTTCATTGGCAACTTCGATTTCATGTTTCAACGCTTCAATTGTCTCTGGATAGCAGAGATACAAGCCGACCGATTTTAAGCCGACAAGCCGCCGCCGCCGCATGTTTCTGCACGAGCCGCGCCGCCGCCGATTTCATCGGCTCAAATCGACTCAAGCACGCCGCCGATTTCATCGACTCATATCGACTTCAACCACGCCGCCGTGATTTGACAGAGTTCTAGCTCAGTCAAATCTTACTACCAAAATAGACAACCCACTTAAAATTACAAAAGAAAATATAAATGTCAACTTAGACAACCTACTGCTGTGAAATATATTGATCTTTCTTTCATTTATATAAGTCAATTCCAGTACGTGTGTTCACGTGTTCCTATAAATAACAATATCTATTGTGCTTCTTTAGTGTGTCAAAGTAGGTAGAGTATTATCATTCTTTGGAAGGATTATGATATTCAAGAACGTCTGGTCAAATATGCCTCACATGAAAAGCTGTAATTGCAAAAATATTTATTAAATTTATTTATTTATATTATGCATTTTGGGAATGGATTCCTTCTCACAAAAAATAATTGTATGGGTTAACAATTAGGGTATCCAACCGATTAAATTTTATTCGATTAATCGAATAATTTTTGTCAAATATTTGTTCGAACAATAAAAAATCATTATTTTCCAATCATGAATAATTCGAATAAATTGTCCCAAATAATCGATTAATCGATATTATAAGTTTTGCCTTTAAAAACTTATGAAATCGTCGTATGCTTTGTATGATAAATTGATTTTGAATAGCCAGTTTACTCCATTTGGGTACACCAAATATAAAACCAAAATTTTTTTCGATTTTTGATTTGTATGCTCCACAGATATTAAAATAACGATTTATCCGACTTCATTTAAAAATAGCAATAACTTCGGAATTATTTACAATTTAAAGAATAGTAATTTCGTATAATAGTAAATTCATAGAAAAATTGAGGTTAACACCGTGATAATAAAGTCAGTTCTGTTATAAATCATATGATCCGTATTCGAAAAAAGTCAATGGATAACTTCTGATATTATGCTCATTTAAGGGAATGTTCTTTATTTTGATAAGATATTAGGATTTTTGTCAACTTCTAATGAATTTCGAATTTGATGTTACAATTTTTAATTAAAATCAGATACATAATAAACGTTCAATATATAGTTGAACTACCTGTAAACTGCCGTATCTTGTCTATATAACTCTTATTAATTATATTTTATTTAAGTGGACAATTGTTCGATTTATCGGTTAATCGAATAACTCTCGACTTCATTATTCGATTAATTGGAAATTGTTTGTTTTCAAATAAACGAAAAATCCATTAACATAAACGTCCGAATAATTGGATACCCTAATAACAATATTAAATTATTGGAACATTGGCTAATATTAACGAAAATTGAACTACTTGCCAAAAAATAAAAGAAAATTGTTCCTTCTATTTTCCCAAAATTGTCAAATAAATAGGGGTATTCAAATGACTGAACGAGCCGGAAAATCAGCCGAAAGCCGCCGCCGCCGACCCATTTTGAACAGAGCCGCCGCCGCCGATAATTATGGTTCGGCTTGTAACTCTGCTGGATAGTTTGTGTAATGACTCCCCACAGAAATTAATTCAAAGGGCTCAAATCACAGCTCCGAGGCGTCCAATTGACTTCACAATTTCGGCAGATTATTCGATTTTCAAAAAACAGTGCGTAAATTATCGATTGTTGCGTTGGCTGTTTGACATGTGACCCCGCCTTGTTGAAACCAAATGTTGTCCATGACATCATTCTCTTGAAGTTTTGGAAATAAAAATTAGTTGAGCACACGGTAATGGCCGCTCCTTGCTCATTTACGAAGAAAAATGGCGCAGAGATGCCGCCAGCCGAAGCCAAGCAGTGATTCGTTGTGGATGCATTGGCTCCTCTATAGTCACGTGTGGGTTCTCTGAACCCCGCATGCTTCAATTTAGCTTATTGTCATAGCCACTGAGCTGAAAATGAGCTTCATCTGAAAACATGATTTTTCGCTAAACTCCTGCCAAACAATCTTCAACCCACTGGGTGAAGCGAAAACGCATCGGATGGTCATGAAGCTTCAGTTGTTGGACCAATTGAACTTTGTAAGTTCTTCTCAAAGAAGTGCGAGAAATGTTAAATTCCTGAGAACGATGATGAGTTGATGTTGGATTGGCTGGATGTTCTTGTTTAACTTTAATCGCAGTTTTGAGTAGGTCAATTGAAATCGCGTCTGATGCCACGATTACCCAAAGATTGCATGATGTTTATTGTGGATGTTTGACCTTCTTGTTTATATATTTAGCCTTTGGCATTTCCTGTTCTTTCGTATTTTCTATAATCAAACAATCTAAGTGAATGTATAATTGTTGATACACTTTACTGACCTGTGTTAAATAGCGTCTTAGCTTCAAATGTAATGTTTCCCGGAAGAATTAATGCATGAATTTCTTTTATAAGAATACCATAATGACATCCTTGCAACGTAACTTGCTCAGCAAATTACACTTTCTAGACAATTTGCTATGGGAAATTTCTCGGCAAATTACTCATTCTAGTCAATTTGTTATATCTCGATTTTTAAACAAAACCTTCCCACCATTTAATTACTCTTAACATTCTGGTGAAATTACTACAACCAGAAAGTGACTGACATTATGGATAGACTGAATAGCTTTTTATTGCACTTGAATGATTTCTTATTTTTTTGTCCTTTCATTTCAGTTGCGTCTCCTTTTCGGAAAATTATAAAATTCTTTTAAAAACAGATGACATTGTGCTGCTACAATCTGTCAGTCATTTTCTTTGCGAATGCAATAAATGCATGGAAGTATGATTAAAAGAATGGAAAGCGACTGCATTGCAAGTCAACATGTCATAAAGATGCAGAGACACAGAGAAGGAGCCGAAAGGACAAAAACCGAAAAGGACAAAGAAATAATATAACTAAAATGTCACAAAAGTGCTGCGACAAGAACACACAACAACTCCAGTGACTAAATGTCATAGAGGCGTAAGACAGCGACTGAAATCAGGTGCTTGGAGGCCTTATAAAGGGTGATTTTTTAAAAGCTATAGGAAAGTTTTTCAAAAAAAAAACCAGTAAGGAAAGGCTAAAGTCGGGCGGGGCCCACTCTATGATACACTCCACTTTCAATCCGAATACAATTCAATTCGGTGAAAAAGTGAAAACAGGAAGGTTTTTTGTATCCTGTAAATGTATGTGTTTGACAAAAAATTTTATATCGGAAAGGACATTTGTATGAGGATATATTGAAACCTGGAACGAAATAGGTGGAATATAAAATGTATAGTTTGGCCAAAATCGGTTAAACTTATGGGACCAACATTTGAATTTGGGCTATATTTAAATCTGATCCGATCTTAGCCACTTTCACCATAGTTTTGATTAGTTAGATTATAAGATGTTGTGCGAAATTTAAAGACAATCGAGCACAATATGTGGCTTTTAAAGCGGCAAAAGTCAAATCGGGAGCGACATTTATATGGGGGATATATCTAAATCTGAACTGATCTTACCCAATTTCTGCATAATGTTTCTAGTTGGATTATAAGATGTTGTCCCAAATTTAAAGAAAATCGGGTACAATATATGGTTTTTAGAGCGCAAAATTCAAATCGGGAGCGACATTTGTATGTTGACTATATATAAATCTGAACCGATCTAGCCCGCTTTAGCCACAGGTGTTTCTAGTTAGATTATAAGATGTTGTGCCAAATTTAAAGAAAATCGATTAGAATATGTGGCATTTAAAGCGGAAAAAGTCAAATCGGTAGCGACATTTATATGGGGGCTATATCTAAATCTGAACCGATCTTACCCAATTTGTGCATAGGTGTTTCTAGTAAGATTATAAGATGTCGTGCCAAATTTAAAGAAAATCGAGTACAATATGTGGTTTCTACAGAGGAAAATGTCAAATCGGGAACGACATTTGTATGGGGGCTATATCTAAATCTGAACCGATTTGACCGATATTCACCATGGGTGTCTCTAGTGGAAATATAAGATGTTTTACCAAATCTGAAGACAATCTGATACATTATGTGTTCTCTAGAGCGGAAAAATTCAAATCGGGAGAGAAATTTGTATGGGAGCTATATATAAATCTGAACCGATCTAACACATTTTTACCACAGGTATTTCTAGTTACAATATAAGATGTTTTGCCAATTTTAAAGAAAATCTGTTGTAATATGTGGTATCTAGAGTGAAAAGAGTCAAATCGGGAATGAAATTCGTATGGGGGCTATATCTAAATCTGAACCGATTTTCTTCAAATTAAATAGTGTTCGTCCTTATCCCGAAAACCATCGTTGTGCAAAGTTTCATTTGGTTCTGTCTACAATTGCGACCTGTATCGTGATTACAAGAATAGATGGACGGACGGACGGACGGACGGACGGACGGACGGACAGACAGACGGACATTGCTAAATCGACTCAGAAAGTGATTCTAAGACGATCGGTATAATTAACAATGGGTCTATCTCGTTTCCTTTTGGGTGTTACAAACAAATGCACAAAGACATAATACTCTCGTGGAGTGTATAAAAACACATAAAATTAAAAAAAATGCATTGAATCTTTATTTGAATCGATAGTACTGTCCATATAATTTAATGTTTGAAGATTATTTCATGCAAATGTTGACCTTGACTGCGCCTCAAATGGTCCTTCCGCTTAGTCCAATTTTGTCATTTTCACGTTTTTTAGTAACAGAGGCCTAATTGCTGCGAACGGCGACGAATCGATAATTGATGGTCATCATTAACACTGGCCGATACAGCTGCGATATTTTCTTCAGTTCGCACTCTACGTAAGCGTGTTGGTGTTTTAATGTCCAACAATGTAAATTTGGTGCGAAATTTAGTCACAATAGCCCGAAAAGCCGCTTGAGTGGGTCGATTAAACTGATAATAAAATGGAATGGAATGGAATTGATGGTCATCATTAACACTGGCCGATACAGCTGCGATATTTTCTTCAGTTCGCACTCTACGTAAGCGTGTTGGTGTTTTAATGTCCAACAATGTAAATTTGGTGCGAAATTTAGTCACAATAGCCCGAAAAGCCGCTTGAGTGGGTCGATTAAACTGATAATAAAATGGAAGCGCGCGATGAACTTTCTTAACAGATCACGCATTTTGATAATAAAATTCAATAATTTGCAAGCGTTGTTCGTTTGTAAGACGATTCATAGACCAAACTGAAGATGTTTGACAGTGAAACAAAACACGAAACGTGCGTCAGCTGTTTAAACCAGTGTTGCCAAAAAGATAATAGCTAAAAAAAATAATAGGCCCGCTTATGACATTCGTAAGTTTCGGCATTTCCCGAACTCTCGCAATTAAAAACAAGTAAGGAAAAGCTAAAGTTGGGCGGGACCAAATATACCATACCTTGCACCGCGATTTTATGTAGGGCAAAAGAAACCCTGGACCTAAGTTGGAACTACTTTGACTTTGAGAGGTAGAATAACATTCATTTTTATTTTCAGGTTTGTGTTTAGCATTCATCAAATGGGACGCTATACGCTCGAACAAAATATTAGTTAGTCTTTAACGCAAACTATAAGAAATTTACGTGGAAAAATTTCGAGAAGAGATCGGCCTTCAGTTCAGTTTGTGCGTCAATTAGTGAAGCGAGTTCATGTAAATGGATCGTTATTGGACAAACCAACCAGTGTACGTTCTCGTCCAGTGCGTTCAATCGAAAACATTACTGCTGTGGCTGAGAATGTCCAAGAACATCCATTAACATCAGCTCGACATCTTCCTCAACAACTGAACATTTTGAATAAAGACCTCGGTATGAAAGCTTACAAAGTTCAATTGGCTTACAAAGTTCAAATTGAAGCCCCATGACCATCCGATGCGTTTTCGCTTCACCCAAATGGGCTGCAGATTGTTTGGCAGTAGATGAAGAATTTTACCGAAAAATTGTGTTTTTAGATGAAGTTCATTTTCATCTCGGTGGCTATGTCAATAAGCAAAATTGCCTCATATTGGGTTCAGAGAACCCAACGTGACTATTGAGGAACCAATGTATCTATAACGAGTCACTGTTTGGTGTGGAATTTGGGTCATCATTACGCCTTTTTACTTCGAAAATGAGCAAGGAGCCGCCGTTACCGTGCCATGCTCAACAAATTTTTGTTTCCAAAAATTCAAGAGAATGATGCCATGGACAACATTTGGTTTCAACATGACGGTGTCACATGTCACACAGCCAACGCAACTATCGATATTTTACGCACTGTTTATGAAAATCGGATAGACTGCTGAAATTGGGATGTCAATTGGCTGCCTCGGAGCTGTGATTTGAGCCCTTTGGATTATTTTCTGTAAGGAGTCATTAATGATAAATGTTACACAAACCATACAGAGACAATCGAAGCGTTTAAACATGAAATCGAAGTCGCCATTGAAGAGATTCGAGCCGGAACAATCGACAATCTACCGAAAAATTGGGTTGATCGGATAAGGTACTGACGAGCCAGTCGTGGATCATATAATGATAATAAATGATAAAGTTCAACCTTTCCAATAAAACCAGAAATTTAAACAAATAATCTCTACCATTTTATAGGAGATACTAATTTAAAATTTTAAATGGCACACTCAGTATGTTGTCCAGTATGGGTATGTATAGTTGACCTTTCATTGGTGAAAAAGTCAAGAGTCTTTGTAGATTAATAAGTGGAAGTAAACATAACTTGCGTAATTCATGAGATGCCAGTGGCAAAGCTGGAAAAAGTGATGCAAAGTGGGATCATCCGACATTTAAATGAATTACCCTTAACCTTTAAATGTAGGGGTGTTGGTAAATGTTACATTCGTATGACGATTTTTCAATTCTGTCTCCTGTCTCTCTCTGGAAGTTTAATTCTTTTAGTATCATCTCTCATAAGTATTAATTATTTTTTGGTTATTTTATATTAAAATGTAATAATACAGCAAAAAATAAGAACCAACAAATTTCTCTATTTAAAAATTGCTAATAACATTAAAAGGAGTAAATTTTACCCCACGTCCACGACTATGTCCAAAAATTTCACCACAATAATTAAAGGTTGAACATTAAATCCCAGAGATTGTTTTATCGGCAACAATAAAGATTCCGGCGTCCTATTCGATTATAAGTGATTTATTTAAAATTTTAGAAAGAAAGTTCTAAATAAATCACCCTTCACTTGCCAGGCCTTGCAACTTTCGCCGCTAGAATTCTATCTTACTTACACACACACTCGCGCGGGATACTCACGCCAGGCACCCAGCGCCAGCCAAGAAGCAGGGCACAAAAGAAATACGTAATGATGGGGCAAAAGTGTAATAATAACGACAATAAAAGTAGGGAATATTAAGTGAAATATGTAACAATGCAACATCATCAACGTCGCCATCATCACTAGGACTGTGGCACAGACACTGGCACTGTCACCATTACAATTCTCATTCGCATTCAGCGTCAATGTCATCATTATTGTCACCGTTGCCATCATAATTGTAACGAATGTAATTACAATTGTTGCCGAGGAAAGATTCCCATTGCGAACGGAAACTGGCATCGGTAATTTCAGAGTCATCGGCCAAATGCGTGGCGTGGCGTGGTGGTCTCTGAAGGAAAACAAAACAACGAAAACAGCAGGAAACCGGGATACATATGGCTGGGTGGCTTGTAACGAAGAAAAATGTGTTTTATAATTAAAGAATTTATTTTAATGTGATCTAGTCGTAAATGTTTGCAATTTCATTATTTTCTATTATTATTAATATAGAAAATAAAAATAAAAGCAGAGGTTGAATATTGCTGCATTTATTTAAATGATTCAGCAAATGTAAGATAATTGTGATACTACACATAATACCTAATAACTGGTAGTCATTTTAGAGAGGTTTCAATATTCCCCCTTTTGAACATTCTTAAGATAAATAGGCATAGGAAACCTTTTGATTTTTACATTTTAAGTAAAGATTGTATTCAGCAATTTTACTTAAAACTCTACGAGGAACATTTTTGTGAAACATTGTATACCTCTAACTCCTCAATATAGGGGTCTTTTTGTAGCAAATGGTATAAAGCAGCCTCTAAGCGCTATAGATATCTTCTATAAGTCTCTGAATATATCAAAACACAAAATTCAACTTCTGAATTGGTGCTAAATTGATGCACATAACTAAATTTGAAGGAGTCGTGTGAATGAAAGAAATATTCTACATAACTAAAAGTCTGATGGCTGTACTGATATTCTGATGATATTAAGTTTATAACACAAGTTAGGAAAAGCTAAAGTCGGGTGGGGCCCTTAACCACTCCCTGTGTATATACCAGTTTTTGATTACTAAACCCAGGTGTTTTATGGGAAGCGACTTTACGATGTCCATATAAATTATTCAAACTGTATAAATTGTTTAACTATAAACTATAAATGCATATTATGGTGTGGTAAAATTGATGAGAATTTGTTGCTTTATGTTACAGTGAACTATGGTCCCAAATCCATATTTTTTGGCAGAAATTTGAAAAATTTTAATCGGAAATTGTTAAATGTGTATATATTTTCTTAATGGCAACACTCCTAGCTATCAAGAATATGTATTGGAGAAAACTAGGTGGCAACACTGCAAGTCTGCGAGACATTTAAAGTTTGCCGTTGAAACAAGTGGGATTAATTCAAGTCTAAGAAGATATACAAAATACTTAAAATTAAGGCGTAAAAAGAAAATAAGACTATATTATTGAAAATGATGGCCGGCGTAAGTAGTTGAAAAATATATTTAACATTTTGTGATTACTGTAGTCTTGTTAGTTTTCTTGAGCGTTGTAATTTTGTGATGCGTAGTGAGCATAACCTATAAATGAGAAATGAGTTTCATTATTTCAAGCTAGAAAATTTGCAAAGTTAGAAGATTGTATCTTTATTTATCGACTTTATGCCATAAAAAATGAATTTGGGACCAGTGTGCAGTGGTATGGTGCTATTTGAAAACATGATCGCATACGGACAAATTCATAATAAGTGTTTCTAGTTGAAATGTAACATATTGTGGGAAATTTGATCAAGATTCGATGTCAAATGTGCATTTGAGAGCAGTAATAGTGTAAATAAAATGTACATATATCAAAACATGGACCCATGCCGTCCAGCTGTTTCTATTTCAAATATAACAATATAATAAGATGTGTATTCAAGAGCAGTAATGGGGTAAATTGGAGGGATATTTGTAAGAGGGCTATATCTAAATCTGAAACGATTTCCAAATTCAATAGGGATCGTCTTTGGGCTAAAATAATTACTTCTGCCAAATTTCGTGGTAATCGGACAACAATTGCGACCTGTAGTGTGCGAACAAGTTTTGATGGATAGCAGACGGACGGACAGACATTGATAAATCAGTTCAGCTGGTGATTCTAAGCCGATCGGTATACTCCCTAATATTTTTTGATGTTACAAACTCTTGGCGGAAAACTAACTTATAATTCCCTATTCCACGAAGTGGGGTAGGGTACAATTAAACTAGGTAATTATGATGACCACAACTGTTGTCAATATCACTTTCACATAGAACAGTGGTTTAGGAGCAGTGCAAACAAATGCTTTTTTGTTGGCTTTATAGTGTCAATAAATATATATTTGTTAAATGCTAAGATTAACAGCATAAACATGTGAAAGATGTACTATATAGCAAGCCATTTAACCATAAAAATCGAAAAAAAAATATTTCTCTTTTTTGGAGAGAATTACATTTAATTAGACATATAGCGGGTTGTGATAATAATAAAAATATTAAATATAGATGCAAAATAGTCTTGAGACAGGACAATATCCCAGTTCAAATCAAATATTGATTACAGACCAAAAAATACAAACGAAAAACGATAATATATATATTTTTTGGCGTCCGACAATTTTTTTTATTTTTGCGTTGCTTTAAAGTCGCTTCATAATATGACATAATACACATAAAGGAGTAACAATGTCAAAGAAAAATAGATTGATTATGTTGATTTTAGGAAGATTTGTTTTTCCTGTTACTCCCATAATTTAGCGTATGGTTAACATATCGAAATCAATAAATATAACTCATACGTCAATAGTACATGTCATAATTATTGTCCGATCTTAGCTCAAATTGGCACAGATAAGTTTTGTGGATCGAGGACGATCGCAATTTAATTTGAAGCTAATCTAATTTTGGAATTAAATAATCTAAAATTGGAAATTAAAAATGTTGTCGCACGGTTTCATATGACTAAGTATGCCTTAATTAGATCGATGAGGTTGAGGTGAATGGTAAATCGATTCCGATTCTAATCGAGAATCGATTCTGAGGGCTCAAAAACGATTCTTTTGGAATCGATTACATGTGTCCAACTTTATACTGGAATCCATTATCGAAGCTTGGGAATCGAAATTTAATTTAATGAAAAACACCCAAAAAGTATGTACTAACTTTGTACGTTTTGGTGGTAACAAGTTGTGAAATTTAAAAGCTGCAATTTTATTAATTAAACAAAAGGAAATGACACTAAGTGTGGAATTGATATAAAAAATTGACAGTACCAAACACTGGAGTTTTCGTACCTCCAAACAGTCCAAGCATTTGGAAAAATTAAAAAAATACATCCCAATGCTAGATAGATCGCTTATAATGGAAATATCGGATAAAGTAGTAGACGATAATGATTTAACATATCATACAAAATATGCATAGTATTTTTAAGTGCTTATGGAAATATTATTTATACAGAATTGATCCATGTAGAAATTTTATTCAAAATGGTGAGAGCGGCCACGTAAACCAAGGTAGTTTTCTATTATAATATTATTTATATTTCGTGAAATAAAGTATTATATGTTAGATAAATACGAATTGTTAGTAACACCAATAAAAAATCTAACATATACTAAAAATACGGTGAATTAGTTCAGTCGATTTTTTCTTTATCATTGCTCACTGCCAACAATACAATTTCCTGAACTTTTGGATATCATTTACATTTTAATATCAAGATCTTCGAGAAAATCTGATATATTCATACCACATCGGTCGTCGCTAAAATCGCATTTGACTAATGACACTATCATTAGAACAACTTTTTATAGTTGTTTTCATGTTAGTGTTAATTAGAAAGTCTTAGTTTTGATGAAATAGTACACAAAACTTGATCGATTTCATCAGCACTTAAAAGACCTCAAAATAACAAATGTCAAAACATAGTCTAGACGAAAAAAATGAGAAACTAACTTTAAAATTCAATATCTCAAAAACGAAGAAAAGTTATAGTTTGAAATTTGGTAAACTTATAGACAACTTTCTTCTAAAACTATTAAAAAAATAAAAGTGTCCGCAGATTTCGAAATGTTAAATTTATTTTT
Organism: Polietes domitor; assembly: GCA_947397865.1. Lineage (NCBI taxonomy): Eukaryota > Metazoa > Arthropoda > Insecta > Diptera > Muscidae > Polietes > Polietes domitor. The sequence goes on from OX377619.1 coordinate 54,791,379, forward strand.
AATTCCTGAATGTAAAGGTGAACATTAAATTATATATTTTTGCTATGGTATCATTCAATAGATCAGAAAAAATCTATAAGAAAAACGTTTTCCAAAAACTATATATATTATAGATTATTCAGAATAGTCGATTAAGGAAGAGCACCTTAGTGTAAAACAATTAAAAAGGCGTAAAGTTCGGTCATGGCGATTCTTATATACCCTCTACCTTGGATTGGAGATATTGTTATGCAAATTTAAATAAATTTAAAGTCCACTCTCGCTTGTAGGAAGAGGCTATCAAAACATGTGGACAGCGTGTATATCGTTCTTAAGTACCCTAAATTTGTTATTGTGGGCATTTTCTGTACTAGTTAGTTAAAATAATACCTCTCGAGTTTTATGGTTAAACATTTCTACCGATTCCGATTAAGAATCGATTCTCAGGTCTTCGATTCTAAGAATCAGATTCAAAAATAGTCGATCGGGAATCGAGAATCGATTCTTGTCCTCGATTACCATTACTAGGTTGATTTTAGGAAGATTTGTTTTTTCGGTCACTCCCATAACTAAGCGTATGAGTAATATCAACCTCAAATATGAGTAATATCAACGTACTAATATCTTCTCTTGAATAATATCTGTTGTCAACAAATATTTATTCAATCGATATTCATCAATATATATAGATTCGATCGTATAACGAGACATTTTTGTTTTGGCCGTTATTGGAGAGATTATTTTATATTGGAAATATCTGAAAAACAAGGCTAGCATATACGTCATTACAAAGTTGTTCATTACCAAAACTTCAAGTTGTAATATATCAGTGTATTTTTAAAGCCGGGCACAGTCGGGTTGATATTTCACGGACCCTACCTCAAGATGTGGTTCATTATGGACCAGAGTACTTCATAGGAACTGAAGGATATTTAGCGAGGAACATCATACAGGGTGCCCATTTAATATTTTAAATTTGAACTACCGATTACTTTGACTATGAAAGCTAGAATAACATTAATTTTTATTTTTATTTTCATGTTTATGTTTGACATTTGCAAAATGTAACGCTCGAACAAAATTGCGAAATATTAAAAACTTACTTCCAAAGTAGTGAGTTTTTAACGCAAACGGTAAGAAATTTACGTGAAAAACTTTAGAGATGAGATCGGCCTTCAGTTCAGTTTGTGCGTCAATTTGAGAGAGTTCGTGAAAATTGATCGTTATTGGGCAAACCAATCCGTGCACGTTCTGGTCCAGTGCGTTCAATCTAAAAAATTGCTGATGTGACTAAGAATATCCTAGAACATCCATCAACACGCCATCGTTCTCAGAAACTAAACATTTATTGCACATCTTTGAGAAGAATTTTACATAAAGACCCTTGGAATGAAGGTTTACTAAGTTCAATTGGTCCACCTACTGTAGCCTCATGACCATCCGATGCGTTTTCGCTTCACCCAAATGGTCAGGAGATGAAGAAATTTACCTATAAATCGTGTTTTCAGACCATTTTCATCTCGGTGCCTATGTCAATAAGCAAAATTGCCGCATACGGGGTTCACGTGACTATTGAGAGGCCAATGCATTCACAACGAGTCACTGTTTGGTGTTGATTTTGGGCTGGCGGCATCATTGGGTATTGTACTGACAATTTTGGATGACGTATGGCCCGGCAGTACGTCATCCGTGGTAGTCATATGAATGATATTGTGTTCCATTTTTATATGACAAAGTTTAAGCTTTCCAATAAAACCAGAAATTTGAAAAGATAATCAGTATTTTTTTATAGCCGAATTTAATTTTAAATTTTAAATAGTAATATATAATAGACTCTGTAATAATGAAATGATATTACTCTTTATCACCAAACCGGTTTTTTGGTAAAATATAGCGTAATATAGATATAATAACAGACGATACTAGATGAAATACAAGATGCTGCGCCAAATTTGAACAATATCGGTTAAATCATGTGGCTTCTAAAGTGGAAATGAAATGAAACATTTTCCTCAAATACTATAGCGTCCGTTCTTGATCTTCAAAAAATAGGATCGGTCTACAATTGCGACCTGTACTTTGATTACAGTCATACTGATGATGATTTTAAGGGATGCACAAATACATAATACCCTAGTCAAATGTATAAAAACCGTTTCTTTATCAATGAATTCAGACTATACGAAGTCAGTTTATGTCAAAAAATATAATTTTCAGGGAATTCTGAGTCCTACACATTATTCATTAATCATTCATTTCCTATGTATGACCTATACACTGCGGTATTCTTCCCCAGAAACAATTTCCATTTCAATACAAATCAATTAACATTTACACAACTACGTAAGTGTGCGAGTGATGACAGTGTGAGCGTTTCTCTAAGTCATCTAAACATACTGTCAATACCCGTTTTACACGCTAAATTAAATTAAATGCGAATAATATGAAAATGGACATTTCATAGTCAACGAGTTCTTTACGGTGACATAAAAGGAACGATATAAATGATGATCCACATAAGGGAAGGGGAAGGGATGAGGGGAAGAGATAACAAGGCTACAAAATAATCGTTAAGATTTTCCTAACACCATCCGACTCAGGACGCAGAGCATGTCACTAGGTCGAGTTTGGGGAAATCTATCAGTGATTGATGGTGGCATTTCAAGTATTTGAAAGTTATCGACAGTGAGTTGCAACAAAATGTTCGGCTTAAACATTTGAATGCGATAGTAAATCCTCGCGGTGAAATGTCTTAATATAAATCCTTTTGATTGCCACCACCACCCTCCAACATCGAGTGGGTGGTTTAATCAGTTAGGTATTACGTTGGCAACATCGTGCAAGACATTGCAAGCGGATATCAATTACAGAAAAAAATCTTCTTAAGTCCACTTCTGGATGTATTGGTCACCAAATCACAAAGCAGAAAACTTATCCGCCATTTTTTATTTTTAGCCCAAAAAGTCAAATAAATTACATGAATAGTAGGCGTATATTCGTTACAAGCTAGATATTTTATACGACCAGTTAAAAATTATTACGAAATAAACTTCCTGCAAAACGTATAAGAAAGTTTTATTCGATTAAACCGACGTATGTATGTAAATTCCAAACAAATGCTCAGAATTAAAATTCTGTGCATTTGTTTGGAATTTTTAAGAATTTTTATATTACGAACTATTTGTGATAAAGATGGATCTCTGACAGCGCCGTAGAAGATAAAAAGTATTTAATTTTAAATAGGATAGGTAAATTGGTTGGGTGTATTTCCATCATACACAAAATGTCATAAGCTATGCTTATAATAAAACTGATATAAATTCCATACGGGTAGTCAAAATGAGTTGCAATTTTATATTTGAAAATCTTTTTATAATCATATTAAACATCTAAAAATGTATACCTTCTTCTAATACCTCTCACACATTTTACCCTATCCTATTTAAAATTAAATACTTTTTATCTTCTACGGCGCTGTCAGAGATCCATCTTTATCACAAATAGTTCGTAATATAAAAATTCTTAAAAATTCCAAACAAATGCACAGAATTTTAATTCTGAGCATTTGTTTGGAATTTACATACATACGTCGGTTTAATCGAAAATTGGAAAAATCATTTTATTTTGCGGTCGTAGGAACGTGTAAACCGAATTCCATGATTCTAGCTCAGGCCTTTCGAAAATATCTTTATTTTACATGTCTACGCAATTAGTGGGATGTACACATCAAGTTTCTTCGTTCTAGCTGTAGCCGTTTAGTGGGTACTATTTTATCCCTCTGTTCCCATTCTATCCCTAAAAGTACGAATTTGGAAATACCTTTCTTCGTGTCTGTGCAGTCAGAGAAATGTATACTCAGAATTTCATTACTCTAGCTCCCGCCATTTGTCTTAAATAATTAAATTCTGGATACATTCTTTAACGCTTGAGGAATGTAATTGAGATGAATTTGGACTAATGAACTGTAAATGAGCAGCTTTGTTTTAATATCAAACTTATTTTTAAATTTGTACAACATTCCAATGGCTGGTGCTATATGGAAGTTTCATGATTAGTTGTTTTGCAAATGGGTTCCCAAATATTTTAACGACCGGGATTCATAAACATGAGTTCCTCCAATGTTAATATTGAAGGGATTATCATTTTCAGAGCAATGAGGACGGAAACGTATTATTTTTGTTTTGTCATTGTTCAGCAGAAGCTTGTTCAATCTGCAGTATTCCAATATGGCTGAAGCATCATGTTCCATCTGAGACTTTAATACAATATCATGATTGTGAAAAATAATGGGCCCAAAACGCTACCTTGAGGTACACCGTGTTCGACATTGTCAGTTGTCTTCTATTTCTTAAGTAGCTCTCCAACAGAAGTAGAGAACTACCCTGAATGCCATAGTATGGCAGTTTTTCGAGAAGGATATCATGATCTACCAAATCAAAAGTATTCGAAAAATCGTAAAATGCGGCACCAACTCCACCAAATTTATCATCCAAGCCTTCACAAATTAAATTAATAACGTTTACGACAGTATCTTGAGTTCCAATTCCCTTTTTAAAGCCAAATTGCAATTCATATAATTGATTTGTTTCATTAAGATAATTGGAAAGTTGTTTATGCATACGTTTTTCAAACAATTGGCCTGTAGCCTGAGGTTTTTGTGAATTACTACTTTTGGGAATTGGGATTACTTGAGCAATTTTGAGTACTGCTGGGAAAGTAGACGTACGAATCACATCATTAAATATATCTACCAGATGTGTGCTTATGAGCTCTTTACATCTAATAATAGCTTTGCTCGATCTGCCATCATATCCTGCACTTTTGTTGGATTTGAGACTCGTTATTAGTTCAATAACTTCCTCATAAGTAGTACAATTAAAAACAAGTAAGGAAAGGCTAAAGTCGGACGGGGCCGACTATATAATACCCTACACCACTCCCTGCATATATACATCGCTATGATTACTAAACCCAGGTATTCCATGGGAGCAGTTTTATGTAGTTCATATAAATTATACAGTTACTATAAATTCGTCTTTAGTCAAATTTAATGAATATGGTAAATAATAAAGTAATTGATCCAATTTTCCAGCAGTTATTCCGAGTAAAGTAAATATAACATGATACGGAAAAATTGATCAAGATCCATAGGTTTTTTAGTTGGATTTTTAGATGTTATGCCAATTTTAAAGAAAATCGGGTACAATATGTGGTTTCTAAAGCTGAAAAAGTGAAATCGGGAGCGACATTTGTATGGGGGCTATATCTAAATCTGAACCGATCATACCCACTTTCAGCATAGGTGTTTCTAGTTCGATTATAAAATGTTGTGTCAATTTTAAAGAAAATCGGTTACAATATGTGGTTTCTAAAGCGGAAAAAGTGAAATCGGGAGCGACATTTGTATGGGGGCTATATCTAAATCTGAACCGATCTTACCCACTTTCAGCATAGGTGTTTCTAGTTCGATTACAAAATGTTGTGCCAATTTTAAAGAAAATCGGGGACAATATGTGGTTTCTAAAGCGGAAAAAGTGAAATCGGACGCGACATTTGTATGGTTTGATTATAAGGTGTTAAGCCAAATTTGAAGAAAATCGGGTACTATATGTGCTTTATAGGGCGGAAAAAGTCAACTCGTGAGCGACATTTGTATGGGGGCTATATCTAAATCTGAACCGATTTCCTCCAAATTCAATACCGATTGTCCTTGGCCAGAAAAAATAACTTCTGACAAGTTTCATGACAATCGGACAACAATTGCGACCTGTAGAGTGCGAACAAGCTTAGATGGACAGCAGACGGACGGACAGACAGACATCGTTAAATCGACTCAGCTGGTGATTCTAAGCCGATCGGTATACTTAAAGGTGGGTCTAGCTCGATTATTTTTTGGTGTTACAAACATTTGGCGCGAAACTAACTTATAATACCCTAGCCCACGAAGTGGTGTAGGGTATAACAAACATAGATCTGGACTGAACAAGGGTATTGAGCTTATTACGTGTATCATCTTCACAGCGTTGTATTCGATCCTTTAACAATTTGGGAACATTCATAAAATAATCATTTAGCAAATCACATTTCACTTTCTCATCATTTATTAGTTCATCATTATCTCCACTCAAATGAATTCGTCTTCGCTCCTTCCTTCCCAGACATTCATTTAAGAATTGCCAACATTTTTGAGGATTTTTATCCAAGGATTCAACGTTACATCGTAAGTAATTGTTCATGCATATTTTATCGTGAATTCGATTCTGGCATTTGCCCCTTTTTCCATTTTGCCTCCTAAAAGCATGAATTTCGAAAAATCCTTTATTTTACGTGTCTAAGCAATCCGAGGAATGTATACACCGAATTTCATTATTCTAGGTACAGCCGTTTGGTTGCTACTATTTTTATCCCTCTATTCACATATTACCCCTTAAAAATACGAATTAGGAAAAGAACTTATATATTATGTATCCACTCAATTATAGGAATGTACACACCGATTTTCGTGTTTCTAGCTGTTGTCGTTTGATAGGTACCATTTTTATCCCTTTTCACCCCCCAACAAATAAAAATCATTTTGTGGTTCACGTTTTCTATATATGATAAATGCGCATATTAAATATCAAGCAAATATAAGCAGACATATTTAAAAGAAAAACAAGCATAAATCGAAATATTAGGGATATTTTTAGTCCTTGTGAGGGAAATTTGTTTCCCTCTGGACCGATTTTGCCCACTTTCAATCCCAACTGATCTACATCTATCAGACGTATTCTGGAAAGAATGTGATACGAATTTTATGACAATCAAGAATATATACTTTATATGGTCTCAGGTCAATATTTCAAGGTGTTACAAACGGAATGACATAGTTAGTATACCCCCAACCTGGAGGTGGTGGGTATAAAAATGCCAATGAACTGCATTTCACCTATAGTTTCAGATGTATATCATCTGATGCAAGTGTTATAATATAAAAGCAAATGCTTTTGTGACAACCAAATTTATAAAAAATTCAAAAATATGAAATTGTAGAAACTAGGGTGGATCGAAAAGATATTTTTATGCGATTCAAATATATATTTGCTTTTAATTTGAAGCAAATTGCATCTAATTCTAGAAAGGTACTGAGATTGACTTCAGTAGGCACACATGGCCAAGGATTGCTGGACTGTAGGAGCAATGTATAGAGGAGATTAAGAGCATCGAACACCTTCTCTGTAGCTCTTCGGCTATGACTTGGTATCGACGATTTGGCTAAATCGATGGGCTGAAATCGACGACCCAACATGTATTTTCGCGGCATCCGAATGTAACGCAATTTCATTTCCTACATGGCTGGCAGAGGATGTATTTTCATTTTTTTTTTTTTGCAAATCGCATTTATCTCTGACACATGCCACAACCTTTTTCTTTGCTTGAACATTCATGCTTGGCTGTAGTTACGAGTTGTCCTTTTTGTGTTTCCATTTCATTTCGATCGCCCTTTCCCTCGGTTTTCTGGCTGAGGTCCTTTGACCATCCATCTTTTGTTCAATTCGTCCTTTTGTTGGTTGTTGGCGGCTGTTGGGTGTCACTCTCGCCTTCGTGCCGAGTCGAGTGTTGCTTTTGTTTCGTTGGCACAATTTATCTTCTTTTTTGTTGCTTTCTTGTCTTTGGTTACCTTTGGACGTGTGACAGACACACCAACCAAACAAATGCCACAAACACACACACACATACGATACACACCAAACATGCCAAAGTCATAAAAATGTGTCGGTTGTAAATGCCCGTATAAATTTGTTCATAAATATGTTGTAGGTCAAAGATTACGTAAATTGCTACAGAGTGTGGGGACGGGTTCGTTTTCTTAATTGTTTTGTAGGTCTGCTAAAGTGTGATTTCGGTTTAAGAAATTGATGACTATGAATATAGAGAAAGCAGCACAATTCTTTATGGGGGCTTATTGTGTTGGCATTTAGGCCAATGAATAGGTCAATTTACAATGACTGATAGGGTATTGGCGCTGGCGAAGGTGTACCTAAAGGTAAAATTCAAATGGAGAATATTACAATCAATTATGATCGCATTTTTTCTTTTGTGAAAAAATCCACCACTCACCCAGACAATTGCTACCACATCTTTATTTCGCTTATTTGTTCGTCAAACTGACTTTCAAGGTCAAAACTTCAGGCAGCATGTTAAGACAGAATTATTTAGGAAATTGCAGACAAATTCGAATGTATCAAATCAATATATCACCGCTGGCTCGTTTCCTTAACATTGGAGGCCATTTGAGGTCATCGGTATACCCAAAACATCTGACGAGGGCACATGTTGCTATAGAAATCGTTTATCTTCTCCTGTTATCCTATCAACTGTATTACAATTGAAAGTCGCATATAGGCTTTAGGTCCGATATTAGCCATATAGACGGACTGAAATGAGTTGGGTATTCACATTTGCGTAGCAAAATTTGTCTGGAAGAGTATTCGATTTATGGCCAGAAGCTTGTGTATAAATTTTAGATGAGTAGCAGGGGAACTGGTAGGTACATAGCTAATTCGACAAGATTGAAGATTCGATCGGTGAAAAAAAAGTTGAATAACAAATACTCACATAGCATGTGTTTCAACATATTTCATTGTGTATCTGATTGATTGTGAGTGCATTTTCAGCATTTATGGGAGAATTGCGAGATTATTTTTGGCCATGAAGTGTTTATACCTTAATTTGGGACAGAAAAGAACAATTGTATGGGTGCTATTTGCCCATATGGTCCAATTTTACTGTAGGTATTCCGAAATTCAATATAATATTATCTGGAAATTTTGATTATGATCCGATGAAAATGCGGATTTTACAGCGGTAATAGTATAAATCGGAGCAGGGGGGTGGCTAGTAGTACCCGCTGCTTCGCACGCGAAAAAGCCAAAATAATACATTTTGATGGCGCTTCTACATGGTCAGAGGAATTTACATACTAAATTTCATGATTCTAGCTGTAATCCTAATGCTGGTACCATTTTTATCCTTTTTGGTCCCGCTCTCCCCTTAAAAGTACAAATTTTGAAAATCCATTTCTGTTGCACGTCTACATTGTCAGAGGAATTTACGCACCAAATCTCACGATTAGAGCAACAATATTACAGTTCACTATTTGTATCCTCTTTTGTCCGCTCACACCTTATAGGTATAAATTTCGAAAAAAAAAATCATTAGGATTTTCGCTTCTACCTAGACAGAGGAATTTACATACCAAATTTCACGATTCTTGCTGTAATAATTTAGTTGGTACTATTTTATCCCTTTTGTCCCGCTCACCTCTTATAAGTACAAATTTCGAAAAATCCAATTTTACTGCGCTTCTACATGGTCAGAAGAACTTACACATCAAACTTCAAGATTCTAGCTGCAATACTTTACTTAGTAACATTTTTATCCCTTTTTGTTCCGCTAACCTCTTAAAACTATAAATTTCGAAAAATGAAGTTTTACTGCGCTTCTACATGGCCAGAAGAACTTACACATCAAATTTCAAGATTCTAGCTGCAATACTTTAGTTGGTACCATTTTTATCCCTTTTTGTCCCGCGCAACCCTTAAAAGTACAAAATGCATTTATATTCCGCTTCTATGTGGTGAGAGGAATTTGCACACCAAATATCGCGACTATACCTGCAATACTTAAATTAGTACCATTTCATCCCTTTTTGTACCGTGCAATCCTTAAAAGTGCAAATTTTGAAAAATCCAATTTTAACGCGTTTTTACATGGTCAGAGGAATTTGCATACCAAATTTCACGATTCTAGCTACAATACTTTAGTTGGTACCATTTTTATCCCTTTTTGTCCCGCTCACCCCTTATAAGTACAAATTTCGAAAAATCAATTTATGTTGCAAGTCTACGTTGTCAGAGAAATGTAAATACCGATTTTCACGATTCCAGCTGCAATTCTTAAATTGATACTCTCTTTGTCTCTTTCCTCCCTTAAAAAAAAACAAATTTCGAAAAATCCCTGTTTGTAGCTCGTCTGCATGGTCATTGCAAGGAACACACCGAATTTCATGTTTCTAGCTACTGCCGTTTAGTCAGGACGAAGTTTCGATGTTTATCTTTTGTCCCATTTTACCTCCTAAAAGTACGAATTTCGTAAAACCCTTTCTTAGTCGACGTCTACGTCATATTTCGGAACTACACTGAAAATTTCATGACCCTGGCCGTTTGGTCTGGGGCTGGTCAATGATAAGTCAGTCAGTCAGTAACGCAACTCTTTTATATTATAGATGTAGGAATTTTCATCAAGATCCGATGTAAAATGTACATTTTAGGGCATTAATAGTGTAAATCGGAGGTATATTTGTATGGGGCGGGCCTATATAAAAAAATGAACCTATGTAGTCCACGTCAGCTGTATTCTAGAGCAGTAACAGTGTAAAGTATATCCCTCTACTTGGGATTAAGGCTATACCTAACTCTGAACCGATTTCCTCCAAATTCACTAGCAGTCGTCCCTGGCTAACAAAAAATAAGTTCTGCAGAAATTGCATGGCAATCGTACGACAATTTCGACCTATAATTATCGAACAAGCTTTAGATGGACAGTAGGCGGACGGACAGTGATTCTAATTCGATCGGTATTCTTAATGGCGAGTCTAACTCGATTTTTTCATTGGGTACTAACTAACTGATAATATCCTATTCCACGCAGCGCTGTATAATGCAATTAAAACCATAGTAACATCCAAGCGGATATTTGGCATCAGTTATATTTTTATAATTGGTAATATTTCCACAATCACTTTGAGTATATAAAATATGGAGGGTTTGCCACACCCCTTCTAGTACCTACCACACAATTCACACTAACTTAAATTAAATAATTTATAACATCGGAATGCTGTGAATTTTGATCCTTGGTAATATTTTCATAGATGGAATATGGACGATATTGTCACACGCCCTCTGCTACCTCCCACGCAAATTGCAATAAGCTTTGGTTAAAATTAAACTGATATAACTTCCATAACACCAATTGTCCCTATCATAGGTAAAATGAAATATTTTATAACTTCCAGACCGGTGCCTGAAATCAATTATAACTTGAAATTCTTTAATAAATGTGGATGATTATAGTGTCTTATATAGGGCGGGCCATTTAAAATTTTAAATTAGAATCGGCTATAAAAAGTACTGATTATTTTTTCAAATTTCTGGTTTTATTGGAAAAGTGTAATTTTTTAAGTCATGGAAATATAACCATATACGGACACCACTACGCGATAAAAGACCAAAAAAGATCCGTGTCTCTCAGTGTTGCCAAAAGTCATTTATGTAATAGATTGTTTTCTTGAATTTTGAACGGTTTGCTACATATGGACATGAACATGGGAAAAAGGTTACAAATCGATTTTTATACCCTACACCTCTTCGTGGACTACGGTGTTATAAGTTAGTTTTCCGCCAAATGTTTGTAGCACCTATAAATAATCGAGCTAGACCCACCTTTAAGTATACGGATCGGCTTAGAATCACCAGCTGAATCGATTTACCGATGTTTGTCTGTCCGTCCGTCTGTTGTCCATCTAAGCTTGTGAAATTTGGCAGAAGTTACTTTTTTTGGCCAAGGACGATCGGTATTGAGTTTGGAAAATCGGTTCAGATTTAGATATAGCCCCCATACAAATGTCGCTCCCGATTTGATTTTTCCGCTCTAGAAACCGCATATTGTTCTCGATTTTCTTTAAAATTGGCACAACATCTTATAATCGAACTGAAAACAACTATGGTGAAAGTGGGTAAGATCGGTTCAGATTTAGATATAGTCCCGATACAAATGTCGCTTCCGATTTCACTTTTTCGCCTTAGAAACCGCATATTGTTCCCGATTTTCTTTAAAATTTGCACAACATCCTATAATACAACTGAAACACCTATGATGAAAGTGGGTAAGATCGGTTCATACTTAGATTAGCCCCAATACAAATGTTGCTCCCAAATCTTTAACCGATTTTGGCCAAACTTTACATATTATATTTCACCAATAATCATACATGGTGAAAGCGGATCACAAGGTTTCAATATACCCCCATGCAGATGTCATTTCCGATTTAACATTTTTTCAAACACATACATTTACAGGATTCAAAAATCGTTCCCGATTTCTCTTTTTACCGAATTGAATTGTAGTGAGATAGTAAGTGGGGTATATCTGTCCGTCTTTAGCCAATCCTTACTTGTTTGGGAGATGCCCACATGTCCCTACTTTGGTATAACCCAAATTGGGCCCCATTCTGCTCTATTACAGCTCTAGAAACTAGATTTTACATCTGATCTTCATCAAATTTTGCAGATCATTATATGTTTCAACTAGGAATACCTACCGTGAATGAGAAATATATAGACGCATGTTTTGGCACAGGCCTCAAGTGTTGTTATAGGCCCCTTCAAATGTCCGTCCGATTCATCCTATTACCGCTGTATGCTGCATATATTATGGGATCTTGATCAATTTTTCTATATCATGTTATATTTACTTTACTCGGAATATCTGCTGGAAAATTGGATGAATTACTTTATTATTTACCATACTCATTAAATTTGACTAAAGATGAATTTATAGTAACTGCATAATTTATATGAACTACATACAATTGATCACATGAAATACCTGGGTTTAGTAATCAAAGCGAGGTATATACGCAGGTCGGCCCCGCCCGACTTTAGCCTTTCCTTACTTGTTGAATCTTTTTTGCGATTTTGACCTTGAAGATGAAGTTTTTTGATTTTATATTCCAATAAGGTTTGCAAGATATGACCCTGGAAAAATGAAAACTTTTTGCAAATATGACACCGGCACCCCAAATCTTTGGAGGCCTATAAAAAGTGATTGGCTTTGGGCAAAACTGGAAGACACGGATCTTTCTGTCTTTTATCATGTAGTGGTGTAATAGAACACAATATCGTTCATATGACTACCACGACTGACTCGCCAGTACCTCATCCGGTCAACCCAATTTTTCAGTACATGGCAATGACACCGCCAGCATAAAATCCACACCAAACAGTGTGGATGCATTGGCTTCTTAATGGTAACGTATGAGTTCTCTGAGTCCCATTTGCGGTAATTTTGCTTATTAAAAATTGCAAAACCTGTAAGCAATTATTATTATATAAATAAAATAATATCACAATAACCCGTGCAATTGAGTGCAAAAGAATTTATAAATGGATGACTATAATAATTCTCTCATCCGGTTCACTAGAGTATGTCCAATTTAAATAAAAAAACATAGTTAGGCAATTAATTCTCTAAACCCAAAGCACCGATTTAAGAAGTAATAATTGAATGTTATCCACAGTTATCTGCAATAAACGTTTTTATCTTTGTCTCACATACAACTTTTATTATTCAAGTTTAATGTGCACAACTGCTTAATGAGAAGCCATATACAAATAAATTTATTCTTGCGACCAATCAAAAGTGTTTCCACACAGATTAGATTTTTGCTAAACACATCCATCCGTCCTAATTTATGTTCGTAGTTTTCCCACAAATCATTATAAGGAAATCTTTAATAATTCATTAGGTTGCCGGTTCGGTGTAATTTTGCCAACTAGACATCTGTGTCGTATTTAATTTTATTACCAACAAACTCTCACTTTCACAACTACCTCCCCCGCATCCAACCGTTCACAATACAACCACAACAAATCTATTTAAATTTTAAAGGCTTTCCTTTTCGGCAAATTTATGTCATCCTCCCACCCTCGATGAGCGCGAGAGCACAAAAGTGCTCTAGTTAAAGGTAGACTGGATGGAATACAATAAAATTGTTGTTCATAATTTAATTATGACTCTCATTATGGATGATATTCATAATAAGTCCTGCTAGGGTACCTGCACGTGGCCACGTGGACATTGATGGTCGTCGGCCTACTTTCGGGGACAACACGACAACAGCAATATTTTTTTTGGTCTGACCTCTTTCTTTGTTACCCCCTTATCGTAGCTCACAAATTGTGTGAACTGCGAGGCAAATCTCAGTGAGGAGAGTGTGTTTGTGCTCTTATTCCTAGGTGAATGGTTGGACGGACGGATGGTAGGATGGATGGATGGATTTGTGTGCATGACTCCAGAGACACTGCGAGTCAATATTGGTATAAACGAAATTAGTTTATAGAGAACTTGATGATATTTAATTAAAATACTTTTAAACATTTCCGTAATGACGCAAATGCTGCCTCGTTAATAACATTAAAGTGATGACGGACGGTGAATGTCGAAGAAGAAATTGCTGGGGATGTTCGCTGATTGAATGTACGATGAGGGAATGAAGAAAACTTGATAATTAAACACCTTAAGAGTGCTGCGAATGGGATTTCCCTGCAATATCGCGAATTGTTGTCTCATTTTGACGATTTTTTTCACATTTTGTGATTTCAAAAATAAGGCCACTAATAAAAATATATAGGATGATTTTTTAAACGCGCGGAATTTTAAATTAAAATAACCTAATTATGTAAACAAATTATTTCTTATGAGAATTGATCCGGCTGAGCGAATTATTACAATTATCCATTTCTGAGTTCCTTTGAGCTTAATTACATGAAGCCATCTTTCCTAAATGTATAATCTTAATCATACCTGTGAAGTTTGAGTCTGAGAAGTTTGGTGAAGTCGGAGTAATCGCAAAAATGCTCGTCTCAGACTCCGTAAAAATGATTTTTATGTTATAAAAAATAATATAATAATAATATTTTTTTGATCAGGGAATCAGAAAAATATTTTGAGTAAAGCCAAGACTTATAAATCTTAAAATATGCGACCGAAGTACGTTCGGAATTAAAATCAATTTTAAAATAGATCAATTAAATTATATTATGATAATTAACTTAAATTTGAAAAGTATTTATGAGTCATTCCATGTCAAGTGGTACGGCTTTTGACCTCAATAGCTGCGATTGTTTTGAAAGTTTGTGTATTTATTCTTCTCATAAAAATATTGTATACGTATTTTTGGAAAAAAATAATTTTTTTTCACGAGTTATGTCCAATTTAACAGTGAAAATAATACTACTTTTTCAAAAGGTGTGTTCATTCAATCGCCAGTAATTCCTGAAATACTTTTCCGGTTTTAATGTGTTATACCTTGTTTTTAAGGTAGTTTCAATTACTTTTAATTTAATTCAGTTCAATTACTTTTTTTGTGTTGCAGCAGTTTTAGATTTTGTAAAGTTTTTGCAATTTTAATTCTTTTATTTTGATTTTCGAAATGATTACACTAATCCATTTTGTTGAAATGTTAAAGTAGTGTGTCTAGGTCTACTTTTTTGGCTTCTATTTTTTACGATTTTTTTTACAAATTAATTTTGATTTTCGAAATGATTACACTAATCCATTTCGTTGAAATGTTAAAGTAGTGTGCTTAGGTCTACTTTTTTGGCTTCTATTTTTACGATTTTTTCCATGCTTTATATAAGGTTACTTTCTATATATGTTTGTGTGCCACAAAATTTGAAATCAATTTTTGAAAGCTTTTTTCTCAACCAATTTTGTTCAAATTTTGCACACTTAATCATTTTCGATGACAATACAAGGAAATGGAAAAATTTGACCAATTGGACAAAGGGGCGTGGCACCTCCCATACAAAGTTAAAACCTATTATTGAATATTGTCAGTTCTATGACACATAGAGTGCTGAAATTTTGTGTAAGTGCATCTAGCATCAATGTGCATAGCTGTGCCAAAAATGGGCGGTATTGGAAAAGTGGGCGTGGAACCTCCCATACGAAGTTAAAACCTATTATTGAATATTGTCAGTTCTATGACACGTATAGTGCTCAAATTTTGTGTAAGTGCATCTAGCATCAATGTGCGTAGTTGCGCCTAAAATGGGCGGTAATGCAAAAGTGGGCGTGGTACCTCCCATACAAACCACAAATTAAAAATCTATTATTTCTGCTCCTGATAACGCAGTAATTTTTCCTTCTACAAAAGATAACTAAAAAAGAATTTCTAGGCCCAATAGAATTCTGCTTGCATAAAGCATGGATTTGAAATTTTTTTTTTTTTTGATTTACTAGTTTACAAATTCAACCAGAATCAAACTCATCAAAATTATAATTTTTCATTAGTTCATAAACGTAAGGTATAAGAATAATGAAAAATCCAAGAAAAAATAGGTTTAGAAAAAATTCGAGTCGGAACAATCGAAAATGTACTGAAAATTTGGGTTGATCGGATGAGTTGCTGGCGAGCCAGTCGTTGTAGTCATATGATTGATATTGTGTTCCATTATTAAATGAGAATATTCAATCTTTCCAATATAACCGGTAATGTGAAAAAATAATCACTACCTATTTACATTTTAATAATATGTAACAACCAGTAAATAGTCAACCTCTTTTTGTGCCTAATCCTAGAAATATCATAAAAAAGTATTTTATTTGTTCAAAAATAAAATTAATGTTGAATTGGAATTTGGAATTTCGTACCAAAATTTCTCTGAAAATTATGGCTGACAAATTGTTGGACTTTTTGAAATGAAAATAAAAATCGACAAGCCGCTTATATTCACTGCCGAGCATAAATTTGATAACTGTCTACTAATGTTCCAACACTGTGTGCAATTTTTTAAGTAACTACCAAAAAAGTGCCATGTCTCCCAGTTTTGACCGAGACCCCAAAGATTTGGGGTCTCTGTGTCATTTTTGCAAAAAGTGATAATTTTCTCCGGCTCATATCTTGCAAACCGTTTGGAATGTTTTAAGGTCAAAATCGCAATTTTCGTTGAACAAATCTTATAGGCTGTAGTGTGAGTAGGTAGCGTATACGTGCTGTTGATTAAGACTGATATATCACTAATACGCACTGTAGTCGCACTGACCATTAACAGAAACAGTCCTGCAAGATATAATTTTCCTACCTAAACGGTGTTAAGAATCATTCCTAGGAGGTTCATATGTTCTAGAAAGTTGTTTATTGAGATCTTAGGTACATTTTGATTGAGTTGATTATTTCCTTGAATTTTGAACGGTTTACTACGTATGGACCTGAACAGGGAAAAAAGGTTAAAATTAATCGAATTTATTAAAGTTTTTTTTTGTGATTTTGACCTTGATGATGAAGTTTTTTGATTTTACACGTTCACAACTTTTGATGACAAGAGCTACAACTTTGCGTCAGAGCGTAAATCAAAATTCCAAACGGTTGGCAAGATATGATCCTGAGAAAATGATCACTTTTTTTGCAAAAATGTCACCGATACCCCAAATATTTGGGGGCCCATAAAAAAAGTTCATGACTTTGGGCAAAACTGAGAGACACGGAGCTTTTTTTACCTTTTATCACGTAGTGGTGTCCGCATATGGTTATATTTTTTCTTGTTGCACTGTGAAATCAACATGGTCGTTTTGATATTTGTTTTTTTAACCTTGGCATCATAGTGATTTTAAAAAAATAGCAATGCTCTACAAATAAATTTAATTGGGAGACTCTAAACGGCTAAATGGAGTTGAACATTGTAGATCTAAAATAATAAACTATGTCGGTAAAAAATCTGCAGATGAAGCAGCAACGCGAGTAAAAATTTCCGCAGTGGCTGTGAGTTATTGTAGGAATAGATTTGTCAACATTTTGAAATATATTGAATACTTTACCAATAATATTTTTTTTTGATTCAACAGAATGAAAAATATAATACGTAGATTTGCCCGATGGTATTACAGCATTTCAATACTGGACAAATACATATTTATTACGCAGTAAATTATAATATTAGTGTTAATTTTGAGTTTTAAAAGTCTTCCACTAGCTAAAGTAGAATGGAGTTGCTGATTTTTTTTATAATTATTAGGGATGTTTTTCTTCAAGCTAGTTTCTATAATAAACACGCTAATAAAGAGCTATTTTTTGCTCAAAGTAAAAATAATCTAATTTTCAGCGTCTACAATATAAATGGTTGTTTTAATACAAATTTGCAAAAAAAAATATATATGTCGACATTTTTTGGCTTAGCAATAATAAAATATACCGGATAGTTATCCAGGTTAAGTTAATAAATTTTAATGTAATTAATAAAACAATATTGTTGAAGATCGACCATATGATCGACGTCAGCTGATGCTGGAAGGTTAAAGATCGACCACATGATCGACGTCAGCTGATGTGCGTATGACAATACGGTAATATCCACGTGCAGGTGGCGCTATCGTTCATTTTTTCTGGCTGTCAATGTAGTAGTTTGTGCACCTTGTACGAAACACTTGCTGGAATATTGAAAAAACTAAATTGTTGTGTGTTTTAATAAATTGTCTCCAACAGCGCCATCATCCTGATTATTTTTCCCTTGAGTGAACTTTTTATTTACGTTTTTGTTATTGCAGCTTAGTTATTCAGTTCTTAAGAGAAACACCCTTATTAATGTATCATACAAATGATAATGAATCGCTGATAGCGGAAAATTGTGCTATAAAATGCCTTGATTATATGATAATATGCCAATCATCTTCAATATGTTGAGAGAAAAGGTTGATAAAAATATTTATGCAAGTTGAAACAAGTCTTCCAAACTCAGCTTGCTTTGAACAAAGTTTTTCGACGATACGAGGATTAAACCAAGATAGATTTTTAATTTTGGCCATCTTAAATGTGAAAGTTGTAAAATTGTTTCTTGTTATACACTCCACGAGAGTATTATGTCTTTGTGCATTTGTTTGTAACACCCAAAAGGAAACGAGATAGACCCATTGTTAATTATACCGATCGTCTTAGAATCACTTTCTGAGTCGATTTAGCAATGTCCGTCTGTCTGTCTGTCCGTCCATCCGTCCATCTATTCTTGTAATCACGATACAGGTCGCAATTGTAGACAGAACCAAATGAAACTTTGCACAACGATGTTTTTCGGGATAAGGACGAACGCTGTTTAATTTGAAGAAAATCGGTTCAGATTTAGATATAGCCCCCATACGAATTTCACTCCCGATTTGACTTTTTCCGCTCTAAAGACCACATATTGTATCAGATTGTCTTCAGATTTGGTAAAACATCTAATATTTCCACTAGAAACACCCATGGTGAATATCGGTCAGATCGGTTCAGATTTATATATAGCTCCCATACAAATTTCGCTCCCGATTTGACTTTTTCCGCTCTAGAGACCACATAATGTATCAGATTGTCTTCAGATTTGCTAAAACATCTTATATTTCCACTAGAAACACCCATGGTGAATATCGGTCAGATCGGTTCAGATTTATATATAGCTCCCATACAAATTTCGCTCACGATTTGACTTTTTCCGCTCTTGAAACCACATATTGTATCAGATTGTCTTCAGATTTGGCAAAACATCTTATATTTAAACTAAGAACATCTATGGTGAAAATAGGTCAAATGGGTTCAGATTTAGATATAGCCCCCATACAAATGTCGTTCCCGATTTGACATTTTCCTCTGTAGAAACCACATATTGTACTCGATTTTCTTTAAATTTGGCACAACATCTTATAATCTTACTAGAAACACCTATGCAGAAATTGGGTAAGATCGGTTCAGATTTAGATATAGCCCCCATATAAATGTCGCTCCCGATTTGACTTTTTCCGCTTTAAATGCCACATATTCTAATCGATTTTCTTTAAATTTGGCACAACATCTTATAATCTAACTAGAAACACCTGTGGCTAAAGCGGGCTAGATCGGTTCAGCTTTAGATATAGGCCCCATACAAATGTCGCTCCCGATTTGAATTTTGCGCTCTAAAAACCATATATTGTACTCGATTTTCTTTAAATTTGGGACAACGTCTTATAATCCAACTAGAAACACTATGTAGAAATTGGGTAAGATCTGTTCAGATTTAGATATAGCCCCCATACAAATGTCGCTCCCGATTTGACTTTGGCCGCTTTAAAATCCCCATATTGTGCTCGATTTTCTTTAAATTTCGCACAACATCTTATAATCTGACTAAACAAAACTATGGTGAAAGTGGGTAAGATCGGTTCAGATTTAAATATAGCCCAAATTCAAATGTTGCTCCCATAAGTTTAACCGATTTTGACCAAACTATACATTTTATATTTCACCTATTTCGTTCCAGGTTTCAATATATCCTCATACAAATGTCCTTTCCGATATAAAATTTTTTGTCAAACACATACATTTACAGGATACAAAAAACCTTCCCGTTTTCACTTTTTCACCGAATTGAATTGTATTCGGATTGAAAGTGGAGTGTATCATAGAGTCGGCGCCGCCCGACTTTAGCCTTTCCTTACTGGTTTTTTTTAATACTGCGGAAATCTATTACTACGCCTATGAAAATGGTCGCCAAATGATCAAAAACATTTCAACTTTTATTTTGGCCAGCTAACTGGAAACAAATATTATCTTCAGTTGGCCCGCCACCCAGTTTGCTAAACCCAGGCCACTCTCGTTAGCTCTACCTACAACTAAATTGAATTATTAACAGCCATAACAACACTCTGCTGCTTTTTTGTTTGTTTATTTTATGATGTGGTTTGTTGATATCAATCGGCTGGCTGGGTTAACGGGAGACGACTACGCATTGTTTTGTGCGGTTTCTAAACCGGCATGGATTTGAAGCAATTGGAATTGGAAGAAATTGCTCTTTAGCCCACATTACTAAGGATAATCAACGAGATGCTTAATCACACGTTCGGTGTACTCTGTTAGGTGACGATAAAGACTTGAGGTGGCTTTTTGAGATATGAATGAGATTGTGGCAGACATACATATATATTTATGAGCTTAAAAATAAAGACGAACAGGGTTTAGAGGCTTTACTTTACTTTGCCAGTAATATTCCTGACTACTTACCAATTGGAATTGAAATATACAATACACATATAAATAACTAGCAGTACCCGCTGCTTCGCACGCGAAAAAGCCAGCTATTTGTTATTAGTTTTATGCGTTTCTGTTTTTGGATAGTATTTATTTGATTTTCTTTTGATGGGTATAGATAAGTCTAAAATATTAATTTGGAAACCTCCTATTAGATAGTACTCATACACATCCAAAGGAATCTGCGTCCCTTTGTGTACTACTTTAGCTGAACTCCCTTCGTATGTATAATTTCTATCATTTTCTACACAGTTTTGAACAAAAAATTACAACCGCAGAGCCTTTTATATCCTCGACCTCATGTTTCTAGATGCTGCCGACATCTTTATAACGTTGTGCATCTCTATCCCAAAAAATACCCATTTTGAAAAATCACCATGTGTTTTTGCTTCCCCTAAAAACATGTACTTTATTTGGTACCACGTTTATCCCATTACGTCCCACATCCTCCTTATAAGTAAAATTTTTGTAATATCCATTTATGTTCCGCGTTTAAGTACTTAAAGGGTTGTACATCATTTGTATCCTTTTTTCCCGCACGCACTTTAAAGGTACACATTTCAACAAATCCAATTTGACTGCGCTTCTGCATGGTCAGAGGAATTTACATTCAAATTTCACGATTCTAGTTGCAATACTTTAGTTGGCACCATTTTTTATCCCTTCTTGTGCCGTTCAGCCCTTAAAAGTACAAAAATGCGCTACTATATAGTGAGAGGAATTCACATACCAAATTTCACGATTCTAGCTATAATAATACTTTAGTTGGTACCATTTTCTATCCCTTTCTGTCCCGCTCACACCTTATAAGAACAAATTTCGAAAAAAATCATTTTGATGTCGCTTCTACATGGTCAGAGGAATTTAGATAATAAATTTCACGATTCTAGCTGTAGTACTTAAGTGGTACCATTTTATCACTTTTTGTCACGCTCGCTCCTTAAAAGTACAAATTTCGAAAAATCCATTTATGTTGCAAGTCTACGTTGTCAGAGGAATTTACACGCCAAATTTCACGACTATAGCTACAATATTCTAGTTGGTACTATTTTTATCCCGCTCATCCTTTGTAAGTACAAATTTCGAAAAAATACATTTAGATTGCTTTTTACGTTGTCAGAGGAATTTACACACCAAATTTCACGACTATAGCTGCAACACTTTAGTTGGTACCATTTTTATCCCTCTTGGTTTCTCTCACCCCTTATAAGTACAAATATATGTTGTAAGTCTACGTTGTCAGAGAAATGTAGATACTGATTTTCACGAATATAGCTGCAATTCTTAAATTGGTACCATTTATATCCCTGTTTGTCTGTTTCTTCCCTTAAAAGTACAATTTTCAACTGATTGGCCATTTCAAGGAACACACTGAATTTCAGGACGTTTAGGCAGGACGAAGATTTATCCTTTTTGTCCCATTTTATCTCCTAAAAGTACGAATTTCGTAAAACACTTTCTTAGACGACGTCTACGACATACTTGGGAACTACCCTGAAAATTCCATGACCCTGGCTTCAGTCAGTATCGCAACTCTTATATAAAGTGTGATTTTTTAGCTATTATCTTTTTGGCAACACTGGTTTAAACAGCTGACGCACGTTTCGTGTTTTGTTTCACTGTCAAACATCTTCAGTTTGGTCTATAATTTAACCATGAATCGTCTTACAAACGAACAACTCTTGCAAATTATTGAAATTTATTATCAAAATGCGTGCTCTGTTAAGAAAGTTCAAGAAAGCCGAATATCCACTTTTATACCGAAAAATTGTGTTCAGCGACGAAGCTCATTTTTGGCTCAATGGGTACGTAAATAGGCAGAATTGTCGATTTTGGAGTGATTATCAGCCAGAAGCATTGCAAGAGCTACCAATGCATCCAGAAAAAGTCACAGTTTGGTGCGGTTTATGGGCTGGTGGCATCATTGGACCGTACTTCTTCAAAGATGATGGTGAGCGCTACCGTGAGATGATATCCAACTTTTTTTGCCCAAAATGCAAGAGCTTGACCTGCATGACATGTGGTTTCAATAAGATGGTGCCACATGCCACACAGCACGCGCAACAATGGACTTATTGAGAGGCGAGTTCGGTGAACATTTTATTTCACGTTCGGGACCGGTCAATTGGGCGCCTAGATCGTGCGATTTAACGCCTTTAGACTATTTTTGTGGGGCTATGTTAAAGCTCATGTCTATACAGACAAGCCCGCATCAGTTGAGGCATTGGAAGACAACATTGAATCATTTATTCGTGAGATACCGGCCGAAATGTTGGAAAGAGTATGCCAAAATTGGACTAAGCGGATGGACCATTTGAGGCGCAGTCAAGGTCAACATTTGCATGAAATAATATTCAAACATTAAATTATATGGACCGTACTATCGATTCAAATAAAGATTTCATGCATTTTTCTGAGTTTTATGTGTTTTTTTTTTTTTTTGAAAAACTTTCCTATAGCTTTTAAAAAATCAACCTTTAATTTGGTATGTCAGTGAAAATTGAAAGTTTTTAGTTTTTGCGCAATTTTTTCGAAATAATAGATGATTTAAGATTTAATTGCTAGATTGCTCCAATTCCGGTTCGAGTTACATCTACTTAATTTGTTGTGAGAAGGTACCCAAAATTTTTTACTTCATACGTTGGGAACCACTGTGTCACATTTAATAAGTTTGCATCTAAATATTTACTTCCAATATGTGTATGCTGTCAGATCTTCTCTACCACGATTGACACAAACATTATTAAACTTTCAGCCACATATTATTTATGAGAATACCTTCATCAAGCGATGATGATTACCCAAAAGTTATTTTTATATCGAATCAAATTAAATATGTGACTGCTATTGTGTTACCGCCAATTTTATGGCCACATAAACACATTACGAAATTTTATGGCCGAACATTACCTCATCGTATAAGCGAGGACGCCTCCATATATAGTAGCTTATGCAACGCCGTCCTTTCTATCGTTGGCGTCTAATATTAACATTTTTATGTCCTTTTTAAATCCCAACTCTTACATCCAGACGAGCATAATTTTCCGCAGGCATTTCCGCACATATTTTTCGTAAGTTCGTTGTCGTTGAAATGCATTTTTTTGTGAATTTCAACATGTTTTCGAATAACCTCGAGATAGGTTGCCAAATAGAGATATATTTATTCATAGGGTCGTCGCACACAAAGTTCAAATGAAACAATTAGAGTGTGGCAAAGGGAATTATGCAAAAAAACTTATTTCATTCGGAAATGTTTGGCAACGTAAACTCGAATATACCTTGTCTGGTGAAAATTTTTTAGAGATGGGTCAAATAGGCAAAAAGTTACAGAAATATATCCAATCCAATATGCATCAGATACATCCTGAAATATTAAGATATTTCATTCGATCTCCTACACTAACTCCCTTAATTCCGAGAAGTAATTATTTCTCGAGGGCCCTTAGTGCAGAGCAATCGTAAAGGGTGATTTTTTAGCTATTATCTTTTTGGCAACACTGGTTTAAACAGCTGACGCACGTTTCGTGTTTTGTTTCACTGTCAAACATCTTCAGTTTGGTCTATAATTTAACCATGAATCGTCTTACAAACGAACAACGCTTGCAAATTATTGAATTTTATTATCAAAATGCGTGCTCTGTTAAGAATGTTCATCGCGCGCTTCCATTTTATGGTCAGTTTAATCGACCCACTGAAGCGGCTATTCGGGCTATTGTGACTAAATTTCGCACCAAATTTACATTGTTGGACATTAAACCACCAACACGCTTACCTAGAGTGCGAACTGAAGAAAATATCGCAGCTGTATCGGCCAGTGTTAATGATGACCATCAATTATCGTCGCCGTTGCCAGCAATTGCGAATCTGTTACTCAAAAACGTGAAAACGCCAAAATTGGACTAAGCGGAGGGACCATTTGAGGCGCATGAAATTTGCATGAAATAATCTTCAAACATTAAATTATATGGACCGTACTATGAATTCAAATAAAGATTTCATGCATTTCTGAATTTTATGTGTTTTTGTTTTGAAAATCTTTCCTATAGCTTTTAAAAAAAATCAATATTTATAAGATCGGCCTGTCCCGTGAATTGGTTACGAGTTGTTTTGATGTTCGAGAAGGTCAGGTCAGACCAGGGATTTTTGGATATTTTAAAAATGTTGAATTAATTCTTTCAATATAGTGTACGAAGATATAACTTGCAACAGTAAATTCCCCCCATGAGTCGTCTTAAATACATTGGCCTACTTGTCGATAGCTCTGATTTGCTTCTCTTGCCTCAGGCTTTTATAGAATTTTAATGATATTTTTAATCATAAACATACATATTGTATATTTACACGAGTACAATACTACAGTGCTTGAATGTCTGCCTGTCTGTCTGTATCCACGTGTGTGTTTTTCTTGGCACAGTTTCATCTTGGCCGTTGATTTATGTGCGATGTTTGCATGTGTTTCCATTTGTCTGAGAAAACAGAAACACGACGAATTGCGAGTATCTGCTGGAAATATTTTATTAATGGCATTTCAATGAGGCAAATTTTGCACTTAAAAACGTTGTGAATAGTTTTTTTTCGGAAATTAGAAAATAAGTGAAATTCGTGAACAGTTTGCTAGTTTTGGGCCAGCGCCGTCGACTTCTAACTGATGGTACTTAATAGCTGATATCCAGAAGACGAATTTGTGAACGATGAATCAATCTCAATTTACAAGTCTTACATTTTAAATGATTCGTTCCCGAATGGAATACCAGAATACTGCATTCAATCAATGAATTGTGCACGATATTATTTTGTTCTCATTGAAAAGTGTGTATTTTTTTGGCCAAAAATGATAGAATTTTTGATGTGTTACATTTTGAAAAATATTCCTGTTGAATTCACAATTAAACAAGGTTGTAACTAATTTTTGAAATTTTGGTTTACTCTTTTTGGCTTTATTTGAATTAATTTTTCATTTTTGTTCTCTTTTTTCAAGTGTAACCAAGTTTATAGGAGATTACAATGAATTGGTAGCATCACTCTTTAAATGGGATTGATCTTCGAAATTTCTTAAAAATTTCCAATAATATAATAACACACTGTAACATTTTTGAAGTCGTCGAGTGTGAAATTTCACGATTTTATGGTATCATGTATATATTTTGGCTACAGATTGATTTTTCCGAAGAACATGCAATTTTTTTCACGGAAACCAATTGAAATTTTGTATTGAAAAAATAAACCGAGAAAACTGCATAAGTGCATTGCTAAAAGGTCGAACAAATATATCATATATTATATATTATATATTATATATTATATATTATATATTATATATTATATATTATATATTATATATTATATATTATATATTATATATTATATATTATATATTATATATTATATATTATATATTATATATTATATATTATATATTATATATATTTTTTTCACCATTTTTTCTATAGCTGCAAAACTGTGAAAAAAATTAAATGAAAATTATTCCATAATTCTTTAGAACATTGTACTACTAAAAAATGTTATTTTTACATCGAACATTAATGAAAAAAGTAGCAAAAGACAACAAAGCATGTACTAATCAATATCCATTGAAGACTGTGAAGTTGATGCTCTTGTTTCTTCGTTAATGGTTCAGGACTGATTCTCTAGGCAATTGGTGTAAGAATCATCGGAGTGGTGATGCAGAAAATGTAATTTCAATCCCAAAGATGCATTGTTTTTATGAAAGTAATTCAATATTGTTTTCGCATTTTTTGCTTCATCTGGCTGTACTCAATTATTTCGTATTACAGCTTTTAGTTCAACAAGTTTCTTCACTTTAGTAAAAAATTTCCTTAATAATAGAAAAATTGACTAATTATATTGACATAATAATCATAACAAATAGTCAATTTTCTAGAAATAGGGCAGTAAGTCGTTGTTTCCATAGATCTAATAAGAAAAGATCTGTGGAAGAAGATTTTCAAGGTTTTAAGTAAGAAAAAAAAAACAAGTGAGGAAAGGCTAAAGTCGGCGGGGCCGACTATATAATACCCTAATAATAATCATAACAAATAGATAATTTTCTAGAAATAGGGTAGTAAGTCTTTATTTTCGTAGATCTAATAAGAAAAGATCTGTGGAAGAAGATTTTTAAGGTTTTAAGTAAAAAAAAACAAGTAAGTTAAGGCTAAAGTCGGGCGGGGCCGACTATATAATACCCTACACCCTATATATACCTCGCTTTGATTACTAAACCCAGGTATTTCATAGGAGCAATTTTATGTCGTTCATATAAATAATACAGTTACTATAAATTCATCTTTAAGTCAAATTAATGGTAAATAAGAAAGTAATTGATCCAACTTTCCATCAGATATGTCGAGTAAAGTAAATATAACATGATATGGAAAAATTGGTCAAGATACTGATTAATAGGATGAATCGAACGGACATTTGACATGCGCCTACATATTTATCATTCACGGCAGGTATTCCTAGTTGAAACATATAATGATCTGCAAAATTTGATGAAGATCCGATGTAAGATGTAGTTTCTAGAGCTTTAATAGAGTAGAATGGGGCCCGTTTGGGTTATACCAATGTATGGTCATATGGGCATCTCCCAAACAAATATGGAAAGACTAAAGACGGACGGAGCCTACTATATTATACACCCCACTTTATATCTCACTACAATTCAATTCGGTAAAAAAGTGAAACCGGGAAGGTTTTTTGAATCCTGTAAATGTATGTGTTTGACAAAAAATGTTAAATCGAAAAAGGGTATTTGTATGGGGGTATATTGAAACCTGGATCGATTTGACCCGCTTTCGCCATGTATGTTCATTGGTGAAATATAATATGTAAAGTTTGGCCAAAATCGGTTAAACATTCGGGAGCAACTTTTGTATGGGGACTATGTCTAAATCTCAACCGATCTAACCCGCTTTCATCACAGGTATTTCCAGTTAGATTATAAGGTGTTATGTAAAATTTGAAGAAAATCGTGTACTATGTGTGCTTTATAGGACGGAAAAAGTCAAATCGTGAGCTACATTTGTATGGCGGCTATATCTAAATCTGAACTGATTTCCTCCAAATTCAATACCGATCGTCCTTGGCCAAAAAATGTAACTTCTGCCAAATTTCATGATAATAGGTCAGCAATTGCGACCTGTAGAGTGCGAACAAGCATAGATGTACAGCAGACGGACAGGCATCGTTAAATCGATTCAGCTGGTGATTCTAAGCCGATTCGTATACTTAAAGGTGGGTCTAGCTCAATTATTTCTTTGTGTTATTTTTTTGGCGCGAAACTAACTTATAATACCCTAGTCCACGAAGTGGTGTAGGGTATACCAAGTAAGGAAAGGCTAAAGTCGACTATATGATACACTCCACTTTCTATACGAATACAATTCAATTTGGTAATAAAGTGAAAACGGGAAGGATCTTTGTATGTTTCCCAATCATAAGCTAATATGACCTGACCCTATTTGTTAAATCGAGAAGAATATTCGAATCGGGGCTATATCCAAACATGGAATGAACCAAAGGCACTTCTAGTAAAATTATAACATGTTATGCAAAATTTAAAGAAAATCAGTGAAAATACTTTGTTTTTAGGGCGGAAAATGTCAAGCCTGTAGCGAAATTTGTATGGATCTGAGCCATTGTCACCATGGGTGTTTTTAGTTAAAATATAAGGTAATTTGCAAGATTTGAAGAAAATCTGTTAAAATATGTGGTTTATAGAAAGAAAAAATTAAATCAGGAGCGACATTTGAATGGGGCTACATCTAAATCTGAACCTATCATAAACACTTTCTGCATAGGTGTTTCTAATTGGATTATAAGATGTTGTGCATAATTTAAAGAAACCCGGGTACAATATGTGGTTTCTAGAGCGGAAAATATCAAATCGGGACTATATCTAAATCGGAACCGATCATACCCGCTTTTGGTACAGGTCTTTCTAGCTAGATTATAAGGTATTATGCCAAATTTGAAGAAAATCGGGCACTATATGTGATTTCTATAGCGGAAAAAGTCAAATCGGCAGCAATTTTTTGTTAAGTTCGGACTATAATTGCGACCTGGAATTTGATTACAACAATAGATGGACAGACAGGCAGACGGACATTGCTAATACGTTTCGTATTGTGATTCTAAGTCGATCGGTATAATTAACAATGGGTCTATCTCGCTTCCTTTTGGGTGTTACAAACAAATGCACAAAGACATAATACCCTCGTGGAGTGTATAAATATTGAAGAATAATTTTATAAATAAATATAAAATTTTTATTATGTCAAACCTCCTAGACATCTACCAATACATTTAAACCTCATATATATCGAAATAATACTTCAAATCATTGCATAAAGTAAATTTAAGATAGCTATCTTCAAAACACCTTAAATACCATAAATATTGGTTGATAGTGGGTGCTACAGTTGGTTGTATTTCCATTATATTATAATTCCAAACGTAAAAAATTTTAAAATCAGTTATCTCTCACGTACACGTGCCGTTTGGTTGGTACTATTTTTTACCTCTATTTACCCCTTAAAAGTACGAAATCTACTTAATTAGAGGAATGTTCACAACGAATTTCGTGTTTCTAGCTGTTGTTGTTTTATAGGTACCATTTGTATCCCTTTTTGCCATATTAAATACTCTAAAATATTAGGGTTTATTATGAGTAAAAATTATGCTATCCATGGAGGGGATATATAAAGTTCGTCTCAGTCGAACATAAGCCTTTTTCCTTGTTATAATTATATAAATAAAATAGCTGAACCCCGCCCGCTTCGCCAGGCAAAATACAAATGGTAAAATTAAAATCAGGTTTCATATTGATCTTATCATATTGATATTATCGTGGTTTGTAATATATAGGTTCCAATTTTCAGCGACGTGAAAGGTTTGACCTTCTTATTGGCGGCATGATCACTAAAATGAAAACCCAAAATATGTAATAATATTCGAAGAAATTAATTGAGTTTCATAATTACCGACATATGAAATCACAAAAGAAATGACATTGACATGAAAAAAAATTAAAACATTCGAAATATTATTTGGTTTTGTTAAACTCACAAAAAAAACAGTAAAATTTTCGTTAAAATCTTCCCGGATTTTATATTTTTCTGGAAATTGTCCTACATCCTATGTCCTTCCTTGGGCCAACACGAATTCATCAAGCCCAAAATCGTGAAAATCAGACGATCCGTTATAAAGTTTTGCGTGTTCACACGGACGGCATTCTCTTTTATAAATATAGATAAATCATGCATATGGTACTTAAAAATCGAAATGCATTTTTAATTTCTGCCTTTGACCATAAACCACCTTTTTCACAGCGATTTTTTTCGGCGTGAGATTTCTTGTGGATATCGTTAAACCCTTCTGGCTGCATAAACAATGCCATCTACCATTGTCCTCTGTACGTTGTACATGTTATTCCATGTCACTTGACCAGTGTGCTGTTTTGCTACATATCAGACACTTCCTCAAATGGTTACAGGTCATGCTTTTAATTACATGCGAGACAGCGCCGACTGAAACCAACACGATATACGCCTGTGATGACACTACCACCATATGCCACCATAATAATGGTAAATTTCTCATGACGTTTTGTGCAATTAAAGTGGAACCAAAAAAAGCACTCACACACACACAAGCACATGGAGACTCACATTCATGCAAGCATATACATATTTGAATAATGCGTATGTGTGTGTGTGCCTGGGTGTATGTGTGTACGTGTTCGCGAGTGTAGTTTAGTATTTTTAATCAACTAATTCATACATAATTGAAGTGCGTCTGAATGAGTGTGTAGCGTGTACAAATGATACTGACACACAACAACAAACAGCTCACGAACAACAACAACAACGCTACATTTGAAAACAAAGCATAAAAATCCAAGATTATATTCATAAAAAATATGTAAGTAAATACATACAAATGCATGCTGACATACACATGTATATATACGAGGGTGGATACAAAAAACCTTTCCGACGTGTAAACGAATTTGTTTAATTAACATCCCTCACATCCGCTGTTGTCGACAAAAAGTCTTATTCCCCTTGTAACATATCTTAACTGGTATATTGTAGTGTTTGGCATATCTATTACGGTTATGCATGAAATATATTAAAATTATGAATATAATGCAAAAACAAGTAAAAACGGCCGGGCCGAACTTTATATACCCTCCACCATGGATTGCATTCCACAGAGCATGTCGATTTTCGTAGAAGTGCAGTAATATTACAGGAAAATATAATTTTTTTATATAGCCAAATCAAAACAAATAAAAATATTAAAAATATAATTTTATAAATAAATATAATAATTTAATTATTTCAAACCATTATTTATTTCAAATCAAAAAATAAATATTCTTATATTTATATTTTCAAAAAGCTTAAATACCATAAATATTGGTAGATAGTGGATGCTACAGTTGGTTGTATTTCCATTCTATTTTAATTTCAAAAGTACTAATTTTGAAAATCAATTATCAGACGTACATAGTGCAAAATAACCTAACTTCATGATTCAACCAATTTTTGCCGTAAAAGAAAAATAACGAATTTGTCTACGCAGTCAGAGGAATGTATACACCGAATTCCATGATTCCAGCTGCGCCCATTTGGTTGGTACCATTTTTACCCCCTTGACGTTTCTACGCCATTATAATTTCATCATTATAGCTGTAGTCGTTCCCTTGAAAGTAAAAAATTTCGAAAAATCCGTTTATTTTCCGTGTATACGCATTCAGAGAAATGTATACTCCGAATTGCATGACTCTAGCTGCGGTCATTTTATTGGTACTATTTTTATCCCCTTTTTTCATTTTAACCCCAAAAAATACGAATTTCGAAAAGTCTGTGTATTTTAAGTGTCTACGTAATCAGTGGAATGTATACACCGAATTTCATTATTCCAGGTGTAGCCGTTTGGTTGGTACCATTTTTATCTCTCCGCACCCATTGTATCCCTTGAAAGTACGAATTTGGAAAAAACCTTTTATTTTTCATGTCTACGTAGTCAAAGGAATGTATACTCCGAATTTCATGACTCTAGCTGCGGTCATTTGGTTGGTACTATTTTTTCCCCCTTTTTCTATTTTGGCCCCAAAAAGTACGAATTTCGAAAAATGAGTTTATTTTCCGTGTCTACACAGTCAGAGGAATGTATACTCCGAATTTCATGACTCCAGCTGCGGTCATTTGATTGGTACTATTTTTATCCCCTTTTTTCATTTTAACCCGCAAAAAGTACAAATTTTGAAAAATCCGTGTATTTTACTTGTCTATGCAATCAGAGGATTGTTTACACCGAATTTCATTATTCTAAAGAGTGATTTTTTTTGAGGTTAGGATTTTCATGCATTAGTATTTGACAGATCACGTGGGATTTCAGACATGGTGTCAAAGAGAAAGATGCTCAGTGTGCTTTGACATTTCATCATGAATCGTCTTACAAACGAACAACGCTTGCAAATTATTGAATTTTATTATCAAAATGCGTGCTCTGTTAAGAAAGTTCATTGCGCGCTTCCATTTTATGGTCAGTTTAATCGACCCACTGAAGCGGCTATTCGGGCTATTGTGACTAAATTTCGCACCAAATTTACATTGTTGGACATTAAACCACCAACACGCTTACGTAGAGTGCGAACTGAAGAAAATATCGCAGCTGTATCGGCCAGTGTTAATGATGACCACCAATTTTCGATTCGTCGCCGTTCGCACCAATTGGGTCTCTGTTACTCAAAAACGTGGAAATGCCAAAATTGGACTAAGCGGATGGACCACCTAAGACGCAGCCGCGGTCAACATTTAAATGAAATTATCTTCAAAAAGTAAATGTCATGGACCAATCTAACGTTTCAAATAAAGAACCGATGAGATTTTGCAAATTTTTGCGTTTTTTTTTTAAAAAAAGCTCTTAAAAAATCACCCTATAGGTACAGCCGTTTGGTTGGTACAATTTTTATCCCTCTATTCCCATTTTACCCCTTAAAAGTACGAATTTGAAAAAATACTTTTATAATATATATCTACTCAATTAGAGGAATGTACACAACGAATTTCGTGTTTCTAGCTGTTGTCGTTTAATATGTACCATTTTTATCCCTTTTTTGCCCCATTTCACCCCCTACAAATAAGAATCACTTTATGGTGCACGTTTTTGCCAAATATCAAACAAATATAAACAGACATACTCAAAAAACATGCTTAAATACGCTAAAATATTAGGGATTATTATGGGTATTTTTAGTCTTTGTGAGGGAAAACATTTTCCCTTTGGACCGATTTAGCCCCATTTCAATCCCAACCGATCTACGACTATAAGACGCATTTATGGAAAATTTGAACATTCTAGCTCCTTTCGTTTAGATGCTAGCGTGCTTTCAACAGACGGACGGACGGACATGGCTAGATCGTCTTAGAATTTTATGACGATCAAGAATATATATACTTTATAGGGTCTCAGGTCGATATTTCAAGGTGTTACAAACGGAATGACAAAGTTAGTATACCCCCATCCTGGAGGTGGAGGGTATAATGAAATCAAAGTTGCCATTGAATAGATTCGAGCCGGAACAATCGAAAATGTGCTGAAAATCGGGTTGATCGGATAAGCTACTGTCGAGCCAGTTGTGGTAGTCCTATGAATGGTATTGTGTTCCATTATTAAATGACAAAGTTCAACCTTTCCAATAAAACCAGAAATTTGAAAAAATAATAAGTTTGTTTTTATGTAGCCGATTCCAAATTGAATTTTAAATGGCCTGTACTTCATTCTTCCTATATAATTTTTTACCCAAAATCGTAAGAACTACAACATTGCCTGCTGAAATAGAATATAATTTTGATAAAAAAATAATTTTTGAACCAAGGGTCACCTCACTCTGAATTTTTGATATTTTGTAGAGAATAAAATAAGCTAAAATACAAAATTAAAGATCTGTTTTCAGGATATTCAAGGATTAAGATTACTTGTACTTTCTGGAGTCCTTGATTCGGAAAAAAGCCCTTGATGATACCAATATCGTTAAAAAAATCTGATGAAACAAAATCTCTTCACAAAAATGCCCAAGAACACCAATGCTGGACCACTGTAAAATCCAAACCACGTACAACTTTTAGTTACTGTTAACACTATATTACCCTCAACCACTACACCTTTTCAATTGTAATTCAAAAGACACCAGTTGAAATTCAAAAATTCCATTTGCAATTCAAAAAATATCAATTGATATTCAAAAATTCCATTTGAAATTCAAAAAAATTCAATTGAAATTCAAAACTCGTCATTTGTAATTCAAAAGACAACATTGGAAATTCAAATGTCGTCATTTGTAATTCAAAATACATCATTTGAAATTCAAAAGACATCATTTGATTTTCAAAACTCTACATTTGTAATTCAAAACTCGTCATTTGCAATTCAAAACTCGTCATATGTAATTCAAAAGACAACATTTGAAATTCAAAAATTATTCCATTTGAAATTAAAAAATGTAAACAAAGTTTTTTAAGAAAAATATACATTAGGTGGGTTAGCATTTATTTATTTCTGTAAACTTTAATATTCTGCTGTTAAGAAAACGGATTTACGTATCTCTAATTAAAGATTTTATAACTTCTATACGGACGATCGGAATACTCTGAAATTTGGTCATTGGTAAGGTTTTCATAGACGTTATATACAATTTGAGCGACATTGCAAGACCTCTCACACAAATTGGCATAAGCTTTGGTTAAAATAAAAACGTATTATTGGAAATGGTTTTACAATCACTTTATACCTGTAAAATAGTTATGATTTGTTGTACCTCCCACATAACTAATCCAACCATAAGTAAAATGCAAGTCATTTTAAATTATATGCAGATGCTCTCTGAGCTGGTGAAGGTTATAAACTATATATGAAATTACCGACATTTTACATCATTATAATTATTATTAAATCTGTTTCCAAAACTGCAGAATATCCAAATTTGCAGAAAAAATAAATGCTACCCCACCTAATGTATATTTTTCTTAAATAAGTTATTTTTACATTTTTGAATTTCAAATGGAACCTTTTCAAATGGAATAATTTTTGAATTTCAAATGAATACTTTTGCATTTCAAATGGTGTATTTTGAATTACAAATGACGAGTTTTAAATTTCAAATGGTGTCTTTTGAATTACAAATGACGAGTTTTGAATTTCAAATGATGAGTTTTGAATTTCAAATAATATTTTTTGAATTTCAATTGATATTTTTGAATTTCAAATGGAATTTTTGAATTTCAAATGGTGTCTTTTAAATTACACTTGAAAGTAGACTGTACGCGCAAAATGTCAACAAAATCGGAGGGAACGAATGTCCTAACCTATGGTTTTTGGTTCGCTTTCTTATGGTATTATATGTATAAATTTATACCTTGGATGAAAGTGTATGAACTACTATTTTGATTAGCAAAAGCGAATAAAGTCATACCATAGAAGAACAATAAATCCTGTTATGACTCTTTGCAAAATATGAAAATTTTCAACGTTACAAAATTGCCACAGTTTTCAATATTTAAAAAAAAAAATCGTGTAACATAATATCTTGCAACTAGAAAATTTTTACCAAAATCGGAAGATCTTCGAAAGTTTATTGTCCGCGTCGTGCGTTCAACACTCGCTCATTATTGTTTCGCATTTTTTTCACTTTTGAAGTCATCCTCGTAAATAAACATATGCTTTCATTTCTGTTTGTACACAGATTGTATGCCTACATATGTACATACATACATCCATGTTGGTATGTAAAATGGTGTACATATGCGCGCATTTTAGCCTGGTTATGTGCATGAAATGACATGTATAAAAGACCATTGTTGCCGTTGTTATTACAATATTATTTTTGCCATTTGGTTATTGTTCAAACATGGCATGGCGTGGAATATGTTTCCGAGTTTGTTGGTTTTAACACTTCCACTCTTGATGTCTGTCTTTTGTTCCTCTGTTGTTGCCTCTGCTTTTTTGGGGGTGGGGAGTACAGTCACAATTGTTATGCACAACAGGACACATTTCGCACAGCAAAAAAACAAATGAGGGAGAAGTGGTTTCCAAATGTCACAGTTGCTTGAAATAGTTTTTGAATTAAAACTTTTATTTTTGGGAAAAAAATTACAAAATAGTAGGAATTTATCCCGCAAAGCAATCCGCATCCAAATGCAGAACGCAGCACTGGCCTCGACATGTGCTGGAAAGTTCGAGTGTACAAGGGGTAGTATGTGAAACAAATGTTGGCATTACATACATTAGTTGCAATTAAAAATTAATTTGCATAATTTTCATTGTTATTCCATAGTTTGCATTTCAGGTTGCCAGAAGTGTTTGTGAGGTTTTCCTCTGATTAAAAAAATATATTATATAAAAATTATATAGATAAACAAGTGTATTTTTTGATCCAAGATCAACATTAAGAAATTTAGCTTTTTAGCGCTATAGAATTTAAACTCATCATCATTATTCTAATTTTGACAGCTAGTGATAATTGTTTCATTTGATGAAAAGGGGGTTTTCAAAACCCTATTATTCTAGGAGTTTCATATTCATAACTGATATGAATATTTATGTAAAGAATTTTTTAACTTTTTAATAGTCCACAATTCATTTTTATTAGTTCAAATAATATTTTATCCAAAGGACTGATTATATTTTGTAATAAGTTTAAGTCGAAATTAAAATGGTGGGCTTAAATCTTTCGAAACAATATACCCCATAGACTTTCTAAGGGGTTCAAATATCGTGAGGATGCAGACCTGAAGAGGAATTTTTCTTTCGCGTAAACACAAGTTGGTTTAGCGTACTTTAAGACTGTAACTTAGTCGATTTTCTCACCGGATTAAAAAAGAAACTTAGACTTTCGGATAATATAACGAGAGCTTATGAGTTTTTGATGCCAATCTATTCTCTGATTAGGCTGTCATCTGTCATATAAATTTGGCGAAGAAATTTTTTTTCTAAAGACATTTTTTTTAAATTTTTCTGATTTGGCTATACACCCACACGTTAGTTTGTGACTGCATAAGTGGCTATGAGCATACAAATAATATAAATAAAATAGTTCAAAAATAGTTTAGCATAACACCGAAGGTTATAATTCTCTACAGTGATTTTGATTAAAACATTTTTCTAGAGTTAGGGTATATCGTACTATCAAATTCCATCCTTTCGCCGTTAATAGCATTTTGCATCTCAAGTATCAGGCTAAAATAAGAGTGAAATAGGATAAATTTTGGTCTCTTGAAAAGTTGTGTTTTTGTTCATAGTCACTTTTGAATATAATAATAACTAACTAGTTGACCCGGCAAACGTTGTTTTGCCTTCACATTTTATTCATATTTAAATAGCTGACTCTGTCGTATGGTCGACGATCTGGCGATGATTCTTAACCTATCAGTCGGAAAGCGTTCGTGGATGGGAAATGAGAATATACGTCAAATAGCCTCACTGCAGTTTACGCATCGACCAACTTGATAGCGCGTGATTTCATAATTGCGGTCAGGAGCTTGACCAAGACCAAAGGCCGTCATGTCACTGACTTTCGTGACATATTTGCAGATGTACTTAATGGACTTCACTGAATTGCAGTACTCCACTTTACAATGCGTCTTCAATGTTTTGCAAAGAAGTCGCGAATACGGAACAACCCAAGAGTTGTCGACCACGAAATCATTTCAATTCACTTTGAGTGTGATTGGTCTACCGTCATTATCACATGATCGACGCCGATACAGTGGATAACCATCGTGGCCAGGGATGGTCTCGCCACTCAAACTTCGTGGATAACGCTTGGAGCACTTGCCGTCGACCGTGCGCGGTGATTGTGGGTTAATGGCGCCACACGGTCCTTGAGTCGAGTTTGTAATTACGACATCATGTAGGTCTGGCTCGGTTTCGGGATCAGGAATCTCGGCACATATGATGTCATCAATTTGGTCTGGTTGGATTCCTTCGACTACCCAATGGGAATATGCGCATGCGGCAATCCTCTTTTTTGCCATTGAATTGAATACGTCCAACATCGAGTATCTCCGAAGATACGATGCTTAAATATAATACATATCGACGCGGAATTGCTGAAACAATCGGCGAAACCGAAGCAAATAGTTGTCTACATTTTGGGAAATCATAAAAATCATTCTTGGTGGTTTCCTCACCTAAGATGAAATATGAAAATTATTATGATATCGATATTCACCGGTAAATGCATTTATCATCATAACATCAGCGGGTATTGCAATGCATCGTATGAACGATATGTTTCGGATATTCGTTGCAATTGTCCAGGGTCCCGACGTGTGACCACAATATCGTGTGATTACCGATTTTCGCCAAAAATCACAACTGCAACCTTAATTTATGTTGTGTCTCTTCAAGAGGTAGCAATTATCCAATTCGATGGTGAATTTGGCATTGGATCTGTGGATTCAAAGATTTTTTTTGCATGGAAGGGAAATGATGGACTACTTTATTACTTTGAATGTCGGATTGAATCCGCGCTCGTCAATAATATCTGCTCCAAATGAATTCATTTGAAAGCATCCGTTATATTTCTGAGTGTTCGATAGAAAATGAAGTGATTCTGCTCTTTCGCCATGAAGCAAAGAATGCTATGGCTCTGGTGCTAAAGGCAATGGTGGTAATTTAACCTTGCCACTGAGACAGCACAGTCCAGGCGATTCTCCAGGAACTTCAAACATAAACGTCATCTATCATGAAGATGGCGTCGTAAAATCACTCCATACAAATCGGGGATATTTCGGTAATTTTCTTGGGTATTCTTCTTGTTTGGCCGGCGACCAATCCAAATTGGTGCGCATCATCGAAATCGGTTATAAGCGTAGTAACTAACGCCACTCTCATTTGTATATATAGATATTAATTTAAAACTTGAGAAATCTATGTAAGGTAGCACAGGTTTTGGTGAGGTTCTTTTTTATAAAATTATTAAGCCAAGCGAAGAAAAATATACACTTGACCAAGCATTAACAAATCTAACTTACCACTAAAAAAAAAAATACTTAAGAAGCAATGCAACGTCCCAACATACCTGAAAAGAGAAAGAAATGTTATTAGATCAAATTAATATTTTATCTGAACTAAAACTTTTTGAATGGAACTCAGAATATTATCGCATACAAAGGAGTAACTAGAGTACTATTCGCCTTTACTCATATAGTCCATAAACTATCCCATTGCCACTGACACACATACACATTCATATTTTAAAACAAGTAAGGAAAGGCTAAAGTCGGGCGGCGCCGACTATATGATACCCTTCACTTTCTATGCCAGTGCAATTCAATTAGGTGAGGATTTTGGAAAGTGTCCTGTATCATGGGCCGATGATAGCCTCTATCGCAATGTATGTTTCCAGGTGAAATATATTGTGTATTCTAGAGCAGAAAAAGTAAAATCGGCGACATTTACATGATATCCGATGATAACCGAAGGGTCTTGCTAGTTTCCTTTTAGGCGTTACAAACAAATGCACAAAGTCATTGTACCCCGTGGTGTAGGGTACAATTATAAAATGTGTACATTGAAAAAAAATATTAACGTCACATTTGACGAGAAAACCAAAACCTTCAAATAATTATAGGTTCTTGTAATCGAGAAACCTAATTAGCAAAAGTCTTCGAGCGGCGTGCAGAACGTTCGCCCATCGACCCATCAGTTTCAGGTAGTTCACAACGCTTTTCACGCCAATTTTATGAAAATAAATAAATATATATTAAACTGGCAACAGCATGTTATCACAATGTGGTACGTGGTTCTCCTCCTTTCCATTACCAAAACAAAAATTCCCTTCGCAAGAAGAAATATTTTGACCGAATAGCTGTAATTCGAGTGTATTACATTCAACATACAAAGAAAATCAATCAAATCGATCAGAAACCAAGAATTAATATTTTTTCATTTATTGGAAAGCCGTATGCTTCGAATATAAACCAAATCTGTTGCAAATCTCACTCATTGCTTGCCAATACGCTATTCCCTGAACGAAATAGATGATCATACCACATACCCACATATATGGTCTCTGATCATATACCCATTTTGATTCAGAGACCCTATAAATGGTACACGTTCTCCGAGTCCCTTGAATGGCATGCAGCCCCAAAATATTACAGATCCTCCACTTAACTGATCGACTAGTTTTGAGGCAACATAGTAACTGCTTAAGACCGCTTTGGCGTTGCTACTGCAAGCTCGACCATGAGAGTAACTTTTTGTGATTAGTATATATTATATAATTATGACTTTTTAAACAATATGAAATATGTACATTATATTTTTATTTTTAATTGACTATTGTGAAACAAATATTTTTGATATTAAATATATTTGAAAAAATTCACAAGAAATATCTTTCAAGCACATCTTCGTACGTCAAATATTTTAATTATGCCAGAAGTTATGGAATTTAGAAAACCACCATCTGCGAAACCGACGCGTTTTTCCGTTATACTCTCTGTATAAGCTTTTTGATCAGCAAAAAAAATATTCAAAAAAACACGAATTCTTCTTTGGTTCGTTCTACAGAGTATCCCACATATATTGAAAAATACTTGAAAAAGTTGGTTCAAAAAGTAAACATTAGACAACAATCTTCAAAAATTCTTAAACAAAACAAGTAAGGAAAGGCTAAAGTCGGGTGGGACCGACTATATGATACACTCCACTGTCTATCCGAATACAATTCAATTCGGTAATAAAGAGAAAACGGGAAGGATTTTTGAATCCTGTAAATGTATATGTTTGACAAAAAATTTTATATCGGAAAGGACATTTGTATGAGGGTATATTGAAACCTGAAACGAAGTAGGTGAAATATAATATGAATAGTTTGGCCAAAATCGGTTAAACATTTGAAAGCAACCTTTGTATTGGGGCTATGTCTAAATCTGAACCGATCTTACCCACTTTCTGCATAGGTGTTTATAGTTGGATTGTAAGATGTTTTGCCAAATTTAAAGAATATCGGGCTTAATATGTGGTTTCTAGAGCCGAAAATGTCAAATCGGGAGCGACTTTTGTATGGGGGCTATATCTAAATCTGAACCGATCTTACCCACTTTCTGTATAGTTAGATTATAGGATGTTTTGCCAAATTTAAGGAATGTCGAGCTCAATATATGGTTTCTAGAAGGGAAAGGTCAAATCGGGACCGACTTTTGTATGGGGATATATCTAAATCTGAACCGATCTTACCCACTTTCTGCATAGGTGTTTATAGTTGGATTATAGGATGTTTTGCCAAATTTAAAGAATATCGGGCTCAATATATGGTTTCTAGAGCGGAAAATGTCAAATCGAGAGCGACTTTTGTATGGGGCCTATATCTAACTCTGAACCGATATGCCTCAAATTAAATAGCGTTCGTCCTTGATCCACAAAACTTAATTGTGCCAATTTTTGTTAAGATCGGACTATAATTGCGACCTGTAAATTGATTACAACAATAGATGGACAGACGGGCATTGTTAAATCGATTCAAAAAGTGATTCTAATTCGATCCTTATAATTAGCAATGGGTGTTACAAACAAATGCACAAAGACATAATACTCTCGTGGAGTGTATAAAAAGAATCTAAATATTATGGAATACCTAGCGTATTTTATAGTATTTCCACTCTATTATGTCCACAGGGGGATATAACACAATTTCGTGATTCTAGCCATTTTTGTTCACTACAAGCTTTATTAGATTTTCCCATTTTTACCGCAAAAGTAAATAATTAAGTACGAATTAGGAAAATTTAGTAAGAGAAATGATTCTAGCTGCGGTCATTTTGTTAGTACTGATTTTTACACCCATTTTACTCCCTTAAAACTCGTAAAATCCCTCCAGTTTTCGAGTCTACACAATAAGAAGGAATTTAATTTTTCTAGATGTAGTATTTTAGCTGTATACACCGCTTTTCACCGCTTGTATCTCTACGTTCCCATTTTACCCCTTAAATGTACTAATTTAAAAAAAAAACTATATATTTTGCGTGTCTACGCAGTCAGAGGAGCCGTTTGGTTGGTACAATTTTTATCTCCCATTTTACCCCTTAAGCTTATGTATTACCGATCTAGCTACGCGAAAGTAAAAGATATAGCCGAAATAGTTTGCAGGTATTCATAAAACAACCCAATTTAGGTGCGGAAAACTGCAACTTTTTTCGACCCGGTTTAATATACATATATATATATATTATTTTACTGATATTCCTGAAAATGATAAGACATTAGAATTAAAATATTGCTAACTTATTTGCATTGAAACTGTCAAAATTCGTCAATACTACAAACTATCACACTGCTACTGTTGGGTTAAAGTAAAACTTGTTTCTCAAAACAACTTTTTGTAATGTACAACGCATAATTTTGATGAATTGGTGTGGTGGGTGATCTAGCTTTTCACAATAATACTCAAAATCTTATAAATTCTAAAAGCCCTGCCTACTGTGCTTTTGAACTTGAAATGTACTGAATTTGTATTCTCACAGCTAGCCTTAAACAGCGTTAAATATCATGTCACAAACATATTTGAATATTCCGAAAAAGAAAAATGATTTGGGGAATTAATTTTCCCCCACACCGAATTAACAACGAATTACATAGTGTCCGCCTGAAGTGGCCAAATGTGATGTGAACACGCAATGCAATGCGCCAGACTGTAGATGACCTGCGATAATATAATAACTTCTGTAGGTCTCGGATATTAAATTAATGAAATTGGATTAAAGTGTCGGTGATGGTGGTACTTCTATGCAAAGAATGCTACAATGATGAAATTAAAGGTAAAATTTCACACAAGAAATATGTCTAAATGCGGAGGGCCTAGCAAAGTGTCAGACTGTGAGACCAGAACAAAATTGATTTTTGATCATCAACGAAACAAGAAGGACGGAGGGTTAGGTGGAAGACTTATCTCAATCAATGAACTCTTCACCCTCCAACCTATTATGTGGTGTGCAACGCCTTGATATGCACAGTGCAACATGAAAAAATATAACCGTAACGTAGTGGTGTCTTACGTGATAAAATACCAAAAAAAGTCCCGTATCTCCCAGTTTTGCCCAAAGTCTTGCACGTTTTTATGGGCACCCAAAGATTTGAGGCCTCGGTGTCATTTTTTTTTTAAACCTTTCATAGGTAGCAAACCGTTCAAAGTTCAATGAAACGATCAACTATAAAAATATACCTAAGATCTCAGTAAACAACTTTCTAGATCATATGAATATCCTAGGAATGATTTTTAACATCGTTTAGGTAGGAAAAATATATCTTGCAGGCCTGTTTCTATTAATGGTCAGTCCGACTGCAGTGCGTATGAGTGATAATATCCTTAATCAACAGCACGTATACGCTACCTATACACACTACCGCCTATAAGATTTGTTCGACGACATTTGACGATTTTGACTTTGAAGATGAAGTTTTTTGATTTTATATGTTCAGAATTTTTGTTCTTTATGACAAGAGCTACAACTTTGCCTCAGCGATTAAATCAAAATTACAAACGGTTTGCAAGATATGAGCCTGAGAAAATGCTCACTTTTTTGCAAAATGACGCCGAGGCCCAAAATCTTTGGGGGCCCATAAAAAATGCATGCCTTTTGGCAAACCTGGTTTTTTTTGTTTTTTATCACGTAGTGGTGTTTGTATATATTTCCATGACATAAAAAATTACACACAGTGATATTCATCGAATACCCCATAAATAATTTATGTTCTAGGTCGTGGTAAAATTCAAAGACGAATTAGCCATTTCCGTCGGTCCTCTCGTCAGTCTGTTGGCATCACTATAGCTTGCTAGCTAGGGGTTCCAATATTTCACACATGTTGCAGATTGGCTGGGATTGAATCTATGAATTTTGAATTAGAGAGTCAAATAGAGCAGAAAGATATACAAATTGTATGAAAAAAACTACAAAGAGCTCGCGGCATGGAAATTGGAATCTACATCCCTCAACTTACATAGACCCGTAAAATAAAAGATTTTTAAAAATTTGTTCTTTTATGTGGAAATGTAGCGACGGTAAAATGGTACCAAAGAAACCTAAAATGCTAGATTCTATTCGTAGTCTATTAGATAGTTCGTAGACTTTTCGCTTATGTTATAATATCAAATTATGCAAATTAGCTTCCAATCATAACATTTTATTTTTTCTTTTGACCAATCATCATTTGTGGCTGTTGGGAAGTGACAAAACATCAAATGGAAATATTTGTATTAGAGTGTGTGGGGGTGGGGCGTTCTGTAAACCACTTGGCTATGGTATGATAACTGTCCATCAGCGACCATTCATTTAACCTACGTTTAGTAGAGTTACCGAAAATATTACTGAAATATTTTAATGCCATGTTTTCATACAAAATGGGGTATGTAAAATTAATCGCCATTTCCACAATAACAATAATCCATTATATTTAGTCCGGCAAAATTTCACCGAATGTGGTTTAAACATGCAATACTTCCGCATGCCGATGAGCCAAGAAAATATTATAGGCTCAGGAACAGAAGCGACATTTGGAAACTTATTCGCTTTGGAAAATAATTTGCTTCATACAATAAATGTAGTTATTTATAAAGTTAAGGAGAATAGAAGATACTATGCAACAACAGGTTTTTGTGGGAAAAGGTAGACTCTAAAAGCTATATTTCTAGAGAATATTCAGAGGACTTTTTGCTCGTAAGTTTCTTTATGCCGAAAAGGATGCTTGAGAAAATAATACAAATTACACGTAAGAATTGAATTAATCTCGTCTTTGCAAAACGCCTACTAAAAAGCACAGTTTTTCATGCTTGTAACGGGTCGAAGGCTTTGTGAGCGAAGAAGGAAGCCTCACGATCATATAGACAGTTATTCATACAATGCTTGATATTGCTAGTCAAGATAAAATCTGTCGTCATTTATATTGTCGATGGAATAATGGGATCGCCATACAACGAAGCCAAAGGACATGTTGCTGACGTAGTCGATTGGGTATTTTAAC
Source organism: Polietes domitor (assembly GCA_947397865.1). NCBI lineage: Eukaryota > Metazoa > Arthropoda > Insecta > Diptera > Muscidae > Polietes > Polietes domitor. Next base: position 54,836,269 of record OX377619.1, read on the forward strand.
ATTAAGATACTTCCTAAGGTTGTTATCGACTCCAATTTGTTAAATGGATCTTGAAGAAAAAATTAGCAGCACCGTACTCGATAACTAAGCGTGTAGCTGGCAACTTTCTTGGAAGCATCCAAAAATCCATATCGGATATGGATATATTTTAGAAATCTGCCCAAAGTTGACTATTTTTTTTTTTTTTTTAGATTTTAAAGAAAAGTTAAACTGTTATTATTATTTTTTGATTTTTAAAATTTATTTAGCGTATTTGTTCATACTTTGCAGAAAAATGTTTTTTCGTATTACAGATTTTCAACTTTTTCAGATTTTGAAAACTAAAAAAACGCAACTTCTTTTTTTCGAATTTGTCAAACTGTTTCTCTTACATTTGAAAAGATTTTGCACTCGAATTTACTTTTATTAGAAATTGCGACTTCTTAGCTTTATTATGGCGCCAAAACTGTGTTTGTGCCAAATAACGTTTGTTTGTAATAAATATTTCAATAACTATCCTTTTCGAAAAAAATGTATGACTTTGGACCAACATAACTTTTTTCCTTATTAGATTTGGTGTTGTTGATTAGTGCTCGATTGATTGATTTTCTATGAGTTTTGAATATAATACATTCGAATTTCAGCTATTCGATCAAGTAATTTCTTCAGAAGAAGGAAATATTTGTTTTGGTAATGGAAAGAAGGAGAACCACACTCAACCATACACATACGTATTTCATTGTCCTGTGTGATCCTTCTGTACGGAGTGCTTGCGTTGACATGATGTCATCGGTTGTATATATATCTCTATATTTATTTTTGAAAATCACATCTGCGTATTATATATATGTACACCCGAAAACCTCACTAAAAACTAAAAACTGCTCTGGTGAAAATGGGCCTGATCGGTTCAGATATATATAACTCCAATACAAATTACGCCAACGAATTGATTATTTCCGCTCTAGATATATCATATTTGAATAGATTTTCTAATTCGGTACATTAGCTAATATTTCAAATAGAAACATATATGGCGAATGTGGGTCACTCCCATAGAAATGACTCCCCCGATTTGATTCTTTCCGTTCTAGAAAGCACATATTTAACAGATTTCCAACAAATGTGGGAAAGCATCTTATATTTCAACTAGAAAACCTATGCTAAAACTGACCCATTTTTCGGTCGGTTCAGATCTATATATGGCTCCCATTCAAAGTTTGAATTAAAATTGTCTTACAAATACAGATAGAAGTATTAAATTTGTAGTAATATTCTCTTCTTATACCTGTATCGTATATGACCCGGTGCAAATGTAACGACCTTTTTAATACGCTACACCACAGGGTATAATGACTAAGTGTAGGGTATCATATTGTCGATCACGCCCGACTTTAACCTTCCTTACTTCTTTTAATACACATATATATATTTTTAATTTGTTTACTAAAATGCGTCGAATACACCTTTAAGATTTGTACTCTCATTCTGGAAATACATATATGTAAGTCTCTGAGCCACCCGGTAGTCGAGTTGGCTATCAGAGTGGGGGTTGTGGGTTCGATTCCCACCAGAGGTTCTGGTCTGTCTTAGTCACGCCGGCTCAATCCCTGGAGCCAAAATTAGAATATAAATTTACTTTGTATAATAAATAAGTAAACAAAAATACATATAAGTCTGATCACACCCCTTACATGTTCGATTAAAGGCAATTAAGATGGGAAACGGTGGTTTAGAAACTCCAAATCCAATTGACTAAATCAATTTGAGAAAAACTTCGTTAAAAATAACGAAATGAAAGTAAGGGCCATAATATATATTTAATAGTCAACATACCTGCAATTACAAAATAAATTAAAAAGATAAAATACTTACAGGAGTTTTCGCACTATTTATAAAAAAAACAAGTAAGGACAAGTCGGCGGGGCCGACTATATAATACCCTACACCACTCCCTGCGTATATACCTCGCTTTGATTACTAAACCCAGGTATTTCATGGGAGCAATTTTATGTAATTCATATAAATTATACAGTTACAATAAATTCATCTTTAGTCAAATGTAATGTTATGGTAAATAATAAAGTAATTATTCCAATTTTCCAGCGTATATTCTGAGTAAAGTAAATATAACATGATCTGGAAAAATTGATCAAGATTCAACGATAAATACAGATTATACAGCGGTAATAGGATGAATCGGACGGACATTTGAAGGGGGGCTATAACAACACTTGAGGCCCGTGCTAAAACATGCGCCTATATATTTCTCATTCACGGTAGGTATTCCTAGTTGAAACATATCATGATCTGCAAAATTTGATGAAGATCCGATGTAAGATGTAGTTTCTAGAGCTGTAATAGAGCAGAATGGACCCAATTTGGGTTATACCAAAGTATGGGAATATGTGCATCTCCCAAACAAGCAAGGAAAGGCTAAAGACGGACCGAGCCGACTATATGATACACTCCACTTTCTATCTCATTACAATTCAATTCGGAAAAAAATTTAAAATCGGGAAGGATTTTTGAATCCGGTAAATGTATGTGTTTGACCAAAAATTTTAAATCGGAAAGGACATTTGTATGGGGTATATTGAAACCTGGAACGATGTGACTCGCTTTCACCATGTATGTTTATTGGTGAAATATAATATGTAAATTTTGGCCTAAATCGGTTAAACATCGGGAGCAACATTTGTATTGGGGCTATATCTAAATCTGAACCGATCTTACCCACTTTCAGCACAGGTTTTTCTTGTTCAATTATAAAATGTTGTGCCAATTTTAAAGAAAATCGGGAACAATATGCGGTTTCTAAAGTCATTTGTATGTAGACTATATCTAAATCTGAACCGATCTTACCCATTTTTACCATAGGTGTTTTTAGTTGGATTATAAGATGTTGTGCCAATTTTAAAGAAAATCGGGTACAAAATGTGGTTTCTAGAGCGGAAATAGTCAAATCGCGTGCGACATTTGTATGGGGACTATATCTAAATCTGAACCGATCTTACCCACTTTCAGCACAGGTATTTGTTGTTCAATTATAAGATGTCGTGCCAATTTTAAAGAAAATCGGGAACATTATGCGGTTTCTAAAGCGGAAAAAGTGATATTGGGAGCGACATTTGTATGGGGACTATATCTAAATCTGAACCAATCTTAACCAATTTCTGCACAGGTGTTTCTAGTTCGATTATAAAATGTTGTGCCAATTTTAAAGAAAATCGGGTACTATATGTGTTTTCTAGAGCGGGAAATGTCAAATCGGGAGCGACATTTGTATGGGGGCTATATCTAAATCTGAACCGATCTTACCCACTTTCAGCATAGGTGTTTCTAGTTCGATTATAAAATGTTGTGCTAATTTTAAAGAAAATCGGGTACAATATGTGGTTTCTAGAGCGGAAAAAGTGAAATCGGGAGCGACCTTTGTATGGGACTATATCTAAATCTGAACCGATCTAACCCGCTTTTGTCACAGGTATTTCTAGTTAGATTATAATGTGTTATGCAAAATTTGAAGAAAATCGGATACTATATGTGCATTATAGGGCGGAAAAAGTCAAATCGGGAGCGACATTTGTATGGGGGCAATATCTAAATCTGTACCGATTTCCTCCAAATTCAATACCGATAGTCCTTGGCCAAAAAAAAATAACTTTCGCCCAACTTCATGTCAATTGGACAACAATTGTGACCTGTAGAGTGCGAACAAGCTTAGGTGGAAAGCAGACGGACAGACGGACGGACGCACGGACGGACAGACAGACATCGTTAAATCGCTCAGCTGGTGACTCTAAGCCGATCCGTATACTTAAAGGTGGGTCTAGCTCAATTAGTTCTTGGTGTTACAAACATTTGGCGGAAAACTAACTTATAATACCATAGTCCACGAAGTGGTGTAGGGTATAAAAATAATGTTTATTTGATTCTACAAATAGTGTTATAACCTCTACATTTATCAATTGATATTATACCTTATATTCTGCGCTAGAATGTTATATGACGTTTTTTCGTGCCAGCAAATAAAGTAAAAAAATCAATTTTTGAGAGACTGTTCATTTACCTTTAAATTTATTTTTATTTGATTTGAACTGGGATATTGTCCTGGCTCAAGACCATTTTGCTTCTATATTTAATATAATGCAAATTTATTTACAAATGGCATGGTGACATTTATTACTTGGCTGCAGACTACCACTATCATGATTTCCACCCTGTCTAAAGGTTTCATTCAGGTGGCTTCGCAGCGACTTTTCAACATCAAACCCGGCCTCTATAAGGAGATGATTCTCACAAACGAACGAGAATCACAACTCACTTGCCGAATTTGCGTTTAAAAAATCGCACCAAGTAATAAAGCACACATGCCATCTTACAAGCATCTCATTGAGTTGCATATGTAAGTATGTGTATATGCAGGTATAGTTACCCAGCAATACTCTGCCGTGCCAACGCTCATTTGCCGTCACCATGCCATTTGTAAATAAATTTGCATTCTATTAAATATAGAAGCAAAATGGTCTTGAGCCAGGACAATATCCCAGTTCAAATCAAATATTGATTACAGACCAAAAAAATGCAAACGAAAAAACTAAAACAAATGAGCGTTGGCACGGCAGAAGTATTGCTGGGTAACTATACCTGCATATACACATACTTACATATGCAACTCAATGAGATGCTTGTAAGATGGCATGTGTGCTTTATTACTTGGTGCGATTTTTTAAACGCAAATTCGGCAAGTGAGTTGTGATTCTCGTTCGTTTGTGAGAATCATCTCCTTATAGAGGCCGGGTTTGATGTTGAAAAGTCGCTGCGAAGCCACTTGAAAAGACTTTTGACATGGTCGAAATCATGATCGTGGTAGTCTGCAGCCAAGTAATAAATGTCACCATGCCATTTGTAAATAAATTTGCATTCTATTAAATATAGAAGCAAAATGGTCTTGAGCCAGGACAATATCCCAGTTCAAATCAAATATTGATTACAGACCAAAAAAATGCAAACGAAAAAACTAAAAAAAAATTATTTTTATTTATAAATTTATTAATTTGAGATCGAATTTAATTTGTACAAAGTTATGACATTCTACTTAAAAGTGTTACAACTATTGAATTCAATTTAAACTTACAATATTCTGTCACAGTTTAAGGGAAAGCGGTTATGATGGGATCTATATTTCCAAATTTAGGGAATAAATATTAATGTTGCCTTCGACGAAAGTTTATATTTTAGTAAAAAAAATATTAAAGAAATATTAAAAAAACAAATAAAATATCTCACTCACTTCTGAAAAAATAATCACACTTCAGCTTCAAATTCCCGCTTAAAGAAGTTTTTTTGTGTGAAGTGTGCAGTTACCATCAAAAATGTCCCACTTATAGAGGACTCCCAATAATGCTGGTCCACTTATCCAGGTCCGACTGTACTACATAATATCAATAACATTAGTAGTGTTTACTTATTTAATTTAATTGAATATTTATTTGCACTATATATTAGTTCATATTAGTTAATCACCACTGACAACAGAGATTTTTTTACGCAAAAAAAATAATATGAAAATTATATCAAAACGTAAATCATTTGTTCTGCTCTAAAATGTTATTTTAGCTTTCAAAATAAATGACATCGTTATTGTTTAATTGTTTAAATAAGTTGTTTAGATGTATATTAATATTCAAACTAAAATTCCTTTTATTTTGCTTCGTCAATTTCTTGTTGACTTCTTCAGTTGTTTGGTCTATTTTAAATAAAATCGCATCGCTCTGACATGATAAATTCATTGGAGAAGATCCAAATTCTTTTTCACTCCTGTAAACCGTAAGTCTCAAAATCATACGACCTTGGAAAAATTCAAATTCTATGTTTTTATATAAAGGATGTTTTTTATTGAGGTATAGAACTTCGAATTGAAATAAAACACAAGAAAATCGTTTTAATGTCCATCAATTTGGCTTTATTGGAAGGATAATTTTATGCCATTAATATTTAAATATGATTTCGGGCATGTGGCCGCCGCGGCTGGCTCGAATATAGCCAGCATATGGGGCAGTATGTTGGCAATAACGCCACGAATGTTGGCTTCCAAGTCCCCTAACGTTTCTGGTTTGTTGGCGTAGACGAGCGACTTCACATATCCCCAAAGAAAATAATCCAATGGTGTCAAATCACACGATCTTAGTGGCCAATTGACAGGTCCATTCCGCGAAATTATGCGGTTAACCGAATTAATTGCTCTGATGGACGATTATGTCGACCATAAAATGGACGGAGCTTGTGGTGAACTTCGCGAACTGAACCATTACTTTCGAAATAAATTTGCACGATTTGCAAGCGTTGTTCTTTTGTCAACCTGTTCATGATGAAATGGCAAACCAAACTAAATATTAATCACTTGACAGCTGACAAAATGGCCGCCAGTTAAAAAAGTGATGCCAACTTAAAGTTCTATACCCCAATAAAAAACACCCTTTCTAACTGATCTAATACTATCATTTTGTTTAGGAAATTCTGCACCACTACCACAAGTTAACCATAAAATTTTTGCACAGTGTTACCTAAAACCTAACTTAATTTCTTCCAATTAAAACTGCACGTATGACCTTTACATGAATTAAATCACAACCTTGTGCCAACAAGGCCCTTCTCGGCAAATTACACTGCAAAAAAATCGATAAGAACAGTAATTAGTGGTGACATTTAAACGAACAATCTTAAAGTTCGCACTGGCCGACACTTATCAAAACCCCCTACCCCCAGGGCGTAGGACATTTAAAGTTTTGATGGCCGACATTTGCGCCAAACTGAAAAAGAACATAAGCATTTGCCTGGCAAATTAAATACATATACAAAACTTTATACACATATTTCCCAAAGCTTACGGATGTCTTCATATCGAGCTGAAAACTTCTAAAATATTACACAGTCGTTTTGTTCGTTCCGCAATATCCTTCGGCCTCAAACTTGTAACAGTTGAAGTTCCCACACAAATGTTATCCTAAATTGCGTACTCACACACACAATACAAACAAACAAACAGTGGTGGCAAACAAAACGCACTTCGTTACACGCACACACACACACATGTACATTTGGCTGATGGGTCATAAACATGCAATAAACAAAGCTCAAAGGTTCATCGGGGAGCCATAACTATGGCCAAAGTAAAAGAAGCGAAAGCAAAACAAAATGAAACGACACGAAACGAAACAAAACAGTATCATAAGACGCAGCGAAACTGCGAAAGCAAGGAAAATGAAGAAACATGAAAGGGAACATCGGAAAAGTAAAGTTTTCCTTTTGAGCATCCTAAGTATTCGTTATGGGGTGTCTCGCCTGCGAAAAGGACTCTCAGTCTCTCTCGCTTATGGCCGCGTGTCATGTTTGGGCAACAGACCACAACACAGCACAACACAAAGAACCGAACGGAACCGAAATGACAACAAATAACAAAGAAAAGCAAAAGTTTCAGTGACGATGGCGATGATGATAATGATGACGTCGAAAAAGATGATGTTGGCGATGGTGACCAACATGTTGGTCTAGTCCTTCCTGCACAGTGTTTGGAAGAATTTTTTTTTTAATTTTCATCATTTCTTCAGTTTAAAACCGATGTGGGCCAGTCTTCCTCAAACTGTATTTAAACAAATATTGCTTCCATTTAGAAATTAAAATTATCCACATATCCCATTATATCCTTAACACCACCATATACTCTGTAAATAGAGAATTAAGCGTATTTTCCTCCGCAAGATGAAGTGTAGTACCACGAAATTTGTCATCACATTGTAGCACCCTGGCATATCGATCCGAGACTGTGTAGACGCACAAGAAATTTTATGAAATTTGTTTTTTTTTTTAAAGTGACCGAATTTGGATACTATTATTACAATCAAAGAACAGGTCGCAATTGTACACAGAACCAAATGAAACTTTGCACAACTAAGTTTTTCGGGATAAGAACGAACGCTATTTAATTTGAAGAAAATCGGTTCAGATTTAGATATAGCCCCCATACGAATTTCACTCCCGATTTGACTCTTTTCACTCTAGATACCACATATTTTAACAGATTTTTTTCAAAATTGGCAAAACATCTTATAGTTCAACTAGAAACATCTGTGGTAAAAATGGGTCAGATCGGTTCAGATTTATATATAGCTCCCATACAAATTTCGCTCCCGATTTGATTTTTTCCGCTCTAGAAACCACAAATTGTATCAGATTGTCTTCAGATTTGGCAAAACATCTTATTTTTCAACTAGCAACACCTGTGGTAAAAATGTGTTAGATCGGTTCAGATTTATATATAGCTCCCATACAAATTTCGCTCCCGATTTGTTTTTTTCCGCTCTAGAAACCACATATTGTATCAGATTGTCTTCAAATTTGGCAAACTATGTTATATTTCAACTAGAAACACCCATGATGAAAATGGGTCAAATCGGTTCAGATTTATATATAGCTCCCATACAAATTTCGCTCCCAATTTGAATTTTTCCACTCTATAAACCACATATTTTAACAGATTGTCTCCAAATTTGGCAAACTATGTTATATTTCAACTAGAAACACCCATGATGAAAATGGGTCAAATCGGTTCAGATTTATATATAGCTCCCATACAAATTTCGCTCCCGATTTGTTTTTTTCCGCTCTAGAAACCACATATTGTATCAGATTGTCTTCAAATTTGGCAAACTATGTTATATTTCAACTAGAAACACCCATGATGAAAATGGGTCAAATCGGTTCAGATTTATATATAGCTCCCATACAAATTTCGCTCCCGATTTGTTTTTTTCCGCTCTAGAAACCACATATTGTATCAGATTGTCTTCAAATTTGGCAAACTATGTTATATTTCAACTAGAAACACCCATGATGAAAATGGGTCAAATCGGTTCAGATTTATATATAGCTCCCATACAAATTTCGCTACCAATTTGACTTTTTCCGCTCTAGATACCTCATATTTTAACAGATTTTCTTCAAAATTGACAAAACATCTTATAGTTCAACTAGAAACACCTGTGGTAAAAATGGGCCAGATCGGTTCAGATTTATATATAGGTGCCACACAAATTTCTCTCCCGATTTCACTTTTTCCACTCTATAAACCACATATTTTAACAGATTTCTTTCAAATCTTTCAAAGCATCTTATATTTCAACTAGAAACACCCATGGTGAAAATGGGTCAGATCGGTTCAGATTTACATATAGATCCAATACAAATTTCGCACCCGGATAGACTTTTTCCGCCCCCAGAAACCACCATTTTTCTCCAAATTTCTTTGAAGTGACCACAAAACGTTATATTTGAACTGGAAGAACTTATTGTGAAAGTTAGTCACTTTATTCCATGTTTGGATATAGCCCCGATACAAATATTCTTTTCGATTTGACAAATTGGACCAGGTCATATTAGCCTATGATAAGGAAACATACAGAAATTCATCCCGTTTTCACTTTTTACCGAGTTGATTTGTATTCGGATAGAAAGTGGAGTGTATCGTATAGTCGGCCCCGCCCGACTTTAGCCTTTCCTTACTGGTTTTTCACTGTAATTCTGGTTGATTTTGTAAAAAAATCGAAACAAAATCGCTTAAAATAGATACTTTGAAATTTCAACAAAATGGATTGGATTATGCAATATTTTTATAAGAAGAATACATACACAAAAATTGCAGCTATCGAGGTCAAAAACCGTACCGCTTGACATGGAATGACACATATGTAAGTATGTGTATATGTATTATGTATAGAAAGCGGAATTTTATTCAAAACTCAATTATAGTCCGATTGAGCTCAAATTTGGTATTTAGGCGAATTTTAATGCCAGAAATCGAATTTCGACTGCATATCTAACATATGCATTTTTATGCAAAATATTTGCAATGACATATGTAGTGAATATGCAAATTAATTATTGCATATTCATAAAATATGCAGTTATAATGTGTGCAGTTAATTACAGAGTATACAAATGATGAGTTTTGTAACACACCCAGCAATACACACTTATATACAAAATTTCTCAGATCCATTGTAAAAATTAATTGTTTTTAGTACAAGCAAATCTTAACACATTGCTATAAATAAAGGAAAACAGATATAAGTATACCCAAATATTTTTGTGTTCCTCGAAATTCAGTTAAAAGGCTGGTAATGCCACTCCTAATTTAATTCCCACGTTGGAGCTAAGTCAAAAGAGCCGTTTCCTTTGCTTATAAATTTCATATAATGAAATGTATCTGTCTGGCCAGTCTTGTATTTGATTACGTGGTAAATATATACACTCAAGGATTAATTAAATTCTACATTACTCCTTGTAATTTTAATCTGGTTATATAATAGAGTGTATTGATAATTTAATTGTTTTTAAATTACAAAAAATTGAGGTATCTGTCAGTATTAACGTCCAAAAACAATCTTAAAATTACCCTTCAGATCGCGCTAAAAAGATATCGCTCATTTCGTGCAAGAACATCACATATTTTGTTTCGTATATTTTTAGGAGTGGGATTAAAAGATCATAAACCATCAAATATAATCTAGTAATTAACTATAGTACATCAGCACGGTTTATTATATAAAATATATTGCGATTTATAAGTTTAAAATTTTTGCATACATTTAACATATGCTCGATTTATGCAAATATGCACTTTGCATAAAATATGCAAAGTATTGAAAAATATGTTTATATATTTCGAATATATTTTTGATGAGAAACATTTATGTAGCATTACCATTTCGATACAACCATCCAATCAAAATATGCAATTGCATATATTCCGCTGTCTAATTATGTATTACCCACCAGTACTTGTGCCGTGCAAACGCTCGTTTTTTAATTTTTACTAAATCCATTTTTCACGAAAGTACATTTAATATTTGTACTCACATTTTGGAAAGGTAAATCCCATTTATATGCTCAACTATTTAGCAGTACCCACTGCTTCGCACGTGAAAAAGCCAGGTATATGTTATTAGCTTTATGTTTTTTAACAGTTTTTAACAAAAAATTACATCCGCAGAGCCTTTTATTCAAAAACAAGTAAACACGGCGTTAAGTTCGGCCGGGCCGAACTTTATATACCCTCCACCATGGATTGCATTCCACAGAGGTTGTCGGTTTTCGTAGAAGTGCAGTAATATTACAGGAAAATATATTTTTTTAATAAAGCCAAACCAAAACAAATACAAATATTGAAAAGCTAATTTTATAAATAAATATAATATTTTAATTATTTCAAACCACGCTTATAAGGTAATGCTACCAATTCAATTCCAAAAATAAATATTCTTATATTTATATTTTCAAAAATATTTTCAAAGCCATAAATATTGGTAGATAGTGGGTGCTACAGTTGGTTGTATTTCCATTCTATTTGAATTCCAAAAGTACAACTTTTGAAAATCCATTATCAGACGTACATAGTGCAAAATAACCTTCATGATTCAACCAATTTTTGCCGTAAAAGAAAAAGTACGAATTTGGAAAAAAACTTTTTATTTTGCGTGTCTATGCAGTCAGAGGAATGTATACACCGAATTCCATGATTCCAGCTGCGCCCATTTGGTTGGTACCATTTTTGCCCCCTTGACGTTTCTACGCAATTAGAATTTTATCATTTTAGCTGTGGTCGTTTAGTTGGTACTATTTTTATCCCTCTGTACCATTGTATCCCTTGAAAGTACTAATTTCGAAAAATTCGTCTATTTTCCGTGTCTACGCAGTCAGAGGAATGTATCATCCTAATTTCATGACTCTAGCTGAGGTCATTTGATTGGTACTATTTTTAACCCTTTTTTCATTTTTACCCCAAAAAGTCCGAATTCCGAAAAATCGGTTTATTTTCCATGTCTACACACTCAGAGGAATGTATACTCCGAATTTCATGACTCTAGCTGCGGTCATTAGATTGGTACTATTTCTATCCCCTTTTTTCATTTTAACCCAAAAAAGTACGAATTTTGAAAAATCGGTGTATTTTACTTATCTATGCAATCAGAGGAATGTATACACCGAATTTCATTATTCTAGGTACAGCCGTTTGGTTGGTACCATTTTTATCCCTCTATTCCTATTTTACCCCTTAAAAGTACGAATTTGGAAAAAATACTTTTATATTATGTATCTACTCAATTAGAGGAATATACACACCGAATTTCGTGTTTCTAGTTGTTGTCGTTTAATATGTACCATTTTTATCCCTTTTTTGCCCCATTTCACCCCCTACAAATAATAATCACTTTATGGTGTACGTTTTTGCTATAAGGGGAATGCGCATACCAAATATCAAGCAAATATAAGCAGATATATTCAAAAAACATGCTTAAATACGCTAAAATATTAGGGATTATTATGGGTATTTTTAGTCCTTGTGAGGGAAAAATTTTTCCCTTTGGGCCGATTTCGCCCCATTTCAATCCCAACCGATCTACGACTATAAGACGCATTTATGCAAAATTTGAACGTTCTAGCTCCTTTCGTTTAGATGCTAGCGTGCTTTCAACAGACGGACAGACGGACGGACGGACGGACATGGCTAGATCGTCTTAGAATTTTATGACGATCAAGAATATATATACTTTATAGGGTCTCAGGTCCATATTTCAAGGTGTTACAAACGGAATGACAAAGTTAGTATACCCCCATCCTGGAGGTGGAGGGTATAAAAATCCATTTTTATGGCGCTTCTACATGGTCAGAGGAATTTACATACTAAATTTCATGATTTTAGATGTAATCCTAAAGTTGGTACCATTTCCATGCCTTTTTGTATCTCTCTCCCCTTAAAAGTACAAATTTCGAAAAATCGATTTATTTTGCAAGTCTACGTTTTCAGGGAAATTTAAATACCGAATTTCACAATTCTAGCTGCAATTCTTAAATTGGTAGCATTTTTATACCTTTTTGTGTATTTCCTCCCTTAAAAGAACAATTTTTTCATTGCAAGAAACACACCGAGTTTCATGTTTCTAGCTACTGCCGTTTAGTCAGGACGACTGATCGAGGTTTTTTTCCCATATTACCCCCTAAAAGTACGAATTTTGTAAAAGTCGACGTCTACGTCATATTTGGGAACTACCCTGAAAATTTCATGACCCTGGCTTCAGCCGTTTGGTCTGGGGGCTGGTCAATGATAAGTCAGTCAGTAACGCAACTCTTTTATATATATAGATTAAAGGTATGATGGCCATAAGTGTTCCGAATTTCACTTTCATATATAGACCGTTTTTTTTTTGAAAAAAACCGAAAAAATAAAAAAATATTTTGTCTTATTTTTTAATAGCTTGTAGTCTATACGTTAGAGATCTACGGATAAATGTAGAAGTTAGAGCCCTCTTTGCAGATACAAAATTTACAGTAGCTGGGATCTTAACGAAGAAAGCAGGGGATCTTAAGAAGAAGTTCTTACCCTTTCCAAAAATCGTATGTATTTTTTACGAAGTTTTTGATTGACTAGAAACTGCGAAAATTTATCAAATAATTTCATGACAATATCCACTTTTGAAACACTTGTACTGAGAATGAGAGTGGTTGGGGTATCACGTATTCAGCTTTGCCTTACTATGACCGGAAAAATAAAGACTTTGTATAACTATGCACTTGAAAACTCTGTAAGACGACGCACAGTGGTTCAGAGTCACATTCTGTGGGCCAAAAATCTATTCGCACTTTTGATCTAGTAAATATTTGTAAGTGTAACATTAAAAATCGGGTATGTTTTAAAAATTTGGCCAAAGTTGATTACTTTTCTTATTTTTCGATTCAAAATAAAAGTAAAATGTTTACTTTTTGTTTTCATATAACATATTTCTTTTGAACAAAAAGAAAAAAATATATTTTTCGTATTACAGATTTTCACCTTTCTCAGATATTAAAAATAACAAAAGAGGATTACTTTTTTTCGACTTTTTCGGACTGTGTTCATACATAAAAGGTTTTCAATTCACATTTATATTATTAGAAATTTTTGTTTATCGGCTTTATTGTTGTGTTTATGCCAATTATTGTGTTTGTAACCAATATTTAGAAAAATACCCTTTTTGAAAAAAACATGATTTTGGGCCAATATAACTTTTATCCTTCAAAATATCATTAAAAAATAAAATACATATTGAGAAAGGTTGAAGGGTGTCCCGTTTTTGCATGGTACAAATGATACCTGCATGAAATAAACCACAAAAACCAGATTTTGTATACCCAAACGCGAATTACTCATTTTTTTCTCATGAACTTTTGAAAAGTAATAATGCAGAACTACAGAACTCAAAATTTTCTTATAAAAAAGGTATTGAATTTTGGATCAAATACCATCGATTTGGAACACTGTGTAACGGCTAATAACTTGAAGTTATCGTACGGGTGACCAGAACACTGTGCCAGTGGTCCTTTAGAATATTCAACCAGCCGTACAACAATAGTGAAAGATAGAATTTGAAATGCTCGGAATGCTTTGTCGTTTCCGTTTCTGTGCTTAAAGAAAAAATGTGGCCCGAGACGAGAAATTGCAGATAAATCCAAAATGTTTATTATATCGATTTCTTATTGTACATTTTGGGAAGACTGTAACGCACGCAGCCACCCACGCGATGAAGCGCAGCTCAATAACTACTGTATTTAGTTAGACAGAGCGATTTGCTGTTGCTGCCGCCGAGGATGATGATGATGATGTTGTAGCTGGTCGTTATCGGTGATGAGGATGGGGAATGTGAGCGGTGTGGGGAAAGGGCGAAAGTTTATTTTCATTTTGGGTCACTTGGCCTCACCCTGATACGCTGATGCGGATGTGAATATTTTCCAAACAAATGCTCGCTGTAATTTGTCATTTGCATAAGCGGACGAACGAACGAAGCGAATGTATTCATTTGGAAAAACTGTGGTGGAGGGGGAAGGATTTTCGTGTTCGATGAATGACATTAACGCAAAACTTCGTACATATTTGTCGCGCGCACAAACGAGATTAAATCAGAGTCGGTTGCAGGCTGTTCCAAATGAAATGTTGTCAAATCGATACGCCGAGAGCCACACTGACTGGCTTGGCTGGTCATTTTGTCCAAAGACCACTGAGGCGTATGAACGTTATTAATTCCGAATTATGCATAAAGTATACGCTGTCGTAAACCACTTCCTACTGAGTACGAGTATCATCTGCTGAAGTTGTCCGGGAGATTAACACTTGCCATGGCTGGGACAGCGGAGATGTCACCATGGGATTACCGTGTCTTTGGGTAACAACCACTTAAGATGCTTTTAGAGTGGGACTGGGTTGGGGCCTTGAAATACAAATTGAAATGTGTGAAGGGAAGTGTAATGAATTCGGGACACTTAGTTTAGCAGCCCGTAGGCAGTTACATTAATCCAAAGAGATTATTGTACTTGAAAACAATGTTACATTTAGATGAGGCGCATGCAATATACTCTCCACTTCACATTAAACTGGGTCACGAGTCATACACCAAAAAAAAAGGGTTTTCAATTGTAACCGCCAAATTGAATTTCGAATATATTGAGATACTTGATATAAACTTGAGGCAGCAGTAGCAAGACTATCAGACTTTATTCAACGGTAGTATCAGTAATGCTGCGGAGATTTTAAGGGCTGCATTAATTTCAAGTTAGTCTTTTTAAAACTTTACTCCATTTTTATATAAAGTTTCAGTTCTTGCGAGGGATTTGCTTCATTTAAACTCATTTCACCCACGTATAAACGGTGTTCATTTAGAGATTCCACTTTTTCTGCAAAGAAAGCTATTCTGTCAAGAAGAGCCTAACTAGAGAACAACACTTGCAAATTGTTCATTTTTATTTCGTAAATCGTAGAACATGCTGGTACGCTACCAATTTGACTAACCAAGAATCGTTTTCGTACCACGTATACTCTAAATGATAACTCGCCACATCAAAAACTTAAAAAAATGCTGTTGTAGACTGTAGCCACTAATGTAAGGTTTATATAGCATTTTCAAATTAAATGAAACTATTTTCACATTAAATGAAACCTTTTCCCAATTAAATGAAACTCTTTTCAAATAAAATGAAACTTTTTCAAATGAAATGAAGCCTTTTTCAAATTGAATGAAACTTACTTTCGTTATTTGTTATAAAATAAGACCTTACTGAATAGGAATAGAAATATTAACTATATAACGTGTTTTCATAGAAACATCTGAGTTTACGACAAGGTGCATTTTTTGTAAATTAGTATTTATGTTTAATAGTTTGTATTTATGTTCTACATAATGCCAAAATCTGCCACCTGGAGACTAGATTCTTAATTGGAAGCGACATGTCTGAATTATTAATGGATGATGTTGATTTTACTTGTAGAGTCGATACGGGGTTTTGGCAATCCAATTGAATGCAGCCTATAACTTGGCTTCTTCTTCTTAGTTTTAAACAGTTACTATTGGAAAATTCTTATTTAAAAAAATATTATTCAGTGTTAAAATAGAGTAGTTAAAAATAGTACTTACTTTCAGAAAATATTGTATTGAAAATTCATATTCTTGGAGCTACGATAAGCTGAAGTAACAGACTAAGCACAATTTGATTAACAAAACCCCGATTCGGCTCTACAGGCAAAATCATCGGTCTCAGACATGTCGCTTCCAATTTAAATCGTGTGCTGTCACATTTATAATTCTGTAGAACAATCAACATCATTTTCTGAAGTAGTTTTCATTCAATCTGAAAAAGGTTTCATTTTGTTTGAAAAAAGTTTCATTTAATTTGGATAAGGTTTCATTTCATCTGTAAAAGGTTTTATTTTATTTGAGAAAGGTTCCATTTAATTTGAAAAAGGTTTCATTTTAATGGGAAAAAGTTTCAATTAATGTGAAAATAGTTTCATTTAATCTGAAAATACTATATATTACCCTAATGTCTAATGACCCTAATTTACGTTGTGGGTTGCATTGACCGAACAAAATTAACCGAAAATCAGTGTATGTAATATTGTAAGGGCCGATGTTGAATGTGAACCACACCTAAACGTCAAGTTTTTTTCTGCATTTCATTTGACATTTCCCAATTTCAGAATTTCCTAAATAATTTGTGTTTTATTCAAAATCAACATCGGCCCTTAAAATGTAACCACCCTTTATTTAAGCCGAAATTTAAATACATTTTTATACACTCCACGAGAATATTATTTCATTGTGCATTTGTTTGTAACACCCAAAACGAAGAGTGATAGACCCATTGTTAATTATACCGATCGGCTTCGAATCACTTTCTAAGTCGATTTAGCAATGTCCGTCTGTCCATCTATTGTTGTAATCACGATACAGGTCGCAATTGTAGCCAGAACTAAACAAACCTTTTCACAACGAAGTTTTTCGAAACAAGGACGAACGCTATTTAATTTGAAGAAAATCGGTTCAGATTTATATATAGCTCCCATACACATTTCGCACCCAATTTGAATTTTTCCGCTCTAGAATCCAAATATTTTAACATATTTCATTCAAACTTGGCAAAACATCTTATATTTAAACTAGGAACACCTGTGGTGAAAATAAGTCAGATCGGTTCAGCTCCCATTCAAATTTCGCTCCCGATTTGACTTTTTCTGCTCTAGAAACCACATATTTTAACAGTTTTTCTTTTAAATTCGCAAAAAACCTTATATTTAAACTAAAGAGTGATTTTTTTGAGGTTAGGATTTTCATGCATTAGTATTTGACAGATCACGTGGGATTTCAGACATGGTGTCAAAGAAAAAGATGCTCAGTATGCTTTGACATTTCATCATGAATAGACTTACTAACGAGCAACGCTTGCAAATCATTGAATTTTATTACCAAAATCAGTGTTCGGTTCGAAATTTTTTATCGACAAATTTTGTTCAGCGATGAGGCTCATTTCTGGTTGAATGGCTACGTAAATAAACAAAATTGCCGCATTTGGAGTGAAGAGCAACCAGAAGCCGTTCAAGAACTGCCCATGCATCCCGAAAAATGCACTGTTTGGTGTGGTTTGTACGCTGGTGGAATCATTGGACCGTATTTTTTCAAAGATGCTGTTGGACGCAACGTTACGGTGAATGGCGATCGCTATCGTTCGATGCTAACAAACTTTTTGTTGCCAAAAATGGAAGAACTGAACTTGGTTGACATGTGGTTTCAACAAGATGGCGCTACATGCCACACAGCTCGCGATTCTATGGCCATTTTGAGGGAAAACTTCGGAGAACAATTCATCTCAAGAAATGGACCGGTAAGTTGGCCACCAAGATCATGTGATTTGACGCCTTTAGACTATTTTTTGTGGGGCTACGTCAAGTCTAAAGTCTACAGAAATAAGCCAGCAACTATTCCAGCTTTGGAAGACAACATTTCCGAAGAAATTCGGGCTATTCCGGCCGAAATGCTCGAAAAAGTTGCCCAAAATTGGACTTTCCGAATGGACCACCTAAGACGCAGCCGCGGTCAACATTTAAATGAAATTATCTTCAAAAAGTAAATGTCATGGACCAATCTAACGTTTCAAATAAAGAACCGATGAGATTTTGCAAATTTTATGCGTTTTTTTTTTAAAAAAAGTTATCAAGCTCTTAAAAAATCACCCTTTAGAAACATCTGTGGTAA